>CM024587.1:20154751-20169971 GCA_014182565.1 Eucalyptus marginata
TTCATTCTCAATATCATGGCAAAAGACAAGAATGTTATGAATCCTTGACAGCCAAGATTCATCTATTCGGGATCAAACAATTTCTTCTTCGATCTTGATGGATCGACCCTGAGAAGGGCGGGTGACCAATGTCTCTACCGCCCCTCGGCTCCAAGTCATGGTTCCCTGGGAATCCTTTTTACCTCCACCTCATGGCATCAATGGGGCCAGTATCCATATGGAACCAACCTGACTGGTGAGTCGGGTCAGTCGAATGCGGGTCACAGACCCGAATTCATACCGGGCCAAGGGATGGAATCTTACCCGGTTTCACACGCACCTTGCATCTTTTTCCGTTCAACGGAGGGCGGCTCTGAGCTCGAGGAGATCCACTCTACACATCGCCGGCAGACGGGCCGAAGTTGCGCCTAATCACCCAACCTCTCACCAAGACGGTGAACTACCACAATTGGGCCCGTGATTTCAGACGAGCACTCGTTACAAAATCAAAAGAGGAATTTATCGAAGGAAAAATTCCTTACCCGATGGAAGAACGACTGCAGAGACATTGGAGGCGATGCAATCAGTTGGTGCGCACCTGGATTGGCAATTGCTTGGCGCTGGACGTCGCCGCCGGTCTTCCTCCGACAGAAGATCCGAAACAATACTAGGATAACCTGCAAGAGATGTATGGAAAGTCAGATAGGGCGAGGATTTTCTCGTTAACGCAAGCCCCAACCGAGCTAAACATAGGGAAACCTTTTCGGTGACCACCGCTTCAACCGTCAGTCGGACTGTGGAACGAGATCGAGGCGGCTGAAGACAATTGAGGGGCCGAGGCCACTCTCCGACAATACCACACGATTAAGGAAAAGGAGAAAGCCACGAGGTTTCTACTTACCTTGAACGATTCCTATGCCGTGTTTCGATCGCAAATTCTCGCGATGGACCCCCAACCACCGCTCGGCCAGATCTTCCAGTTGGTTGTGCAGGAGGAGAATCAGCGAACTGCCGCGACGGACCATGCTCGCGTCGGAGAAGGAACAGGATTCGCTGCCTTCCCTTCTGGTTTTCCTTCGACAGAAACCTTAGCTGGGAATGGAGGAGAATCGAGAGGAAGAGGGCGAGGTCTCGCGGCCGCTGCTTCGCGAAATGACCTAGGGTTTTCTAGGTCTTATGGGATAGACGGTTGGGATCGCAGCATCAGATCTGACGGTCGAGGGAGATTTGCTGGATCGAACGGACTGGATCAGTTCGCTAGATCGAACGGCTGGGATCCACGTGCGCCATTGAACGGTTGGGATGCTCGCGCGCCATCGGATGGGTGGGATTCACGCGTGCAATCGGACGGTTGGGATTCACACGCGCTAATGGACGTCTAGGATCATCGCAGGCAATCGGACGCTCGGCATTTTGCCACGTCAGCACCATTATACAAGGCCTCATCCGTTGCACGAAATGCACCGATTGCAAGGAACGCGCATGCAAAATTCAAAATTTAAAATAAATATTGTGAATATTGCAAACGTCCACACCACACTATAGATACATGTTGGAAATTACATGGGAGACCCAACAATAAAAAGGAAAAGGAGTCTTCTATATATCAAGTATCTACACAAAGGAGTGGTGGAACATCCTGCAAATAGAGCATAACTCAAGAACAATATGAAAATATTGTGCAAGCTTTGAGCAACTCAAGACCGGTGACGCCGGGTGCAGGGATTCTCGGTACTTTTCTCCATGAAAGGAATTCATTATCTATTGATGCATGGATTATCGATTCAGAGCTAGTGACCACATAGTTTGTAATGAATCCCTATTTTCCCAAATCCATCAAAATCTACAGGTCTCTGTTACTAGTACGTCTTCCAAATGGGAACATTACACATGTTACTAAAATCGGTACCGTACGTCTTGGTCAAAACTTTATTCTTAAAATGTCCTATACATTCCAGATTTTGAGTTCAATTTTCTTCATTGTAAAGTATGTATGGACAATTCCTGTAAAGCCATATTCAATTCCAAAATTGTGTCTTTCAGACCCTTTGACCGGCAAAGTGATGGGCTTGGGTAATGAGGCACAAGGACTCTATTTTGGATCAATTCTCCAAGATTTAGAATTATTGAATAAAGGCATTTATTGTAACACAATCGCTATAATAAAAATCTTCTTTGCATCAACGATTGGGCCACATAAAGTATAAATTTCCTCATCCAAAGTGCTCCATTTGTCCTTTAGCTAAACAAACTTCGAGCATCTTTTCCAATTAGTACATCTCGAGCCAAAATCCTTTTTCTTTGCTTCACATGGACATCTGGGGACCTTACCATACTCCCCATCGTGATGGGTCTCGTTATTTTCTTACCATCGTTGATGACTATAGTCGTGCCACTTGGCTATATCTTATGCAATCAAAGAGCCAAACATTTGCTCATTTGTCAACCTTTCTTTCCTTAATTAGGAATCAATTTGATAAATCTGCAGTACATCGAATTCGTACATGATAATGGGCGAGAATTTTTACTTCGATTGCATAACTTTGCTATCCACCCATGGAATACTCCATGAAAGTTCTTGTACTTATACTCCACAGCAAAAATGGGGTTGTTGAGAGAAAACATAGACATCTCTTGGAGGTAGCTCGTGCACTCAAATACCAAGCCTCCATCCCAAAGAATTTTGGGAGATTGTGTGGTCACAGCCTGCCTATCGATTAATCGCATGCCAAGTCGAATTCTTCATGGTAAATCTCCTTTTGAGATGCTCTACAAGCGACAGCCAGATAATAACTATCTTAGAGTCTTTGGTTGTTTATGTTATACAACAAATGTGGGCCCTCGAGATAAGATGAGTCCCCGTGCAACACGATGTGTCTTTATGGGATACCCTTCTCTTCAAAAGGGTTATCGTGTTATGGAATTTTCTACAGGGCATTTCTTTACCAGTAGAGATGTTATTTTCCATGAAGAAACCTTTCCTTTCAAAGACAAGCTGCTTTCATCACAAACCACTTTATCAGAAGACAATCGGTTTCTCCTATCTGATGAAGACTTGTCATTGGCACTGGGTTTTCTTATGGTGCCTCAATCTTCTATGGTACCAGCACCAGTGACATTTCCACGTCCAGAGACAAAATTGCAAGCTTCATCTGAGGCAGTTCCTCTCTCAGTGGACACAACAGAAGTGGCTGCTGACTTATCCGTGACTCCTACACATTTGGTTGATCAACCTTGTCGTTCTGAAAGACAAAGTCGTCCCCCTACGTGGACGAAAGATTATATCTGTTCTACTGCCAAATCTTCAGGTACACACTATCCCGTTTCCTCATATGTTTCCTTCAAACGGTTATCAGCAGATCATATGTGTTGTATTAGTCGAATTTCCGACGAGCATGAGCCGTCTTCATTCAATGAGGCAACAAAAGATCCCAAGTGGCGGCATGCAATGGAGTCCGAACTTACTGCCCTCATAGAGAATCATACTTGGGATGTTGTTCCCTTACCATCGAATCGAAAACCGATCGGATGTAAATGGGTTTACAAGATCAAGTTCAAATCATATGGTTCTGTAGAACGCTACAAGGCTAGGTTGGTAGCCAAAGGCTTTACACAAAGAGAGGGTTTTGATTATCACGAGACGTTTTCTCCAATCGCGAAGGAAGTTACCGTTCGGTCTTTTTTATCCATTGCAGCAATACGTAATTGGCCCTTACATCAGATGGATGTAAACAATGCTTTTCTTCATGGTGATTTGGATGAAGAAATCTACATGGACCTTCCTCAAGGATTACGCGATGGGGAGTTTCGGGTATGTCGTCTTCGCAAATCCTTGTATGGATTAAAACAGGCATCTAGACAATGGTATGCCAAGTTTACTGCTGCATTAACTTCTGCAAGTTTCCAACATTCTAAGCATGATTATGCTTTATTTACATGAAATGTGGGAAAATCATCAATCTATTTGCTTATATACGTTGATGACATTTTGATTATGGGAAATAATGATTCTCATGTTGCGAGATTCAAGGAATATTTACATTCCACTTTTTCACATCAAGGATTTGGGACCTCCCAAATATTTTCTTGGCATTGAAATCGCCAGTTCGATAAAGGAATTTCTCTCGCCGAGAAAATTTGTCTTGGAAATCATTTCAGACCGGGGTTATCAGGTTGCAAGCCAGCAGTAATTCCTATTGAACAGAATGCCAAGTTAACAACACATGAGTATGATCTCAATTCTTCTTCATCAAATAATGATTCATTGCTTAGGGATCCATCAGGATATCAGCGACTTGTCGGAAAGTTGATATATCTTACCATGACGAGACCTGATATATGTTATGCTGTACAGATACTCAGTCAATTCATGCATATGCCAAAAGAATCACATATGAATGCAACTTTGAAGGTTGTTAGATACTTGAAGGGATGCCCAGGGCTCGGTATATTTTTATCTCGTGAGTGTGATATGGGGATGACAGCATTTTGTGATACTGATTACGCAACTTGCCCGATGACTAGGCGATCTATCATTGGTTTTTGTATTAAATTAGGAAAATCATTGATTTCATGGAAGACAAGGAAGCAATCCACTGTATCATTGTCATCAGCTGAGTCAGAGTATCGAGCCATGGCGAAAACAACTTGTGAAATAGTTTGGATACGAGGGCTTCTATCAGATCTGGGAATACAAGTCAGTGGACCAAGTAAGTTGTTATGCGATAATGATGCTACACTTAAGTTAGCAGCAAATCAAGTTTTTCATGAAAGAACGAAACACATAGAGGTTGACTGTCACTTTACTCGAGATAAGATTAAAGAGGGAGTTCTCTTAACAAAGGGCATCGGAACAGTGGATCAACCTGCAGATATATTCACTAAGCCATTATGCCAAAGACAACACAGATTTCTATTGAGCAAGCTTGGTGTCCTCGACATATATAGGCCACCAGCTTGAGGGGGAGTGTTGGAAGATCTCAGAATTGATACTAAATTGTAATTGATTCCATTAGATATTCCGTTAATACAGTAAATAGGAAATCTTCGATAGATGTACATTGATGTATATTTCCTTTCGTAGTTTACTCTTTCAGTCATACATTATAAATGTACAATGTACAAGCATACTGGAATATACAAGAAAACACTTCTTACCTATATTCTGTCAGTTTCGATGAACTTGTAAGTATAAGACAAGCAATTAACAATTCATACCACCCCATAATGTAAATACTAAAATAGCGAGTTCATATGTGTGCATGCTACCATAAAACATTAATTAATGAAATTTTGTCAATGAAGTTCGAGTAAAAATTGAAGAATCTCATGAGTTATATGAGCATCAATATTTGGAGTAAGCCAAACAAATTATATAGCTTATAAACATGCATACATTCCATTGGATATTTTGAATCATGTATTTTGTCTTTTCAAAATAGAAAATGCAAAAATTTAAACTTATCCATCCAAGAGTATGTATGTTCACTGAAGATAAGTTATTACGATGTAGACCTCCATTATAATGTATCCACTTTCATCAAACTATATATTACGACTCCCTCGAAAGAATGATTATTCTAGTCCTTTTGCGACAGCATTGGCCTCTATTACATGATAATGACATGTTATGATTATTTCCAATATAGTGCGTCTTCCAATTTGCATGATATTTTACCAAAACTATTTCAAATATATTTGATGTGTTCAGTGCTCTCTCTCATTAGTCAGCTTTGGTCGACCTTAGGAAAACCGTTTGATTAAGAAAAGATAAGGCAAAATTCGAGGTGTCGACATGTTTTGCACAAATGGTTCCTACATTTGAGGTTTCTTTCTTCTAATTGCATGACGGGCCCAAAGTTACGAGTTTCCCTGCCCTCAAGAATATGACCCTTAATTATTTTTTAAATATTTTTCTCCAAATTCGAAAAGAAATAGCATTTTTATATTACAAATTATGAAATTAATTATACTTTACTCTTCATAACAATATAATGATCGTTAGAGCTTCACAATTGTTGAGGTACACATGAGAGCTATATTATATATCCCACATCGGAGATTTGATGTAGTGTAAAAAAGATAATATATGTTAGTATGCTCATAACTTATCGATTAAACTTTTGTCCGAACATAGGTTTAACTGAATATATTTATAGTCTCAGATTGGAGCTCCCCCTCAATGATCTCTACAAGTGAAGGTGGCTTAATGTCGCTTATCCCTACAACAATAATGAAAAGAAAATTTCATATCCTATCAAAAAAAAAAAAACTCATGAAAGTTGGCTCATTCTCTCGGTGGTCTCCTAAGGCAAAGGTGGCTTCTTGTACTGCTCGTCCCTACAATAATAATGAAAAAAAATAGACAACTCGTCAAAGTTGGCTTATTCGTTTCGTCCCGCCTGAACTAGTATGATCCTTCATGTCCACATTCAATTAGAAATTTGGGCTTGGCATGTCTCTGGACCTAGGTTTTGAAAGCTCAAAAAGCCCAGTCCAACTCATAATATAATTTAAAAACCCTCAAAGTGTACACATTTTAATTTAAAAAAAAGAAGTTATTCGGACCCTAAAACCCATTGAAAATCCTTGAACGAGTTCTCTTCCTCTCCGGTATATGTTTCTTTCTACCGAAATTAACAAATAAAAAATATATCTAGAAAAATAATCTGGGTAGGCTCAAACTGGGTCAGATGGAACCGAAAACTGTTAGTACAAACAGCGGCCTGCGCCCACCACTTCAGGGAAGCTACCTCATGCCAAAGAAACAAGTGAGGTTTAAGATTTTCCTTCCTGTGGGCAGTCACTTTGGCGACTTTTGATTATTGAATGGGAGTGCGTTTATTTCAACGAAATGGTCCCCCGGAAAAAAAAATATATAATATGGAACTTTCGTAGGACAATCGTAAAACGAACCAATTGATTTTAAAAATTTAGGCTTTCGAAAAAGTTGTGGGGAAACCATATGAGAACAATGGAAAGTAGAATGAGAAAGTAGAAAAGAAACTGTGTGGGAGACTCCTATAGTCCACTGTCAGCGTCCAAGAAACTTCCTATTAATAATATTGTCGACCATGGGGGAAAAACAAGAGCTATATAAGCATCGAATTTGGAGTAAGCATAACAAATTATATAGCTCATAAGCATACTGATATTTCGTTTAATGTTTTGAATCATGCATTTTGCCTTCTAAAAACAGGACACACAAAATTTCGATCCACAGGAAAAATCGAAAGAGTACAACACAGAAAAAAAAGGGCACAAAGTGGCTTAGTTGAACTCAATCGAAAGGAAACAGAAAATTAAGAATGCTTATTCCAATCCTTTTACGACAGCACTAGTTCTTGTTAAGCAACGGTGGTCGTAGGTTTCGACATTTAACGAATATTCCCATATAATGCCTCTTCCAATCTACATAATAATTTCCCATTAAAATTTTCAAATACCCTTTCTCTCATTGGTCAAATATTGGTCAATTTTTTGTGAACCCTAGGATAATTGTTTGATTTTAGAAAAGATAAGGTAAAGTTTGAGATGTTGACATGTTTTGCACAAATCATTCATATAGTTGACGTTTCTTCCTACTACTCACATGGCTGGGACAAAGTCACGATTTTCTTGCCCTCAATGTCATATGAACCTTTTTCGATTTTTCTCAAAATTTTGCAACTAAATAATACTTTTAGCAATTATGAACTAAATTATATTTCACTCTTCATATCGATATGAGGTTGTAAGTGCTTCGCAAATTGTTGAAATACAAGCCTAAGTCGGAAAGGAACGAGCTGGTGTTGTTGGGGAACCCGGCGAAGAGTTCCGATTTCAAGGATTTTGAGGGCCAGTGCCGAGGTATTGGGGAAAGGGACGCTCCGGACGGCATACAAGGCTGACCAGGAAGAGTGGACCACCACGGTGGTCGTGAAGAGGTAGAAGGATGTGATCTTGTCGGCTGAGGATTTCCGGGACAAGGTCGATGTTGTCGGAGTGATGGACCACGGCTGGGGATCCCATTTCTTGTCACCACCTAGTGAGGCAGAGGTTTTCCCGGCCACTGCCTGGGTCCTACGCGGGGCATGATTCGTCCTTATTCCCTGCAGGGAGCTGTGTCTCTCTTGGAAAAAATTTTGCTATATTTTTTTGAATTGTGTATTAAAAATAAATAATTGTTAGAGTTTTTGTATGAGTAATAAGTTTTTGTGAAAGGGGCTAATGGCCACGTTCTTAAGTTTGAGAGAAAATCTTACGTTTTAAACTAGGCACTTGAACCACTTTTTGAGGGGTTAGGGTTGCCACCCTTCCATCTCTTGGAATGGGGAGGTTGGGGTTGAATCCCCACATTCTCAGGATTGGGGTAGGGATGATTTCATTTCAGGGGAGTGAGTTTCGGCTGATCCCACGCCCCCGGAGCAAAGTCCGAGTGAGTGTTAGAGTAGGATTAGCGTAGGACCGACAAAAAAAAAAAAACTAGCTTTTGATGTAAGAGTGGCCCAAAAATCATTATTGTGGCCCACATGATTTTTATTAATTATGATTTAATGAATATTTAAGAGCTGAAACATATTGTTATGAGAAATTGTAATTCTCATAAAATGAAAAGGTGCAATCTTTATGAGGAAGTTACGGTTCTTATGAAAATGCATGAAGGTATAATATACTTTGATGAAAGGCACTTATTGACAGACTATATAAATAGAATCTAGTCATCTCTCTATCCACGACATAAAACATGAAAAGAACGTTGTATATATTAAGAAAAAATTGGGTTAAGGAAGAGAAATCGGATTTTTTCATCTCTTTCGATTTTTTCACAACAATCATTTTCAAGGATATTACTATGGATAAATGTATGTCTTCATCTTTCTCAACGTGAAAAATATGAATATTGAATATCCTATATTTTGTATTTTCAACATTATAAAGTTACGTTATCACTTACAATTAGAGTCCGGATAGCCAATAAGTTTGAACCCAATAGTTATACAAAAGAGTTACGGATTGCTGCAACTCTGATCTATACCTGATATATGACGGAGAGATTGTTAAGATTGGGTTGATAGTCAAGTTATAAGTATGAAAAAAAAAAAAAAAAAAAAAGCCCGAAAGGCTTAAGATCACTTAATAAGTTTTAACTTATAAGATACATGAATCATTATTAAATATTTTTGTCAATTATTCAAGCGAGGTGGGCTAATAACTCCCTGCTCGCCCTGCTTGCAGCCAAATGCCCACAAGCAAGGCATTTTTCGTAGGGAAAATTTGCCCTTTTAACGTTAAACCTAGTTCTTTCTCCCTCGCACTGCGTAGTTTTTTGTTACTGTAGATATTAATTAAAATTACTTAAATATTAACGTTAAATAAGTCTAATACCATTATCGTACTTTACATTACAATATCTCGTAAAATGCAATAATAGAATTAAAAGCATTGTATTACTATGTAAATTATGAGCACTATCATTGTCCACGATGACCATAACCGACTTATTAATCAAACACGTTATATAAATTATAATATCTTGTTGATGAATAATTTCGAATATTTATTGTAATCAAAACATGGTAATTAGCACAACTCTGCATTACTTAATCAGGTAGTAGATATGATTATATAGAATAGAGTAATCAAAGAGGACATTATTCCTACCTAATTATTACCTTAACTGTTTTAGTTGGTTCAATAATTTTTTATATATTTACATGACATATGACGATTTTCACATTATTTTTTTCAACTTGGCATGAATAACTAATAATTTGATAACACTAATGATTGCCAACAGTCTTTTGTTGTTTAGAATTTTCCTCGACAACGGTATCAATGTCTCTCGTTTTTCATAAGTTTTTGGGGCCATATCATTCGTAACATTTCACATGACTTTCCTATGCAATTGGTAAGTTTCGTTTCGCCTATTCGAGTAAACCACCAGAACATTGCTACTAACTTTCCTAACTTACTCGTAAATTCTAAGGTCAACTCATTCCTAAAGTTCCACATGACTTTTCCATGTAGTTCGCAACTTTCGTAACTTTGCAATGCACTTCCAATCCACCATTGCTGCTTCTGTTCCTTCTAATTCTGTACAGCAAATACGCCAAATAATTGGCCTCATCTTTCTTTTAGAGTGCGGTCCACCTTTATAGAATGGTAGCCTTTATTTTCACGGAAGGTTCCCCTTGGAAAAAAAAAAAATTATGGATACGTCGCGACAAAATCATGGCCTTTCCCATAACTTTCGAAATAGTTGCGGTAAAAGCCATGTGAGATCGATGGGAACATAGAGTGGGCTCCTGAAATGCGCTGTCCGCATCCAAGACACTTCTAGCAGTGATATCGTTGACGAGGAGGGAAAGAGCAAGAAGAAGACCTAAAGGTTGAGAGGACTAGTAACAACACCTAGAGGGGTGAATAGGTGTTTAAACAAAACCTGGCAAATATATGCGGAATAAAATAAATGAGTTGAGGGAAGAGAATAAGAACACAATGTTTATAGTGGTTCGGCTTAATCCAAGCCTATGGCCACTCTCCCACGCTAACAGCCTTTTGGCTGGATTCCACTATGCAATCAACAAGAGATTACAACTTTGAGTGCAAACACTTAATAGTAGATCACACTATCTCACTAAGTCACTATTTTGGTATTTCTCTCAAGATCACAAACGTTTAAGCTCATGAGAGACAAGTATATGATAGAAGATCACTCAGACTTTGGAATTACAAATTCTACGCTCCGTCTCTTACTTGCTCATCGGTCCTTCATCTCCTTAAATACTCCTCCACTTCCAAACTAGCCGTTGGACAGCATCTTGAGGATTGTCTTCCAATATACCCATTGGACAGCCCGTATCTAGAAGATTTGGTAGCCGTTGAGTGACAAAAAGTAGAATCCCAAATTGATTCCGATCGCCCATACAAACGAAATCTTGGTTTCCATAAGTAAAGCTTCTTCGTATAGAAAGTTCTTGTCTTCAAGATCTAATTGTCAATCAATTAGATTGAGTCAATCAAATCAATCTTGATGTAGAATCCAAACCAGATCACTAGCCGTTATATCTTCGGGCTTGAGTTACGTTCTGTCGAGTTCTTGATGTAAAGTCTGAGAGCAATAGACTTTACAATCTGAGTCTGAGTGCGATAGACTTTACAATCTGGGTCTGAACAGATTTAGCTTTAAGGTCCGAATACGCCTCGTATGTTACCGCCGGTATAGAGTCGTGCTTCCGGTTCGGTTTCGGCATAGAGTCTATCTTCGGTTCTTCATTCACGTTTAGTCTGGAATTTGTCGAGTAGGCAGGCTTCGATATAGAACAGACTTTTGACACTAAGAATCGCAGTCTTGAGACTTTGACACGAAAATCCGAAAATCTTCAAAATATACTTTGGACATGTGTTCCGTTCAGTCTTCTGGACGTCTTCAGACTTTGACAATATCCTTTACATGTTCTATCATCTGCATAGTCTATTACTCAACTATCAAACATGTTAGCAGCCTTTGATTTATTTTGTCATCTTCAAAACATCATAAGGGATTTCCCTAACAAAGGTAACGAGACCGAAGAAAAGAAAGAAGCCGTCTCTTGCTGCCATAGCACGGTATAATGTCGGGAACTCTTAGTAATCTGTAGCAAACGTTCAGTAATAGGAAGAACCAAATGAGTTCAATGAAAAGTAAAGTAGGAACGTAGAAAAGAGACCGCGCAGGAGATCTCTAAAAGAAACTCATAAAGTCCACCATTACTGTTTCTCTTCCTCTTGATTCTGCACGGCAAATGGGCCAAATGAACTGCTTTCTTCGTTTTTCCAAACGAAAGGATCCCTCTAAAACAGTAACATGATGGAAATTTCGCGGACACAATCATTCAATCAACTGATTGATTTGGGCTTCTGAAAAAGTTGTGGAAAAACCGTGTGAGAGATCATGGGAAGTAGAGTGAGAATGTAGAATGAAACCAGTGGAGGAGACTTCTTGATTCTGCTATTAGTTTCCACGCAACGCATGTCGATTAAACTTTTGTCCGAACATAGGTTTAACTAAATATATTTATAGTCTCAGATTGGAGCTCCCCCTCAATGATCTCTACAAGTGAAGGTGGCTTAATGTCGCTTATCCCTACAACAATAATGAAAAGAAAATTTCATATCCTATCAAAAAAAAAAAAAAAAACTCATGAAAGTTGGCTCATTCTCTCGATGGTCTCCTAAGGCAAAGGTGGCTTCTTGTACTGCTCGTCCCTACAATAATAATGAAAAAATAGACAACTCGTCAAAGTTGGCTTATTCGTTTCGTTCCGCCTCAACTAGTATGATCCTTCATGTCCATATTCAATTTGAAATTTGGGCTTGGCATGTCTGGACCTAGGCTTTGAAAGCTCAAAAAGCCCAGTCCAACTCATAATATAATTTAAAAATCCTCAAAGTTTACACATTTTAATTTTTAAAAAATAGGTTATTCGGACCCTAAAACCCATTGAAAATCCTTGAACGAGTTCTCTTCCTCTCCGGTATATGTTTCTTTCACCGAAATTAACAAATAAAAAATATATCTAGAAAAATAATCCGGGTAGGCACAAACTGGGTCAGATGGAACCGAAAACTGTTAGTACAATGGCCTGTGCCCACCACTTCAGGGAAGCTACCTCATGCCAAAGAAACAAGTGAGGTTTAAGATTTTCCTTCTGTGGGCAGTCACTTTGGCGACTTTTGATTATTGAATGGGAGTGCGTTTATTTCAACGAAATGGTCCCCGGAAAAAATATATAATATGGAACTTTCGTAGGACAATCGTAAAACGAACCAATTGATTTTAAAAATTTAGGCTTTCGAAAAGTTGTGGGGAAACCATATGAGAACAATGGAAAGTAGAATGAGAAAGTAGAAAAAGAAACTGTGTGGGAGACTCCTATAGTCCGTTGTCAGCGTCCAAGAAACTTCCTATTAAAAGACACAAAAGTGGCTTAATTGAACTCAATCGAAAGGAAACAGAAAATTAAGAATGCTTATTCCAATCCTTTTACGACAGCACTAGTTCTTGTTAAGCAACGGTGGTTGTAGGTTTACGACATTTAACGAATATTCCCATATAATGCCTCTTCCAATCTACATAATAATTTCCCATTAAAATTTTCAAATACCCTTTCTCTCATTGGTCAAACATTGGTCAATTTTTTGTGAACCCTAGGATAATTGTTTGATTTTAGAAAAGATAAGGCAAAGTTTGACATGTTGACATGTTTTGCACAAATCATTCCTATAGTTGACGTTTCTTCCTACTACTCACATGGCTAAGACAAAGTCACGATTTTTCTTGCCCTCAATGTCATATGAACCTTTTTTTCGATTTTTTCTCAAAATTTTGCACTAAATAATACTTTTACATTAGCAATTATGAAATAAATTATATTTCACTCTTTATATCGATATGAGGTTGTAAGTGCTCCACAAATTGTTGAAGTACAAGCGTAAGTCTGCGTTAAAGAAAATCTCATATTAGAGGTTTTATATGGTGTAGAGAAATTTATATATGATAGCTCGTCCATAACTCAATCACTTAAATCCTTAAGTAAATGTGGATTCAATTACATATATTGATGAACTCAAATTTGGATTCCTTATTTATGATCTTCTCAAACGAAAGTACTACGCTTTTGCTACATGTCTCTATAACAATAATGAAAAGGAAAATTCATAATCCAAAATATAAAACCAACTCGTGAAAACTGGCTCAGTCGTTTCATCTAGCCTCAACCGGTTCCATCCTTCGTACAATATCCAATTGGAAATTTGTGGTCAAGCATGTCCCTGGGCCTAAGCTTCAAAAGTTCTGAAAGACTACTCCAACTTATTAACATATTTTAAAAACCCTAAAACCCCTTGAAAATCCTCAAGGGCATTCTCCTCCACTCTTGTATATACGGAAATTAACAAATAAGAAAAGTCTCTGAAAATTTTTTTGGTACAAAGGCCTATGCCAACCCCTCCAGGAAGCGATTTCATGCTAAAGAAACAAGTGTAGGTTAAGATTTTTGAAAGCACTTTTGGACCACCATCGCTGCCTCTCTTCTTTCTGATTCTGTACGGCAAACATGCCAAATAATTGGTCACTCTTTTCCTCCTTTTTGGGAAGTCACTTTAGCGGCTTTGACGTGAATGGTAGCGTTGATTTCAACGAAAGGTCTCCAGACAACATATATATATATATTAAGAATCTCGCGGCCCAATCATTCCAAAACCACCACTTTACAAATTCGGACTTTTGAAAAGTTGGGGAAAAGCCATGTGAAATCAACGGGAGTGCAGAGCGGGAAAGTAGAAAAGAACCTACGTGAAGGCAACAGAGAGGGAAAATAGAAAAGAACCTACGTGGAAGACACCAATGGCTTGTTGCGCAGCGCACCAAACAATGTCTCATTCTATTTTATTATAGAAATCAGTTTGGTTATATTTTTATTTCAAAAATAGATTTGTTCCCAGATAAGATTTACAATAAAATCAAGAAATAAAAGAAAATTACTTCTTTATTTCTGAAAATAATTCTAGAATCAAGCCCAAATCTTTTTTTTCCCTCTTTTCTTTTCTTCTTTTCATTTTCTTTCTTTATCTTTTTCTCTCTTATGTTTCCCAGCCGTTGGCCCTCACCAAGGCTCCTCGCCTGCCCGCCGCGAAGTCTTCGCTCACCCCAGCCCAAATAGGCTCAACCTCACCTGGCTCACCCTAACTCGTAAGGTTGGGCAAGGCAACCCCTTGCCGCCTCATCCGTCGCCGTGTCATCACTGTGGCTAGTCACCAACTAGAAGAAGAGAGAATGAAAAGAAAAAGAGAAAAAAAAAAATGTAATAAAATTATTGAAAATTTAATAATTTTGAGGGACGTAATAAACGCATTTCTATTACTTAATATAAATTTTAGATTATTACCAAATGCATCAAATACCCAGAAATTAGTTTAAACATAATTACAAAAAACTATTTCGAGCAGAAATTATTCTCGAATAAAATAACAAAAGCTTTCTAAAGTCTATTGTCGGGAGCTTTTCACAACCATTGTGTCCCACGTGGGGTGATCCTTTTCCCGCGGGAGCTGTGTCCCTCTTGAAAACAATTTCGCTATATTTTTTCGAATTGTGTATTAAAAATAAATAATTGTTAGTTTTTGTATGAATAATGAGTTTTTGTGAAAGGCTTAGTGGCCACGTTGTTTGAGAGAAAATCTCACATTTTAAACTAGCTTTTGATGTAAGAGTGGCCCA
>CM024587.1:20170071-20692815 GCA_014182565.1 Eucalyptus marginata
ACTATGTAAATTATGAGCACTATCATTGTCCACGATGACCATAACCGACTTATTAATCAAACACGTTATATAAATTATAATATCTTGTTGATGAATAATTTCGAATATTTATTGTAATCAAAACATGGTAATTAGCACAACTCTGCATTACTTAATCAGGTAGTAGATATGATTATATAGAATAGAGTAATCAAAGAGGACATTATTCCTACCCTAATTATTACCTTAACTGTTTTAGTTGGTTCAATAATTTTTATATATTTACATGACATATGACGATTTTCACATTATTTTTTTTCAACTTGGCATGAATAACTAATAATTTGATAACACTAATGATTGCCAACAGTCTTTTGTTGTTTAGAATTTTCCTCGACAACGGTATCAATGTCTCGTTTTTCATAAGTTTTTGGGGCCATATCATTCGTAACATTTCACATGACTTTCCCTATGCAATTGGTAAGTTTCGTTTCGCCTATTCGGTAAACCACCAGAACATTGCTACTAACTTTCCTAACTTACTCGTAAATTCTAAGGTCAACTCATTCCTAAAGTTCCACATGACTTTTCCATGTAGTTCGCAACTTTCGTAACTTTGCAATGCACTTCCAATCCACCATTGCTGCTTCTGTTCCTTCTAATTCTGTACAGCAAATACGCCAAATAATTGGCCTCATCTTTCTTTTAGAGTGCGGTCCACCTTTATAGAATGGTAGCCTTTATTTTCACGGAAGGTTCCCCTTGGAAAAAAAAAAATTATGGATACGTCGCGACAAAATCATGGCCTTTCCCATAACTTTCGAAATAGTTGCGGTAAAAGCCATGTGAGATCGATGGGAACATAGAGTGGGCTCCTGAAATGCGCTGTCCGCATCCAAGACACTTCCTAGCAGTGATATCGTTGACGAGGAGGGAAAGAGCAAGAAGAAGACCTAAAGGTTGAGAGGACTAGTAACAACACCTAGAGGGGGGTGAATAGGTGTTTAAACAAAACCTTGGCAAATATATGCGGAATAAAATAAATGAGTTGAGGGAAGAGAATAAGAACACAATGTTTATAGTGGTTCGGCTTAATCCAAGCCTATGGCCACTCTCCCACGCTAACAGCCTTTTTGGCTGGATTCCACTATGCAATCAACAAGAGATTACAACTTTGAGTGCAAACACTTAATAGTAGATCACACTATCTCACTAAGTCACTATTTTGGTATTTCTCTCAAGATCACAAACGTTTAAGCTCATGAGAGACAAGTATATGATAGAAGATCACTCGACTTTGGAATTACAAATTCTACGCTCCGTCTCTTACTTGCTCATCGGTCCTTCATCTCCTTAAATACTCCTCCACTTCCAAACTAGCCGTTGGACAGCATCTTGAGGATTGTCTTCCAATATACCCATTGGACAGCCCTGTATCTAGAAGATTTGGTAGCCGTTGAGTGACAAAAGTAGAATCCCAAATTGATTCCGATCGCCCATACAAACGAAATCTTGGTTTCCATAAGTAAAGCTTCTTCGTATAGAAAGTTCTTGTCTTCAAGATCTAATTGTCAATCAATTAGATTGAGTCAATCAAATCAATCTTGATGTAGAATCCAAACCAGATCACTAGCCGTTATATCTTCGGGCTTGAGTTACGTTCTGTCGAGTTCTGGATGTAAAGTTCCAGAGCAATAGACTTTACAATCTGAGTCGAGTGCGATAGACTTTACAATGCTGGTCCGAACGATTTAGCTTTAAGGTCCGAATACGTGCATATGTTCGCTTCGCATAGAGTCTGTCTTGGTTGGTTTCAGCATAGATGTCTATCTTCTGGTTCTTCATTCACGTTTAGTCTGGAATTTGTCGAGTAGGCAGACTTCGATATAGAACAGACTTTGACACTAAAGTCCGGAGTCTTCGGACTTTGACACGAAAATCTGAAAATCTTCAAAATATACTTTGGACATGTGTTCCGTTCGGTCTTACTGGACGTCTTCGACTTTGACAATATCCTTTACATGTTCTATCATCTGCATAGTCTATTACTCAACTATCAAACATGTTAGCAGCCTTTGATTTATTTTGTCATCTTCAAAACATCATAAGGGATTTCCCTAACAAAGGTAACGAGACTGAAGAAAAGAAAGAAGCCGTCTCTTGCTGCCATAGCACGGTATAATGTCGGGAACTCTTAGTAATCTGTAGCAAACGTTCAGTAATAGGAAGAACCAAATGAGTTCAATGAAAAGTAAAGTAGGAACGTAGAAAAGAGACCGCGCAGGAGATCTCTAAAAGAAACTCATAAAGTCCACCATTACTGTTTCTCTTCCTCTTGATTCTGCACGGCAAATGGGCCAAATGAACTGCTTTCTTCGTTTTTCCAAACGAAAGGATCCCTCTAAAACAGTAACATGATGGAAATTTCGCGGACACAATCATTCAATCAACTGATTGATTTGGGCTTCTGAAAAGTTGTGGAAAAACCGTGTGAGAGATCATGGGAAGTAGAGTGAGAATGTAGAATGAAACCAGTGGAGGAGACTTCTTGATTCTGCTATTAGTTTCCACGCAACGCATGTCGATTAAACTTTTGTCCGAACATAGGTTTAACTAAATATATTTATAGTCTCAGATTGGAGCTCCCCCTCAATGATCTCTACAAGTGAAGGTGGCTTAATGTCGCTTATCCCTACAACAATAATGAAAAGAAAATTTCATATCCTATCAAAAAAAAAAAAAAAAAAAAACTCATGAAAGTTGGCTCATTCTCTCGATGGTCTCCTAAGGCAAAGGTGGCTTCTTGTACTGCTCGTCCCTACAATAATAATGAAAAAAATAGACAACTCGTCAAAGTTGGCTTATTCGTTTCGTTCCGCCTCAACTAGTATGATCCTTCATGTCCATATTCAATTTGAAATTTGGGCTTGGCATGTCTCTGGACCTAGGCTTTGAAAGCTCAAAAAGCCCAGTCCAACTCATAATATAATTTAAAAATCCTCAAAGTTTACACATTTTAATTTTTAAAAAATAGGTTATTCGGACCCTAAAACCCATTGAAAATCCTTGAACGAGTTCTCTTCCTCTCCGGTATATGTTTCTTTCTACCGAAATTAACAAATAAAAAATATATCTAGAAAAATAATCCGGGTAGGCACAAACTGGGTCAGATGGAACCGAAAACTGTTAGTACAATGGCCTGTGCCCACCACTTCAGGGAAGCTACCTCATGCCAAAGAAACAAGTGAGGTTTAAGATTTTCCTTCTGTGGGCAGTCACTTTGGCGACTTTTGATTATTGAATGGGAGTGCGTTTATTTCAACGAAATGGTCCCCCGGAAAAAAATATATAATATGGAACTTTCGTAGGACAATCGTAAAACGAACCAATTGATTTTAAAAATTTAGGCTTTCGAAAAAGTTGTGGGGAAACCATATGAGAACAATGGAAAGTAGAATGAGAAAGTAGAAAAGAAACTGTGTGGGAGACTCCTATAGTCCGTTGTCAGCGTCCAAGAAACTTCCTATTAAAAGACACAAAGTGGCTTAATTGAACTCAATCGAAAGGAAACAGAAAATTAAGAATGCTTATTCCAATCCTTTTACGACAGCACTAGTTCTTGTTAAGCAACGGTGGTTGTAGGTTTACGACATTTAACGAATATTCCCATATAATGCCTCTTCCAATCTACATAATAATTTCCCATTAAAATTTTCAAATACCCTTTCTCTCATTGGTCAAACATTGGTCAATTTTTTTGTGAACCCTAGGATAATTGTTTGATTTTAGAAAAGATAAGGCAAAGTTTGACATGTTGACATGTTTTGCACAAATCATTCCTATAGTTGACGTTTCTTCCTACTACTCACATGGCTAAGACAAAGTCACGATTTTTCTTGCCCTCAATGTCATATGAACCTTTTTTCGATTTTTCTCAAAATTTTGCACTAAATAATACTTTTACATTAGCAATTATGAAATAAATTATATTTCACTCTTTATATCGATATGAGGTTGTAAGTGCTCCACAAATTGTTGAAGTACAAGCGTAAGCTGCGTTAAAGAAAATCTCATATTAGAGGTTTTATATGGTGTAGAGAAATTTATATATGATAGCTCGTCCATAACTCAATCACTTAAATCCTTAAGTAAATGTGGATTCAATTACATATATTGATGAACTCAAATTTGGATTCCTTATTTATGATCTTCTCAAACGAAAGTACTACGCTTTTGCTACATGTCTCTATAACAATAATGAAAAGGAAAATTCATAATCAAAATATAAAACCAACTCGTGAAAACCGGCTCAGTCGTTTCATCTAGCCTCAACCGGTTCCATCCTTCGTGCCAATATCCAATTGGAAATTTGTGGTCAAGCATGTCCCTGGGCCTAAGCTTCAAAAGTTCTGAAAGACTACTCCAACTTATTAACATATTTTAAAAACCCTAAAACCCCTTGAAAATCCTCAAGGGCATTCTCCTCCACTCTTGTATATACGGAAATTAACAAATAAGAAAAGTCTCTGAAAATTTTTTGGTACAAAGGCCTATGCCAACCCCTCCAGGAAGCGATTTCATGCCAAAGAAACAAGTGTAGGTTAAGATTTTTGAAAGCACTTTTGGACCACCATCGCTGCCTCTCTTCTTTCTGATTCTGTACGGCAAACATGCCAAATAATTGGTCCCTTCTTTCTCCTCCTTTTTGGGAAGTCACTTTAGCGGCTTTTGACGTGGAATGGTAGCGTTGATTTCAACGAAAGGTTCCCCCAGACAACATATATATTAAGAAATCTTCGCGGCCCAATCATTCCGAAAACTAATTAATTTTACAAATTCGGACTTTTGAAAAAGTTGGGGAAAAAGCCATGTGAAATCAACGGGAGTGCAGAGCGGGAAAGTAGAAAAGAACCTACGTGGAAGGCAACAGAGAGGGAAAATAGAAAAGAACCTACGTGGAAGACACCAATGGCTTGTTGCGCAGCGCACCAAACAATGTCTCATTCTATTTTATTATAGAAATCAGTTTGGTTATATTTTTATTTCCAAAAATAGATTTGTTCCGAGATAAGATTTACAATAAAATCAAGAAATAAAAGAAAATTACTTCTTTATTTCTGAAAATAATTCTAGAATCAAGCCCAAATCTTTTTTCCCTCTTTTCTTTTCTTCTTTTCATTTTCTTTCTTTATCTTTTTCTCTTCTTATGTTTCCTCTAGCCAGTCGTTGGCCCTCACCAAGGCTCCTCGCCCAGCCGCCGCGAGTCTCGCTCACCCTAGCCCGGCGAGGCTCAACCTCACCTTGGCTCACCTAACCTCGTGGCGGTTGGGCAAGGCAACCCTTGTCAGCTCTCATCTGGTCAGTCGCAGGTCATCACTGTGGCTAGTCACTAACTAGAAGAAGAAGAAGAGAATGAAAAAGTAAAAAGAGAAAAAAGAAAAAAAATGTAATAAAATTATTGAAAAATTTAATAATTTTGAGGGACGTAATAAACGCATTTCTATTACGAGAATATAAATTTTAGATTATTACCAAATGCATCAAATACCCAGAAATTAGTTTAGGAAACATAATTACAAAAAACTATTTCGAGCAGAAATTATTCTCGGGAATAAAATAGTTACCAAAAGCTTTCCTAAAGTCTATTGTCAGAGCTTTTCTCGGCCACTGCTTGTGTCCTACGTGGGGCATGATTCGTCCTTATTCCCTGGGGAGCTGTGTCCCTCTTGGAAAACAATTTCGCTATATTTTTTCGAATTGTGTATTAAAAATAAATAATTGTTAGTTTTTGTATGAATAATGAGTTTTTGTGAAAGGGGCTAGTGGCCACGTTTTTAAGTTTGAGAGAAAATCTCACATTTTAAACTAGCTTTTGATGTAAGAGTGGCCCAAGACCATTATTGTGGCCCACATGATTTTATTAATTATGATTTAATGAATATTTAAGAGCTAAAATGTATTGGTTATGAGAAATTATAATTCTCATAAAATGAAAAGGTGCAATCTTTATGAGGAAGTTACGATTCTTATGAAAAGGCATGAAGGTATAATATACTTTGATGAAAGACACTTATTGACAGCCTATATAAATAGAATCTAGTCATCTCTCTACTCACGACGTAAAACGTGAAAAGAACGTTGTATATATTAAGAAAAAAGTGAGTTAAGGAAGAGAAATCGGATTTTTTCATCTCTTTCAGTTTTTCCGCAACAATCATTTTCAAGGGTATTACTATGGATAAATGCATGTCTTCATCTTTCTCAATGTACAAAATATGAAGATTGAATATCCTATATTTTATATTTTCAACATTATAAAGTTACGCTATCACTTACAATCAGATTCCGGATAGCCAACAAGTTTGAACCCAATAGTTATACAGAAGAGTTACGGATTGTTGCGGCTCTGATCCAGATCTGATATGTGACGGAGAGATTGTTAAGATTGGGTTGATAGTCAGGTTATAAGTGTGAGAAAAAGACAGAAAGGCTCGGGATCACTCAATAAGTTTTAACTTATAAGATGTATGAATCATTATTAAATATTTTTGTCAATTATTCAAGTGAGGTGGGGCTAATATCGGTCCCTGCTCGCCCGCCGCAGCCAAATGCCACATTTTTCGTAGGGAAAATTTGCCCCTTAACGTTAAACCTAGTTCTTTCTTCCTCGCATTGTAGGATTTTTGTTATTGTAGACATTAATTAAAATTACTTAAATATTAACGTTAAATAAGTCTAATAGCATTATCGCACTTTACATTACAATATCTCGTAAAATGCAATAATAGAATTAAAATCTTTGTATTACTATGTAAATTATGAGCACTATCAATGTCCACGATGACCATAACTAATTTGTTAATCAAACACATTATATAAATTGTAATATCTTGTTAATGAATAATTTCGAATATTTAATGCAATCAAAACATGGTAATTAGCACAACTCTGCATTACTTAATCAAAGAGGACATTATTCCTACCCTAATTCTTACCTTAACTGTTTTAGTTGGTTCAATAACTTTTTATGTATTTACATGACATATGACGATTTTCACATTTTTTTTTCAACTTGTTATGAATAACTAATAATTTGATTACACTAATGATTGCCAACAGTCTTTTGTTGTTTAGAATTTTCCTCGACAACGGTATCAATTTCTCTCGTTTTTCATAAGTTTTTGGGGCCATATCATTCGTAACATTTCACATAACTTTCCTATGCAGTTGGTAAGTTTCGTTTCGCCTATTCGAAGTAAACCACCAGAACATTGCTACTAACTTTCCTAACTTACTCGTAAATTCTAAGGTCAACTCATTCCTAAAGTTCGACATGACATTCCCATGTAGTTCGCAACTTTCGTACCAGAATGGCAGCCTTTATTTTCACGGAAGGTTCCCTTGGAAAAAAAAAATTATGGATACATCGCGACAAAATCATGGCTTTTCCCGTAACTTTCGAAAAAGTCGCGGGAAAAGCCATGGGAGATCAATAGGAACGTGGAGGGGGAAAGTAAAAAAGAAGCCGAGTGGCAGGCTCTTGAAATGCGCTGTCCGCATCCAAGACACTTCCTAGCAGTGATATCGTTGACCAGGAGGGAAAGAGCAAGAAGAAGACCTAAAGGTAACGAGACTGAAGAAGAGAAAGAAGCCGTCTCATGCTGCCATAGCACGGTATAATGTCGGGAACTCCTACTAATCTGTGACAAACGTTCAGTAATAGGAAGAACCAAATGAGTTCAATGAAAAGTAAAGTAGGAACGTAGAAGAGAGACCGCGCAGGAGACCTCTAAAAGAAACTCATAAAGTCCACCATTACTGTTTCTCTTCCTCCTGATCCTGCATGGCAAATGGGCCAAATGAACTGCTTTCTTCGTTTTTTCGTTTCTGCGTAAAGTCAACTTTGGCTGCTTGGTTTATTCCAAGCGAAAGGATCCCTCTAAAACAGTAACATGATGGAAATTTCGCAGACACAATCATTCAATCAACCGATTGATTTAGGCTTCCGAAAAAGTTGTGGAAAAACCGTGTGAGAGATCATGGGAAGTAGAGTGAGAACGTAGAATGAAACCAATGGAGGAGACTTCTTGATTCTCCTATTAGTTTCCACGCAACGCATGTCACATAAAAAGAAATTTAACAATACTCTTATGATAAATTTAACGGTAAACTTGTGAGAAATTTAAAATTTTTTGTAAGAATAAGTTTTTATGTGGACTTGTCACATTATCATTACATGTTCATGTCGGCAAATTTAATGATAAAATTTGACGGAAGTTAATAGAGAGTAAATTTGTCATAGATGCACTAGTTTAGGAAAATTAGTTTGGAATAAATTTTTCATATGTGTATTAGTTTGGAGTTTTTCAAGCTATTAACCTAATTTTTGAAAAAGAAAAGTTAAACCAAAAAACAAGAAAATAAATTTGAGCTGTCCCATAACCTTCTTTCTCCTCCTTCACATGGCTGGCGGATTCGGATGGGGAAAAGCTCCGCGACTTGCAAAATCGAAGACTTGTGTAACTCAACTCTTCGTGGACCTGCCATGTCCCTTTCGATTCACATTAGGGACCCCACCCAGAGGCCTCAATAAATGCAGCTCCATGGCCTTCTCCCCCTCCCGATTTTCTCCCATCTAATAAGAGAAGCAGCTTTTTTCTGTTTTCTACTTGGAGTCGTCGCTTGGGTTCTCTGAGGTTTCTTTGTGAAAGGCGATCTCGCGGAAAGTTCCACTGGTTAAGTGTCCCCGGTGCAGGCACCTGTTGCCGGAGCCCGCCGATGTCTCTGTTTGCGAGTGTGGTGGCTGCAGAGTTATTGTTCAGGGTGAAGTTCCTTTCTTTCTTTTTAGCATTTTGCTTTGCGCTCGCCGAGTCAATTTGAGTCTTGTTTGGTTAATGGGAATACTGTGGACGGCAATATGGAGACAGATGGTTCGCGATTTGCTAAAAAGTCGAGTCATCGCGTTAGATGTGTTTGGTCGGAAGTTTGATGTTGTTCCGCAGTAGGGGTGTGCAAAATACCGGGAACCGCCGGAACGGTTGGAACCGCCCGGAACCGGCGGTTCTTGAGGGAACCGGTCCGGTTCCCGGTTCCAATTGTTGGGAACCGGTGGGAACCGGTCCGGTTCCCGGTTCCGTGGGCGGATCCGCCCACCCGGACCGGACCGGCACCTTTTTAATATAAAAAAAAAAAAATCCTAAACGAAACCCTAATTCGCGTCTCATCTCTTCCGATTTCATTGTCTTCGGTTCTCTCTCTCTCGTTTCTTCCTCAGTCTCTTCTCTTCGTCTTCGATTCCTCCCCGAGCGTCGATGCCGCCGCCGCCGCTCCTCCTCCGCCGTTGTCCGCCCCCTCACGCCGGTTGCCACTCGCCACGCGCCCGCTGCTCCTCCGCCTTTGTTGTCCGCCCCCTCGCCTGTCCGCCCCCTCGCTCAATCTCTTCATCTTCGATTCCTCCTCGGCGTCGACGCCGCTGCCGCTGCCGCTGCTCCTCCTCCACCGCTGTCCACCCCCTCGCGTCGGCGCCACCCGCCACAGCCCGCTGCTCCTCCGCCTCTCGTTGTCCGCCCCCTCACTCGGTCCCTTCGTCTTTGATTCCTCCCGAGCGTCGGCGCTGCCACGTTGCTCCTCCGCCATTGCCGTCCGCCCCCTCGTGCTGGTCGCCACCCACCACGCCGCTGCTCCTCCGCCTCTGCTGTGCGCCCCCTTGCTGCTGTCCGCCCCCTCACCGACGCTCAGTCCCTTCGTCTTTGATTCCTCCCCGAGCGTCGACGCCGCCGCTGTTGCTCCTCCGCCGCGGCTGTCCGCCCCCTTGCGTCGGTTGCCACCCGCCACGGCCCGCCGCTCCTCCACCTCTGCTGTCCATCTCGACCGAGCCCCTTTTCCGTCACTCAACAAGGTACGATTATCGGCTTCTAGCTTGCCTCTCGATTCATCTTCCGCTTGCGAACTCGTACTTCGGTTCGATTACCCAATAGGTGAAGTTCGAGTCTTTGTTTTGGGAATCGATCGCTGTTCATCTTGGTGCTTTGTCTTCGATGGTGCTCATGCTTGAATTTGCAGAATCTTGGGTTGCTTTTCCCTTTTGCTGTGTTTTTTGATTTTTTGTATGTTTGAACGTCAGTAAATTCTATGCTCATGGTCGTGGGAAATATTTTTGGCTGTTGGCAGAGAAATGGGAAGTCACCATTTCACCTCGAAGGCTATTAAGTATTAGCTACATTCAACTATTTTATGGAAGATGCTTTTTTTTTTTCCATTTCTGATGGCCCTCTTCGAATTTGGATTCACTTGAGTTGTTGTTATAAGTAGTTTTCTGTGCCTGATACTGATGCATGGCTAGCGGGTTGACAATTGATAGTTGTGTGTGTTTTTTATGAGCTATATACTGCTACATCGAGTAGAAAATGTTATTGCACTTGTAGTACAAGTCTAACTTGCCATAACAATCATCTCAACAAATCCTCTTCTGACTATGAGGTAGATTGTGCGAGTCTCTCTTTGATGAATCTGAACTCCACTTCCCTTCCATTTTTAGGTTCTTTGATTGTCCCAATTAGCCACCTTTCTTCTTCGTTTGTTATGTTAAGGATCAACTCTTTGAGTTCCTTCCTCTATTTGACATTGGATCTTATAATATTTAAAGATAATAAGCATAAAAATGTCTATCTTCATTTGATGGCTAACCATAGTGCGTTGCTTGATTCAGGTGATTCATTAACATGTCAATGGAAGTAGAGGAATCCTATGATGCAATAACGCCAATAGTGGAATTAACATCACAAGAGCATGATTTGGGCAGAATTTTGACATAAAAGAATTCATTGTTGCATCTTATTCAAAACTTCCATCACATCCTCTAGTAGGCTTGGCGAAATGCAGTTAAGGAGGGTGGCAATGGGAAATCCTGTTTTATAAATTTTTCCTTACTCTTACCTATTGAGATCTATGAATTACTAGAAGTGTAGCAAATCTTCCTAGTCTCTGCAGATTGCGTGGAAATTGTCCCCTTCCATATTTTGCAAGTTTGCTAGGTGCCAATCTTGTTTCTTCCCTTGTGCTCATTGGTTCTAATCATCTGGTACTCACAAGATTGCACTTTTGGTTGTTGTTTATTTAACTTGTGTTGGCTTGAACACAGGGACATGGAGCTTGTGATTTCTTTCAATGGACATATTCTCTGGCAGAAAATGTGGCCCCCAAAGATGTTGCGACTTCTGTTGTTGCACCTCCGGAAGTCATGGAAATTGAGTCGACAATGGCAAATGTTGGTGAAGATTACGAGGTAGATCCATGAGTCATCTTGAGGGTTTTTTCCCCCACCGCACTTAGTTTTTTTTGTCATTCACGTGTAGCTGACTGTTATTTAATGTTGAGCATTCATCTATTAATTATTGTTTTAGTTTTTGGAGATTGGAACTTGGAATTTCAGAGCTCAAAACTTGGGAACCGGACCGGACCTGCGGTCCAGGAAACCAAAATTGTTTCGCGACCGTTCTATGTTGAAAACCAAAATTTTTCGCGTCAAGATCGGTTCCATGGATCCACCCGGAACCGGACCGGACCGCGGTCCGGTTCCCGGGTAGATCCATGCAACAAACGGGTGGATCCCGGTTCCAATTTTCGGAACCGGTCCTTAGCGGGCGGTTCCGGTTCTAGGTCGGGAACCCCGCTCGGACCATGCACACCCCTATAATCTGCAGTATAATGATTCTTAATTTGGGGATTATCAATTCTGTCTTTACAAACTATGGTATCGTGTCTCGGTTTCAAAATAACATCTTTGTCCATGCTTGCTCATCATGTCATAAGGATTTTTTGCTTACGGTCGAACAGAGAGCTTCCCGTGGTTGATTTGATTGTTAAAATGTGGAGAACGAGAGAAGAATACACATTTCACTTCAAATGGTAAACGAAGCCGATTTGTAAAGGCTAGAGAGGTTTAGTGGACATAAGTAAGTACCTGATTGAACTGAAAACCTCGGTACTTGTCATTTTTGCTGCAGTCGGAAAATTTGGAACTCTGATGTATGTGGAAACTATAAGCAGGGAAAGTTGATTATGTTTAGAAATAAAAGAAATGTTATTCATCAAGCTAAAATCTCTCTTTCCTCGACATGCAGCAAGATATAAAGTCCAGGCATCTGATTGCTCATCTGAGGAGTCTTATCACTCATCTAAGGAGTCTGATCACAAAAAGATCAAGGATTTCCGAAATATCTGAGAATCTCTCAGAAAAAGCAACAGCCAACTTGTGCAGCACTTCTGCTTGGGATATAAAACCTGATGTGGGATCTTTGAGTTTTGATCGCAGGGGTTTGGAGGGAAATGGTACAGCAACCAACTTGGAAATAACTTCTGGTGGGGACTGTGTATCCTTATCCGCTGTTAGCAGTGGCAATATAGAAGCCACAAAGGAACCTGTCCATAAATCAACACAAATCCCTAAAATGACGATGCTGGGAGAAGAAAAACCTTGCCAGCTCGATGGCGTAACATCATCAACCTCCATGTCATCTGGATATGACTATGATGTTTTCCTGAGTTTTAGAGGACCTGATACTCGCTCAGGCATTACAAATTTCCTCTATACCAGGTTGTTAGGTGCTAAAATCCACACATTTAAGGACGATGAAGAGCTCCGAGTTGGAGAGGAGTTTGGTCCCGAGTTGCTCAAAGCTATCAGCCAATCAAAAATTGCAATTCCCATCTTTTCCAAGGGCTATGCCTCTAGTAAATGGTGTCTTAATGAGTTGGTCCAAATGGTGGAGTGTAGTAAAACGAGGAGACAGAAGATTCTGCCCATTTTTTATGACATTTCTCCGGCGGAGGTCCGTCATCAAACTGGGTCTTATAAAGAAGCCTTTCTTTTGCATAAGGAGAAATATGGTGCGAACGTCCGTAAGTGGAAAGCTGCTCTCAACCATGTTGCCAATCTAAATGGATGGGACAATTCAAAGAAGAATAGGTGTGTCATTTTTTGGGTTATCATTTTGGTGCTGTGTTTCCATAATATTACCTTCTTCTTCTAATTATGTTTTCCATTTTCCTTCCATAATATTAGAGGTGAAGGAGAACTGGTGGACGAGACTGTCAAGAAGGTTATAGATGAGTTGAAAACGGCTTATTTACTAGTGACAGACTGCTTGGTCGAAGTTGAAAATCATGTGAAGGAAATCGATGCAATGATGTGTGCTGATTCTGAGGATATACGAATTCTTGGAATCCATGGTATGGGGGGTGTGGGAAAGACTACTCTTGCCAAAATCATCTACAACCGATTGTTGCATCATTTTGAAGCTTGTTGCTTTCTTTCTAACATCAGGCGAACTTCAGAGCTCAAGGGCATTGAAGGTTTGCAAAATCAATTAATCTCACACGTTCTCAAAAAAGAGTGGTCAAACACTAGCAATGTTGAGGACGGAATTAAGACAATAAAAGAAAGGTTATACGGTAAAAAGGTTTTGCTGCTACTTGATGATGTTGATCAAATGACTCATTGGGATGCATTGATAGGAAAACCTGAATGGTTTGGTTTAGGAAGTAGGATTATCATAACTAGTAGAAACAGGGATATTGTCAATGCTCCTGAGTTTTATTATCCATATGAGCTTATAAGCATGAACTTCAATCAATCTCTTCAACTTTTTTGCAAACATGCTTTTGGAAGAGATTACCCTTTGGATGACTATGTTGCTTTCTCCACAAAAGTGGTCAAAAGTACAGGAGGTCTTCCTCTTGCTCTTGAAGCTATAGGTAAATTACTTCGGCGTAGTAGCAAAGGTGTTTGGGATGTAATATTGAGGAAGCTGAAACAAGTTCCTCTCTATGAAGTGAAACAAAAGTTGAAAATAAGTTACGATGCCTTAGATGATTGTCAAAAGCATATATTTCTTGAGATAGCTTGTCTTTTCACTGGATTTGATCAAAGGATGATGCTCCACTCATGGAAAGAATCCAATCTCTTCCCGGAGGAAGGCCTTGAGGTCCTTCAGAGGATGTCTTTGATAAAAATCAGGGAAGACAACAAGCTATGGATGCATGATCAGTTAAAAGGCCTTGGTAGAGACATTGTTCGTCAAGAATGTGGTAAGGAACGAAAAAAAAAGACTCGGTTGTGGAATTGTGCGGAAGGTTTGGAAGTGGTGATGGAACCTAAGGTAAATTTGTATTTCAATTACTTCATCCCCATCAAGCTAACAAATTTCATGCCTTTTCACTGCGATTGTTTGTTCAATAATATTTAAGGGAAGTTGTTTTTTTTTTTTTTTTTAATCTCATATTACTAATGTGACTTTTTTTTTTATACTGATGCTTAGATTTATCTTTCATGTTCAGAAAGACAATTATACTTGTTCAATATGATATTCTTGCCCTTTTGTTTCACTGTCGCAGGGAACACAAAAAATTGAAGCTCTTTGCCGAAAATTTGGTCCTCAGTTGCTCTACAATTTTGCAAACGAAGAAGTTGAGAGGCTATGTAATCTACGACACCCTGAAGTGAGGGTTTTCGAGGATAACTGGCCATCAAATGATAGAGAATATGGAGATTCGAAATGTTTGCTGCTAAGTAAGATAGGCATTTGTGTTTGTCAGCTGGGTAGACGGTTCTTTTTGCCGTCCCTTTAATAGTGAAAATAAACAGACATCAATATACACATTGTATCTAAACAAGAGTTGATTAGGTCATCTTCTCGTCATGAACTAATTGGAATTTTACCGAGCACAATAGATCAACATGAAGGTCTCTTGACAATATGTCAATACTCATTGTGCGCACTCAATACCGTATCTTCTGAAATGCTATTACGCTTGATAAAATTGAACAGTATCCACAAAGGTCGAGCCAATGGTTGTCTCTGTGCTTGGTGAGTGGGTTGACCATTTCTGTCTCCATGTGGCAGGCTCATTGATCTTCTCAAACTTACGACATGACTCGTATTATAAGTACACTCGCTGGTTGTGTTTTTGCTATATTATGGGTGGAGGCAATTTCAACAGTCATAGGCACTTGTTCCTTAATATATAGTGGGTAAAGAAAATATACCTATTATATAAAAAGGGTATAAACAAAAAATTCGTGCCTGCGTGTTATTTCATCAAGAAAAAATGAGCTGATTACATTTTGAATTAGCATATAATCAGCCCCTCTACATTTGGTAATCAAAATTAAGACTTCATATTCATATTGTTAATTTTCATCACAGGATTGCTCACCTAAAAGTCAAATAAAAGGTTATGTCTTTGGACTCATTGAGAGTTTTCAATAAATTTTGTTCGAGACAATACCAAAACACATTCGGTGTATCCAAGAATGCATCAACACACCTCATTATTTTGATTATTTATTGACATTTTGGTGATTTTTTTCATATTTTCAATATTTTTTTGTTTAGTAGACATTACTATTCCAAAATATATTGTGACGGTAGCAACAAGTTCAAAGTATTGTTGGCATCACGCTTTATGATGCATCTTATCGAAATTTTATTATAACATCAAATATCTCAACCTCCTTTTAATTTAATTTTTTTCTCATTAAGACATTAAATTATGGAACCTTCAATATTTCACTAGGTTAATATTAATGTCGGGGAAATTACTCAAAAGTCTTAAATTTATTATACGAATATTAATTCAGTCCTAAAATTTTTAAATTGACCAATGTAGTTTCAAACCTTCTGAGAATTTTCCAATAAAATTTGTTCGTCCAATTTAGGCCAGGAATCACTTACGTAGCAATCTAGCTAGTGTTGGCCATACTATATGACATGGCTGTCGATCCAATGTGTATGACATCACTCAAAATGATAATGAGACATTTTATATATTTTTCTTTTTTCTTTTCTTTGTTTTTTTAACTGTTCAGCGTCTCTCGGCAATGAACAGAAGTGCTCCACTGACTGCTCTTCTTCTTCATCACTTCATGTCCCCTCCATCCTCCTCTATCTGCCGTCAAGCTCAGCAGCTCAAAATCTCGACCAAACTCCTCCGTGACATCGAGCTCGAGTCCAAGATCTTCTTTGGGGCTCAGATGCACACCAAAGTGCGAGCTCCAATAGTTTCATGGGGTTGAAACTTCTTTTTCATTCTCCCATAATTCATGGGGTTAAAACTTCTTTTTGATGGGGCTCGAACTTGTTCATTACCAACTGAAGTGCTCGATCTTATTCATTACCATTTGACCTTTGTTTAGGACTTCTTTTTGAACTATGTTGGGAACATTACTAGAAAAGTCTTAAACATATTACATTTTTGCCAATTCAATCCCAAACCTTTTAATCGTGTCAATTGAGTACTAAATGTTTTTACGTTTTCTCAATTGACTTCATCAAGGCAATTTTTGCCAGAAATTGCTGACATGGACACGCAACCACCCTACGTGGCACAACCAAAACTGATGTGGACATTTTTTTATTATAATTTTTAATACTTTTTTGGTGTTTTTCCTTATTATTATTATTTTTTTTTTTTTTGAGCGAGGTTAGCAACCCTAAGGGCATCATGGCCCTCACTTGATTGGCAAGGGCGTGGCGGCTCCATTGTGGGTGGCAACCGCTTGGCAGTTCTTGTTGGCCAAAGTGAGGGCACGCAAGACCTCTCTAGACGCATCGAGGGCTGCCAAGACCTCAGCTGGCCTAGGTTTGGCGAGGGCTTGTGCACCCTCACTTTGGCTAGAGAGGGTTAAGGGCATCGCGACCCTTGCCTAGAGTTGGTGAGGGCCGCGACTCTCCCTAAATCTGATGAGGTTCGCCGCCCTTGCTCCGAAAAACAATAAAAAGTAAAGAGAAAGAAACAAATAAAATAATTATTAAAAAGTTATTTTAAAAAAATCTACATCAGTAATTTCTGATCAAAATTGGCCAAATTGACTCAAATAGCAAAACGTAAAATATTTAGGAGACAATTGAGACAATTAAGAGATCTAAAATTCAATTGGCAAAAATGCAGACTTAGGACATTTTTAGTAATTTTACCGAACTTTGTTTGGTTTCATGTAACGTTTTTTTTTTTTTTTTTTTTTTGGTAAGGAGGTTTCATGTAATGTTGGACTCTTCTTTGATCGACCATGGGGTTTCGGGTCCTATAATGGAGAACCACATTTGGGCCTTCGAGCTCCATGTCGTTGCTGACCTCGAGTCGCCAAATTTGGGGGTCGAGGTCGATGCCTTGGTGGAGCTCAAGGCATCAAGATCTGGAGGTAACTCGTTGTTGGGCATGGTGAGGTTGAAGTCAAGCTGTGGGGAGATACGGGGCTTGGTGGCGGCGGCGGAGACGCGACAACGGCGGATGAAAAGTACTTGAGGAAGAGGATGAGCAGTAAAAGACAAAAGAAAAGAAAGAAAGAAATGAACAAAATGAAAAAAAATACAACTAAAGAAGTTATTTTGAGCAAATTTGTGCTCGTAAGATTGTTGGCACGTCATGTAGGACATTCGACACTTGTTGAATTACCACGTCATCGAATTTCGGACTAAATTAGTTGGATGAACTATATTGGAAAGTTGTCAAAAAGTTAGAAATATATTGACCAAATTAAAAAATTAGAATTAAATTGACATTCATATAATATATTTATGAATTTTTGGTACTTTTTTCCATTAATGTCTATATAACATATTAAATATAGTAATACAAGCAAAAAAAATTAAATAATTAACTTAAATAATACAAAGATGGAAAAGCTAACTAACTCGAAGCAATAATAATTGCAAATATAAGTGTTGGCGACAAAAACTTCACAAGAAAATGAATTATTAGATTATTCTTATTCTGATAATAAATTAAAGAATTCTAGATATGCATTCTAGGAGAAAAATAGATTGCAAATTTCCTAAAAATACAAATTGAATATTGCATATTTCGGAAAGATATCCAACAATTTCTTTTTCCAATTCCGTATATTTTAGTTTCTTTTGTATGGAAATTATCCCTACTCTTTTTTTCATTTAATATATGGAACTGGAAGCTTGAACACCTGTAATTCTCCATAACTCGGGAGAAGTGGAGAAGAGACAGAAATCGTTCTACTCTCAAGAAGATTCTTAATTGTTTAATCGCCTTTTTATACACCAAGTCCACGGCACAAAGTTGAAGGTTCCGACAAATTAAAGAAAGCTATCAAGCGGGGAATTTTCGTTCTTATTTTATTCTTTCGTGCTCTTATTAATTCATATTATTTTACATGCATGAAATATTATTGCACATGCTCATATTATTATTCGATCAATATTGCAATTTACTTGTCATGTTCTTTTAATTAGAGGATATACCATCACGTATGTCATGACGTCCCATGACCCTCACAATATATTACCTAAGGGTTTGGCTAATGGATTATTAAACCTAGACCTAACTCAAACTCTCTTCTAATTATTATGGGGTCGTCACTAATCTATTACTAATGGATCGATTAGAAACCCAAATAAAGTAATGGTAGAATTACTTCGCTTCTACGAACTAGACGAATTAGAGATTAAATGAGTTCGGGAATTTAATTACACTAGATTTCTCTAATACATTTTGGTATATTTTATCTTTTATTTAAAAAATATATATTTTTTCAAGCAACTTACATTGATTTTAAATTGCTCCAACAAATAGGGTGATCATGTAGGTACGCAACATTATTTAACACTCAATAAAGCAAAGAAGTAAATAAATTGCAAGCATAGGGAGGTGATACTTATCTTGGAGCAACAAAAGCATTTGTAATGTTAGGTAGAATATCACATCAACATCCTAAATGTGATTTTTAATTAACATGCAATTTCACTCAAATCTTATGCAAACTATACTATATGAAATGCATGTTACTAATCTAACAAAACATGCGACATAACTCATCTAAATGTCCTAATTCTAAGGACAATTAAATATATTATTTTAGCATGGCACACAATTTCATGAACCTAGACATGCAATTTCTAATATGACATGGAATTTAATTAAATAACCTAAACATATAGATCAATACATGACATACAAGCAATGACATGGCATATATGGTGATGTGGCAGAATGACAAGCCATACAATGACGTAGCATGATGACGTGGCATAGGATGAATGACATGGCAGGATGGCACACAGCAAGACGCACGTGACACGTAGTGTTATGCTCTCTTGATCTCGATTTTTCATGTGATTTTTGGCCATGGGCCTGACCAAAATTTAACACTTTCGTGGGCTCAATCCAATCTATTAAGTTCAGGACCTTCACTTAGACTCATCCACCATTGGTCCAATTAATATGCAAATGCAATTTAATTAATATTTTTGCAAGGGGATGGGGTTGAGCATTAATTTTTTATGTAATGAATTACTAAATGGAATGTCAAAATTTAAGTGTCAACAAGTATAAATCCACATTTAATAAAACTTCACATATAGAGAATTTGATTGGTGTGAATAATTTGTTATAGTTTTGTGCGTATTATTACTTTTGTAAAACTTAATGTCGGTATCATCAAAAGTAAATTACAGTATATCTCGCGTGTGAATGTGCCATGTGGCTCAATCCACCACGAGCTTTAGGTAGCTAGCAAATCTCCAGTATGTATGCATATATTGCTGATGTATATATTGATTCTATCTTGCACTGTGGCAAATCAAGTTTCAAAATTACTTTAGTACGTCTCTAATAATATTTTGACTTAAGATTATGACAACTTTTTGAAAGAGTTAAAAATGTAAAGATGTCCATCATTACAAAAGTTAACATATTGTAGAAAAACTATATTTTTAGAGAGTTCATTACATGACTTTTATTTTTTTTAAAGGAGACACGGGCCAGGCTCTTAGGCCCAATCCGAATTTGGATCTCGAGTGGATTTCTAGGGTCTGGAACACAGACACCGAAGGGCTTTATCAAAGTAAATCCACATCACTCAAATGAAACCCAACTCCCAAGAACTCAGCGGAAACTAACAAAATTTCCATAGCTGAGAGAAAAGTTACTGCAAAAGAGTTGAAATCCAGTCCAAGACAGATCCAGAAACTTTCCCACCACGTCCGCACGCATTAGGAAACAATGTCAGCGAGAAAGAGAACAACCCACAAAGAAGATCAGCAGGGACAAATTTGGGACACACATGAACTTCCTTTCATCGTCTCTCTTTGATTTTACCTATCGGATACATGAACTCTGTCTTTTCTCACCCACACTCCTTTTTTTTAGGTAGCTCTGCGTAAGACTTTTCTGAATTACGTTCATGACCAGCAAAAACCAGTTTTGATCCCATGAAAATACTTCAAAGACTTACTCGACCACACGACCTCACTCATGGCAAAGATTCATTTACCTAATATTCATCCATATCCAGCGAGAAGACTAACGAAGTAAATCAGAATGGAAGACAACATGAACATATGAGATCAGACAAAAATGAAACAATCGCAGTATTTGGGGGCCCCGGTCCTAGACTAAATTCATAGGAATCAGAGATGGAACGAGTAAATCAAACGTGTATATTACAATATGAACATGAGATTGACATCCGGATCTTTATATTCAGTAAGACACTTTTCAAATGTGTAGACAATTTCGTTCAGGCATTTTCACATACTCATTGTAAGCAACGAATTGGAGACTGAAACGAAGCAGGAATGCATGCGAAATCGAAACTTATAATGTCACTGGAATAACATAAGTCATTAAAAATCATGGATATGGCCTCCAATACAGCAGATTCGAACTGTGATGAAACAGAGCATGAAGCCTTACCTTAGCGAAGGGCATTACCGATTGCAATCGATTGCTTAACATACTAGAGGGGGTCTGAGAAACGTTGGTGACAGCAATTGGCCCCAGCGAGTGAGTCTCGAACTAGCTTAACGTATTTCACGCTACACAAAACATATTGGTTTGATTAAAAAATTACGTTCTGTCATGGCGATGAAATTGAATCCATATGAGTTGTATGTTAGCATGTTCAATGGATATTAATTTACTCAATCTTCACCTCAATCCTAATAATATTGAAATCATTAGGTAGAAAAAAAAATTGCTACATGAGAAGTCCTTCGCACATATATGTGTGTACATACACGTGATTATCCATTCAATTTTTCCAATAAAGATTACTGATGAATGGAGGAGGGCAAGTAATTTGGAGGCTTTGCTAATTGCATTGGCATTTGCTCTTCTATCAAATACTTGTATTGATTGGATTGCAAACCATGCTATTAGATCTAGAGAATGTATGGCTTTTCATGATATTCCTCCACATGGCTAATCTAGTTATTTGATAGGAGATATTACTGGCCCCTTGAAGCCTCGTTCATGTATGGTTATGCCGTACTAATGTAATGGTATGACTATGTTAAGCCCCCTTTCCTCAAAACTATGGAAATAACTTTTGAAATTAGTTTTGTTGAGAATATGAGTTTTGCAGTGTACAATTCCATCGGAATTGAATGATGGGTTATTTCGGGAAATTTTCAGAATGGAAACAATTAAAAGTATGGTAAAATGGTATAAATACAAGGGGAATCTTCATAATCCTTCCATAAAAAAGTCATGCGCATCACTAAAATCATGGGGCAATTGCCAACTCGTCAGACCTCCAATGACAATGAGGATTTCTTGCTTGTTGGGCTCCTACTTATCATCGCTATAGATAACTCCGCAGAACTCGGTTATTATGTATTAATATGAATATGTTTCTAACAAGTCAAGAGGTTTTATTATGGTCGTCAAATGGGTTGGTTGGTTTGGATTTGAGTAGGGTCGAAAATGGTCCGATCAATATTGACCCATTTAACCTGTTTTGACCTATTTTCATGCAATGTAAATTTGATGACTCATACCCGACCCGACCCATATTATTGAGACACATTAATATTTAACTCAATTTATGAAAATCCACTCACATCCATTTAATCCACTTTAAGCTCCTCATGTATGTATGTATGTATGTGTGTATATATATATATATTACTTGAATAAAAACTTCACATCAAAATTAAAAAAGTAAATTAAACAATAAAAAATAGTAAATAAAATAAAAAACTGAAAAATCTTAAATTGAAGTACTTTTGAAAAATTCTTGATAAGAAAATGTTTGATTAGTTAATAATTGACATGAAAATAATATTTATTTATAACAAATCTTCTAGGATGTGAGAAAGCATAATTTCTTAATTGTGATTTACCAAATTAAAAATTATATTATAATGTTTAGAATTTCTATTTAGATATTGATTGAATTTCGATCTAGACAATATTGAACTTCCTCTAAAAGTACTTCTTTGGGTATGTATACCAAAATCTATATATCAAAAATATTAAAAAAAAAAATCAAAATTTTGATTATTTTGAATTTTTGAATTTTTGATTATTATTATTTATTTTCTTTTATTTTCTTCTTTTCTTCTTTTCTCTTTTCTTTCTTCTTCTTCTTCTTCTTCCTTCTTCTTCCCTCTTTTTCTTCCACCAATGGTGACTAGCCCGAGCTCGCCAGCCCGAGCTCTATTGCGGTCGACGAGCTCGCGGCTTGCCAAATCTAGACGAGTTCGAGCTCAACCAAGGCTAGTGAGCTCATGGTTTGCTAGATCCAAGAGAACCTAAGCTCCATCGTGGCCGGTGAGCTCACAGCTCGCCAGATCTAGGCGAGTTCAAGCTCAACCAAAGCTAGTGAACTCGCGACTTGCCAAATCTGGGAGAACCTGAGCTTCGTCGTAGTCGGCGAGCTCATAGCTCCCTAGATCCAGGTGAGCTCCAGCTCCGCTAAGGTCGGCGAGCTCGCTGCTTACCAGATCGAGGCAAGCTCCAGCCTCACCAATCTAGTGAGATTAAGCTCACTTGACACCAATAAACTCCAGTCTCGCCAAATCGACAAGGCTTGAGCCTCGCCAGCCGTCGGTGACCTCAAGCTTGCCTGAGGGCTACGAGCTCGAGTCTCGCTTGGCTGGTCGTTGGCCACCAGCTAAGGAAGGAGGAAGAAGAAAGAGAAATATATATACATACATATATATATATATATATATATATATATATATATATATATAATTCTAATTTTGATTTTATAAAAAATATTTTTATAAAGTTAAAAGAGGAAGTTGGGTTGGAAATGGATTTTTAAGTCCAACCCATTTAAGACCCATTTAACCAGTCTCTTTAAAATGTAAATAACTTATATATGATACATTTCAAAATATAAGTAGCCTATATATGACCAATTTATGATTTAAATGGGTTAAATATGGGTCTAAGACACATTTTGACACCTCTAGGTTTTATATAGCCTACTACAAAGCATAAACGAGAGGTTAATATTCAAATAAATGGTTATAATCGCCAAGGGTGTCAAAAACCGAATCGAACCGAACCAAACCAAAAAATTTGATTTTTTTTTTCGATTCGGTCTAAATACCGAAACTTTTTAACTGATTTGATTTTTATCGATTTGGTTAACCGAACCAAACCGATAAAATCTAAAATTTTTATTTAAAAAAAATCATTTTTGATTTTTTCTTTTCTTTTTATTTTTCTTCTTCTTCTTCATTGGCCGGTCACCAACCACAATGGTAGTCGATGATTGGCCAAAGGCAAGCTTGAGCCTTGAGCTCGCCAGATTCTAGTGAGGTCGAGCCTCGCCAACCTGTGGCGAGGCCGAGCTCACTTAACGGTGGCAAGCTCGAGCCCCGCCAGATCCGGTCACATGGGCGAGGCTCGAGCCTTGCCAAGCTCGCCAGATTTGGCGGGCTCGAGCTTGCTGCCGTCAAGCGAGTTAACCCTACGCCTCACCACAGAATATTGTCAGAATCTGGCGAGCTCGAGCCTCATTGACTTGTGGAGGGGCTCGAGTTCGCCTCTGGGTCGGTCGCCGGCCGCATCGCTGGCCACCATTGGGCCGACGACCGGCCATTGAAGAAGAAGAAGAAAAAGAACAAAAACTAATTGCAAAAATTGATTTTTTATGTAGGGAAAAAAAATAAACACAAAAGTAAAAATAAAAAATCGAATCAAACCGAACGGAACCGGGATTTCGGTTCGGTTCGATTTCAGTTCAAATCACATTTTGGTTCGGTTCAATAAATTTCCTTATCGGTTCGGTTTGATTCGGTTTTCCAAAAAATCGAATCGAACCAAATCAAACCATTTACACTCGTAATAATCGTAGATCCACAGGTTTAGTCTTCATGATTGTATGTCAACCTTATCCACAATGATTGTATGTCAACCTTATCCACAAGTGGTTACAACTCTTCAATTGCCATTGAACTTAACCGTTAATCGCTATCTCACTTAGTCTTTAGTTTTATATTGAACATTCATTCAGGTTTATTAAGTAAAAACCATATCATGGTCATCGATAATAATAGTCATCGACAAACATCTCCGCTATCAATAACTCATTGATAGTATACTCACACTTAACACCGAGTTCTATATTTATTTGAGTTGGCATCATGTCAATTAAAATACCTGAGTAACATATTTCATATTCATATGGAAGGGCAACAGAAACAAGAAAAAAATATATATGACAACAATAAATTGGGGAAATTTAGTTTTCATAGCTACACAAAATAATATCGTAAGAGTATGCTAAGATTCAAAAACTACAATAAAAGTGAATTTTTTTTCACACTTTGCATAAATAGTATTATAAGTAGATAAAAAAGAAAAAACCAAACCACCAGATCGCATTGCTAAATGTAGGTTCTCATTAGGACTTTGCTAGCATAATAATTTTTGGGATATTGTGAAAATAATAGTCTATTGTGGATAAAATTTGAAAAGAAATAGCATTTTTATATTATTAATTATACCTTACTCTTCATTAGAATACAAATATCATAAGTGCTTCACGATTGTTTTAGAAAAACATATCCCACGTCGAGATCCGACGTATAGTGGAAAAAAGTTAATATATGTTAATTTGCCCATAATTCATCAGTTTAAATTTTGGTGTGAACATAAATCTAACTAAATATATTGATGGCCTCTAATTTGGGCTCCCTTTTGATGATCTCCACAAGCGAATGTGGCTTATGTTGCTTGTCCCTACAACAATAATGAAAAGAAAATTTCATATCTTACTAAAATAAATAAATCATGAAAGTTGGTTCATTCTTTCGATGATCTCCCAAGGCGAAGGTGGCTTTTACTGCTCGTCCCTACAACAATAATGAAAAGAATAAAAGCGCATAACAAAATTTCTGTTTCTCCATTTCTCTGTTTTTTGTTTCCCGGAACAAGTTTGGAATAGAAATCCGTTTGGTAATACAATTTCATTTTTCTATTTCTGAAATATATTTCTATTCCAGAAATAGATTTGGAAAAAAAAATCAAAAGTTAAAATTTTTAGCTTTTCTATTTCTGAAATAGAAATGAAAAATCAAAATTTTTTTCATCATTTACTCTTGTCATCGCCCGTTGCCCACTTGTCGCCCGTGGGATGCCGAACGCTCGTTGCCGATTGCTGGCCGCTGGCCACAAGCCCTGGCCACCAGCCCCCGACCGTCGGCCACTACACTCAAGCTGCTCGTTGGATGCCAAACGCCCACCGGTTGTTGGCTGCTCATCACCAATCATTGGATGTCGGAGGCTCATCACCAACCACCGGATGTTCGCCGGCGATCGTCTCCCGCTTGCCATCGGCCGTCGGATGTCAACCGCCTGCCACCTGCTGCCGAACTCCGACCACTGGCCACCCACCACCGGCCTCTTGTTGTCGGACTTCGGATGTCAAACGTCAAACATCAAACTCCAGACATTGGACGCCGATTGCCGGTCGCCGAACTCCGATGTCAGACTCTGGACTTTGACCGCTCGCCGCCAGTCACTAGACTTGGCGCCGGACGCCGAACGTCGGACTTCGAACTTCGGCCACCTACCATCGGTTACCGGATGCTAAACGTTGGTTGCTGAACGTCGGACTCCGGCCACCGGACGCCGGTTGTTGCCACTCCTAGAAATAGAAATTTTATTCTGTTATCAAACGAATTTTTATTTCAGAAATATAAAATTGAAATTATTATTAAATGCGTTTCTTTATTTAGAAACTCGTTTATGGAATAGAAATTGATTTCTGTTCCAGAAATTTTGTCATGCGCACCCTAAACAACTCATCAAAATTGGCTCACTCGTTCCATCCGGCCTGAACTAAGTACGATCCTTCATGTCCATATATTCAATTAGAAATTTGGGCTTGGCATGTCTCTGGACCTAGACTTTTTTTTTTTTTGGTCGGACTGGACCTAGACTTTGAAAGCTCGAAAAACTCAGTCCAACGAATAATATATTTTAAAAAAAGCCCCCAAAGTATGCACATTTTAATTTAAAAAATAGGTTATTCAAACCCTAAAACCCATCACCGACCAAGAAAAAAAAAAAAAAAACCCTAAAACCCATTGAAAATCGTCAGACGTGTTCTCTTTCTCTCCGGTATATATTTCTTTCTACCGAAATTAACAAATAAGAAATATATCTAAAAAAAAAAGCCGGGTAGGCTCAAACTGGGCCAGGTGGAACCGAAAACTATTAGTCCAACGGCCTGTGCCCACCACTGCAAGAAGCTACCTCATGCCGAAGAAGCAAGCGGCATTTAAGATTTTATGATGCACTTCCGGACCACCATCGCCGTTTCCCTTCCTTCTGATTTTGTACGGCAAATAGGCCAATCTGTCTTTTCATTTCTCCTCATCGTGGGAATTCACTTTGCCGACTTTTGATTGTTGAATGGGAGCGTTTATTTCAACGAAATGGTCATCTTGAAAACGAAAATATCGTGGAACGTTGGCAGCACAATCATAGAATTAACTGACTGATTCTAGAAATTTAGACTTTAGAAAAAGTTGTGGGAAAAGCATATGAGATCAATGGAAAATAGAAAAGAAATCGTGTGGAAAACTCCTATGGTCTGCTGTCAGTGTCCAAGACATTTTCTGTTAATGATATGTTGACCATGAGGAAAAAAAGCAAGAAGAATACCTAGAATACACATCAAACTGCCTTATTTGGATACCGGCATAGCTAATAAAATTCACAAATCCCTTCCCTTTTATTTTATCACCGAACAACACATGATGTTTTAATAAAATATCTATTACTATCTCCAAGCCTTTTGATGAAGTTATAAGATATACAATCAACAATTTATTCCTCTCCGTCCCTAAGTACATGTGCTGCTCACTAAAGGTCAGTTTTTACGATGAAAACCTTCGTTATAATGCATCTACTTTCATCTAATGATATATTATGACTCTCCCTAGTCCTTTTACGATAGCAGTTGCTCGTTAAGCGACGGTTGCCGTACCTTTACGACATGTTATGACTATTCCCATAAAATGCCTCTTCCAATCTACATAATAATTTCCCAGTAAATTTTTCACATACCCTTTTTCTCATTGGTCAAACCATGGACAATTTTTGGTGAACCCTAGGAAATAAGCCAAGGTTCAGGGTGTTGATATGTTTTGCACAAATCGTTCCTACAATTGACGTTTCTTCCTTCTAATCACTTTAAGTCACGATTTTTCTTGCCCTCAAGTTTATACAACCCTTTTTCGATTTTTCTCAAAATTTTGAAAATAAAAAAATAATTTTACATTAGAAATTACAAAATATATTATATTTCACTTTTCATATCAATATGGGGTCGTAAGCGCTTCATAATTGTACAAATATGAGTCATGTTAAAAAAAGTAATCTCACATTCGAGGTTTGATATGGTATGGAGAAATTAATATATGCTAAGTCTTCCATAACTTATTTGCAAAAATCCTTGAGTGAAGGTGGATCAAATTCAATATATTAATGAGCTCGGATTTGGATTCCTCTTGATAATTACCTCACACGAAAGTATTGCACTTTTGCTATGCGTACCTATAACATAATGAAAAGCAAAATTTGTATTCCAAAGAGGACAAAGCCAACTAGTGAAAACTAGCTCAGTCATTTCGTCTAGCCTAAACTAGTTCCAACTTTCATGCCTATATTCAATCAGAAATTTGGGCTCGGGTAGGTCTCTGGGCCTAATCTTCAAAATCTCGACAAGCCTACTCCAATTAATTAAAATATTTTGAAAAGCCTAAAACCCCTCGAAAATCCTCAAAGGCATTCTACTTCGCTCTTGTATATACCGAAATTAACAAATAAGAAAAGTCTCTGAAAATTATTTGGTACAAAGTCTCAATCAGGGCAAGATCGAACCCAATATTTACTGGTACAAAGGCCTGCGACAGCCCCTGAAGGAAGCTTTCTCATGCCAAAGAAACAAGTGGCGGTTAAGATTTTCTAATGCACTTCCGATCCTCTTTCGCTGTTTCTCTTCTGTCTGATTATGTACAGCAAATATGCCAAATAATTGGCCTCATCTTTCTTCTCGTTTTTCCTTTTTGTGAACAGTCACTTTGGCGGCTTTTGATTGTAGAGTGGTAGCTTTTATTTCAACGAAAGGGCCCCTGGAAAAAGAAAAAAATGTTAGCGAACTTTCGACACAATTATTCAGAAAACTGATTGATTATAGGAATTTAGACTTTCGAAAAAGTTGGAAGAAAAGTCGCGTGAGGTCAGTGAGAGCGTAAACGGGTAAAGTATAAAAGAAACTTCGTGGAAGACACTTGGAAGACAACTAAAGTCCGCTGCCAGAGTCCAAGACACTTCCAACTAGTGATATCATTGACCAGGAGGGAAAGAGCAAGAAGAAGACCTAAAGATAACGAGACTAAAGAAGAGAAAGAAGCCATCTCATGCTGCCATAGCATGGCATGGTGTTGGTGAAGGTTCGGTAACAGGAAAAACCAGGGGAGATCAATGAGAAGTAGAGTGGGAATGTAAAATAGAAACCGTGTGGGACTCTCCTAAATTTCGCTACCAATGTAAACAAAACGCGTATCATATAATATGATCTTGCAAATCACAACATGACTCACGTCATTGTCAGCACTCAGCAGTTTTAGAAGTTGTGTGAGCCTCAAATAAGGGGGGAGAAAAATAAAATTTAAGGATATAAATTGAGAAGATAGAGAAGCTGTCTGGCACGATGCAAGGACCACAAACTCCAATGATCAATTATATCATTTTCCATGACTAATCTTGTTTGCAAGCATAAGACCACCAAATCGCTCCCTTTAATACAAAATGCCTCATAAAAGATGTCATCTTTTTTTTTTTTTTTTATATGGTGTTGTACTTTAGCTAGACGTTCATGATGGGGTGCGATTAGACACACCATTTCAAGTTGAAACGTTACAATGGAAAGACGCTAATGGAGGGGTACGAAGGGAGACGTATATAATCCTCCCGAACACAACCGTTGAAAAGGTTGTCGATCATTTGTACCAAAATCTCTCTACATTTCCATCGTCAAAGGAAGAAGGCGTTCCATCTCAATTTGGCAAGAACGGTTTGCATTTACGCCGTGGAAATCGGGTGCTTTCCTCGTGATCGCATCCAGACCAACATGAGATAGTATTGTTCGTGATTGATTCGCAATTCAACGTTCGTTCCGGGCTTTTGCTGTTTGCGCATTGGAATCGGGTAAGTCGTCTTCCGCCGACAAGAATTCCATCTTTGGTATCAGAGCCCGATCGTGATTTCTGCCTTGTTTTTCATTGAGTTTTCTCATCTACCATTTGATATTGAGATCAAGAGATTGTTTTCTACACTGTTTGGATGTCTAATGGTCGGGATTATCATCTGAGAAACTCACAATCGAACCGAAGCGAAGAACGGATTAGGGGTCGCGTACACCCGTACGGTTTTGGCCATTTTTCGAAATAATTTTTTGGTCAAAATTAATTTTTGAATATGCAGGGTGAAAGTACTCGTTGAGACGAGTCCAACAAAGGGGTCGAGTGCCGACGACGACGCCGGACGTGCCCACACGCGCGACCAGAAGCCGCGGCGTGTGGGCGCCACGCGCTCCACGTGCTGGGCACGCCAGGCAACCGGCGCGTGACGTCACGCGTTTGTGGGCGAACCGGTGCGTGACGTCACGCGCTGCTTGGCCAAACCGGCGTGTGACGCCACGCGCGCGGGCGAACCGACGCGTGATGACGTCACGATGACGTCATCCAACGGTCGCAACCGTCGGGATGACGTCATTGATGATGTCACCGCCGGCGGTAGTTGGCGGCCGGCGACCGACCCGACCCGTTGACCGTTGACCCGACCCGTTGATGTTTGACCGGTCAACGGTCGGACCGATCGACGGTCGGGCCGGTCGACGGTCGGACCGGCTAGGAGCCGTTTGGCTCGCTGGCGCGTGCGCCACACGCGCCGCGCACTCAGGCGGCGCGTGGGGGCGCGTGCGAGCTCCGATTGGAGCGTGGTCGGTGGCGTTGGGTTCGTATAGATGTCCTCTACACTGTGGTATAATTATTTTTTATTTTTGGATTTTATAAATGTATGAAAACGTGTAGGGAACCCTATGTACGTGTATTTTTGGGGGTTTAATGCATAGTTTATTCATTTGTAGCTTGTATTTTCTTGTGGTTTAGGAAATACAGTAGCTAGCTTGTGTGCAAATGATGTCATATATGCTGTATAGAGCTTGGTTCGATTATACCATGTATATAGTTTAATATATTTGCAATTTTCAAGTTGCTAGAAAATTCGAACAATGGTAGGAAATCCATTACATGTTGAATTGTGGTTTTGACTGGAGTTGCTGCATGATTGTTATTTGTATATTGTTTTACATCATGCTATGTTTTTGTGTTAATGGAAAATGTAGACATTACATGAGGTCATGTAATTTTTTTTCCTAGTGGGAGTTCGTAGGTTGATAGAATTCAAAGGAGTTTTCACCTAGAACTCAAAATTTGTGCAAATTAAACTAATTAATGATAATAGAACAATTGTACATAGAAGTTGATTGGGAACATAGTGAACTTTTGTTTCTGTGTCTTTTGTTGAATTATCATTATTTTTAGTTTGTTTTTGTTGCAAATTAGATATGTGTGTTACTCTGAAGAAAGTGCTAGTATTGATTATGCGTCTATTATGTTAATGTGTTATAGAAATTGATTATGGCATCGGCATCCAAGACCATTGTGGCTGACCTCAATAAGGGTGAGAAGCTGAACGGTGACAATTATGATATTTGGCACCGAAAAGTTCAGTACATCCTTGAGGAGCAAGAGGTTTTGGAAACCTTCAACCACACCATGGATGAACCCGAGCATGGAACTTCAGCTCAACACGGGAGAGAGATCTAGAAGCTTATCAAGCTTGGAAAAAGAAGAATAGCATTGCTCGCATCACGTTGCTGAGCTGTATGCAAGATGATCTCATGTGTGAGTTTGAAAGTTATGATAAAGCTCATATAATGTGGGTTGCCTTGAAAGATAAGTTTGGGGGTACATCTGCCACTAAGCTAAGGAGACTCACCATCAAGTTTGACACATACCGAAAGCGCCCAAATATAACGATGAGGCGGCATCTTCGGGAGATGTCAAATATGATTCGTGAGTCAAGTCGGCAGGTCACTCCCTTACCGATGAACAGCGGAGGTTCAGCTGTTATAAGGTCCCTTCCTAACAATTGGGAGCATATGAAGATCAATATGACGCATAATGATAATATTGTCACTTTTGATGATATAGCGCGTCATTTGGAATTAGAGGATGAGCGCCTAGAGGCTGCGAGATCCTCTACTCATGCTTATGTTGCTGAATCGAGTTCGCGCAAAGCTTCGGGCTTCAAGCGCAAACGGAATTCTCAATTCAACAACAAAGGGAAGAAGACTGATCAGGCACCCAAAAGGGCTAAGACCTTCCAACGCAAGAAGCGTGGTGGGAAAAAGGACAAGGCCAAGATGAAGTGCTACAATTGTGGCAAAATGGGTCACTTTGCTCGTGAATGTACTGAGCCAAAAGAGGTACCCTATTACTCCATTACTTTAAGTAATACTTTTGTTTCTAGTACTGTAATGCTTGCTGAATCTCATCCAATGTGGACTATAGACTCAGGAGCAACAGACCACGTAGCTAGAGACCGAGAAGCATTTGTGGAGTATCGTCGGATACAGCCACTGGAAGAAGATGGATATATGTTGGGAATAACTCAAGAGTTGAAGTGAAGGGTATCAGCACATGTAAATTACTTTTATGTGGTGGTCGAAGCCTATTCCTACATGATGTCCTCTATGCTCCAGATATTCGACGAAACTTGGTCTCTGTAGTTGTTCTTCTTAGCTTAGGTTATGTTTTAAATTTTCATGGTGATTGTGTTGACATTTTGTATGGAACAGTTTATTATGGTTCAGGTCATGTATTGAATGGTTTTATGATGTTAGACATTGACTATGATTAGTACAATGTTAATGTTAATGGTTGTTTTTCTTTAATTGCATCTTCTAGTAATGTTGAGATTGATGCAAATACTTGGCATGCTAGATTAGGTCACATTGGGTTGCAAAGAATGCAAAGATTAGCTAGAGAAGGCCTTTTAGGTCACTCACTAATGTTGATCTACCCGTATGTGAACATTGTCTAGCGGGAAAAGCAACTAGAAAACCATTCGGTAAAGGGACTAGAGCTGAATTTCCATTGCAACTCATACATTCTGACATTTGTAGTCCTTTGAATGTGAGGGCGAGGCATGGAGCCTCATATTTCATTACTTTCATAGATGACTTCACGCGTTTCGGTTATGTCTTTCTAATCTCCCATAAGTCCAAAGCATTAGAATGCTTTAGACGATATATAACGATGGTAGAGAATCGTTGAACAAAACAATAAAGGCATTGAGAACCGATCGCGGACGTGAGTATCTATCGGAGCAATTCAAGGCTCTTTGTGATGAAAAGGGAATTGTACGACAATTGACTATTCCTAATACTCCATAACAAAATGGGGTAGCTGAGAGAAGGAATGGAACCCTATTGGAAATGGTTAGGTCTATGATGGCGCAAGCAAATTTACCTATCTCCTTTTGGGGAGATGCATTATTGACTGCTGCCTATGTACTTAACCGAGCGCCCTCAAAATCGGTCACTTCCACCCTTATGAATTATGGACTGGTAGAAAACCAGACTTAAGTAGTCTACGTCCATGGGGATGTGCAGCTTATGTTCATGAATCTTCCCATAAATATGGCAAATTAGACCATAGAGGGAAGAAATGTATCTTTATAAGATATTCTGAACATTCCAAAGGGTATGTGTTCATAGGTGAACAAGCTGATGGAAGTGTGACCGAAAAGGAGTCACGAGATGTCATGTTCTTGGAGAACGATTTTCCTAATAGAGGTGAGATTGATAAGGATTTCCAATTATATGAGATGGAAGATCCTAATAATACATCCACTAATGTTATGGAGGGAAATAAAGATTTACCTCAACATGAAAGACCTAGTGGGAGTGTTGCATCGTCTGGCGAATTGAATTCAAGAGAAATTCAGTTGCGTAAAAGTAATCGTAAAAGTATTCCTCGTTGTCATTTTGAGATTGAAGGGGAAGCATTTATGATTGCTCATAAAGATGATGCCGAGCCTAAGACTGTACAAGAGGCTCTCTCATCCTCTGATAAGGAAGAATGGAGAAAAGTTTTGGAAGACGAGATGGAGTCAATGAGGACAAATCATGTCTGGGACTTGGTTGATCTGCCACTCAATCGTAAGACCATTGGAAACAAATAGATCTTTAAGATTAAGCAAAGGGCGGATGGGTCCATTGAAAAGTATAAGGCTCGTCTTGTGGCGAAAGGTTATACTCAACAAGAGGGTATAGACTACGAGAAAACCTTTTCACCAGTTGTAAGGTTTGCCTCAATACGCCTTATTCTAGCCATCGTTGCACATTTGGACTTTGAATTACATCAAATGGATGTAAAGACGGCATTTCTCAATGGAGAACTAGATAAGGAAATTTATATGAAACGACCAATAGGTTTCATAGCTAAAGGTCAAGAGAATAAAGTTTGCAAACTTCATCGCTCAATATATGGCCTTAAACAATCATCTAGACAGTGGTATTTTCGTTTTCATCGAGCCATAACAACTTTTGGTTTTACGATGATCGAAGAAGATCATTGTGTATATGTCAAGTGGTCTGAAGATAAATTTGTGATTTTATCACTTTATGTGGACGATATTCTGTTGGCTGGAAATGACAAGTTTATGGTAATCACCATAAAAGAATGGTTGTCCTCCAATTTTGAAATGAAGGACATGGGAGAAGCTGCTTATATATTAGGAGTTAAGATCGAAATAGATCGATCAAGGAAACTCCTTACTTTATCACAAGAATCTTATATTATGAAGATTCTTGATCGTTTCAATATGCAGCACTGTAATCCCATTGATACCCCTGTCATGCAAAGTGAAGGCCTAAGTACGAGATGTGTCCTAAGACTCAGAAGAAATTAAAATAATGGAAACTGTTCCTTACACAAGTGTGATCGGAAGTTTGATGTATGCTATGATGTGTACTCGACCCGACATATGTTATGCCGTGGGATTGGTGAGCCGATATCAATCAAATCCCGGTCAAGCACATTGGAAAGCAGTGAAGAGGATCCTAAGATACTTGAAGGGCACCATGGACTATCGACTTTGTTACCAAGGGAATGATTTACGCCTATTAGGTTATTCAGATGCTGATTGGGGTGGAGACCTGGATGAGTGTAAATCGACTTCTGGATATGCGTTCTTGCTCAATGGAGGTGCAATTTCTTGGAATAGCAAGAAACAGACATGCACAGCCTTGTCAACCTATGGAGGCTGAATTTATTGCGTGTTCTCGCTGCGGTGCAAGAAGCGTATGGCTAAAACGTTTCTTTGAAAATTTAGCCACTGTCACTGAGATTCCAAGACCGGTGACAGTTTATTGCGATAGTCAAGCAGCCATTGCCTATGTGAAAGATCCCAAGTATCATGGAAGGACGAAACACATTGACATAAAGAATAACTTCATCGAGATATTATAGCGCGAGAAAGAAGTGATTCTACAATACATTTCAACCAATAGAATGGTTGCTGATCCATTTACGAAGGCTATTCCTAGAGACATATTCTTGACCCACATGATGTCACTAGGTTTGCGTAGAATGTGATATGTGTTATTGTGGAGGATCATTGTTTTATGTATTTATAGACATATGTATTGTACTTGTTTGTTTATTAATGACTTGATGTTTTATCAAAAAGTACAAATCCATTATGAGACTAGTACAAGCACACATATATTATTGGAAAGTATGTCAGCAGGTAATGATTGACTCACTCACACGAGCAATCGCCTCAAGTGCTATAGTTAGCACGTTGAGATGAGACGTTATGTACAAATAAATGCTGAAGAGCAAGTCTGGTACATAAAATATGTCGCATTGATTGGAGTCAAGATGAGGTCTGTGATTTGTTTATAATAAGACCGAACATAATAGTCCCACAATCATGTATGCCTGTAAGATGCCGGATGCGAGTACTTAATTGGGCGCTATAGAAAGCAAGCTAATATAGCACTCGAGTTAAACATAAGTACGTAAGAAGCACGTGACTATGTTTAGGCTAAGATCCGTATAGTGGATATATTTAAGAAATGACATACGCTCTTACAGAAAGAGAAATCTACTATAGCATGTAATTCATACTATATGTGCATTGTTCGACCGACAAGGGAATGTGAGTAAAATTATCCCTATTTACTTATTGTGTGAGCCCTTGAGGTAATTTATAATTTACCTTAATTCGTGCCCTATGTTACTTCGACTATGTTCTCGAAATGAAAGATCAATGTTGCTACTTTAGCATGTTACGGGCGGTCATGAATAAATATGGCCTATGGGACGTGTCTAGGAAAGCAGTTGTTCTAAAATTAATAGAGACATGAGTGCGAAGGAAGACTATTGTTGTTTTACATATGTTACATGTATTTATTGGTCGACCAATTATATCGCCTTATGTGGTTGCGGATATAATTGTAAATACATGGTGTTTTGAGGATAATCAAGTATAGCCTTTAAGGGATAGGTATACTTGAATTGATGTAACAAAATATGTCCAAGGGCACCGTGAGACATTAGTTGTTTATTTCTTTTCGGGGTTGTAGCCATTATGTCATCCTTAACAGGTGCATAATTTGAGCTCCCAAGTGCAGGTGTACTCACCGGGTCGCACGGCTTACTTGCTAGTATGAATTGTTCTGTAAAGTTGATGAATGTTGAACGCCTTGCCTTATATTCTTGATAGAGCGCTATCAAGCCCATCATGTCCGAGTGGGAGATGTTGTACTTTAGCTGGTACGTTCATGATGGGGTGCGATTGGACGCACTGTTTCAAGTTGAAACGTTACGATGGAAAGACGCTAATGGAGGGGTACGAAGGGGAGACGTATATAATCCTCCCGAACACAACCGTTGAAAAGGTTGTCGATCATTTGTACCAAAATCTCTCTACATTTCCATCGTCAAACGAAGAAGGCGTTCCATCTCAATTTGGCAAGAACGGTTTGCATTTACGCCGTGGAAATCGGGTGCTTTCCTCGTGATCGCATCCAGACCAACGTGAGATAGTATTGTTCGTGATTGATTCGCAATTCAACATTCGTTCCGGGGCTATTTGCTGTTTGCGCATTGGAATCAGGTAAGTCGTCTTCTGCCGACAAGAATTCCATCATATGGCCTTTTAAATTTCATATTCATTAAATGAGGCAGTTATTGACTTGACTTGATTTAAATTTTTCTTTGATTGGGAGGACGCGGACTGCTACAGGGAAACACGAAATATTCAGTTGCAAAGTATCTTTCAGCCTATTATAATGTAAAGGCTTGCTTCAATGACTCTCTCCTCTTAAAGCGACTAGCTTAGTTTAATGGCCTCATGAACAAAAAAAAAAGAGGCTTAATGGTCCAAAAACGCATCCCCCTAGGCACGGTAAAAGCTCTCTTTAGAGGTATTTTGACAAAAAACTCAAAGGCGTTGTGAGGATTTGAGGTAAGCCAAAATCTAAATAGCATCAATATCGACATGCAACACGTGACAAAACACAACACAACACGCCGACACTTCATTTATAAAAAAAATAGAGAATTTCGATACGTTGGAATACGTTATATATTAAATATATATTTTGATATATACATGATACATTATCATTTGATTTAATTTAAATTCATAATTAAATAAATAATAATAAAAGAGCCTAAAATGAATTACACTAAAAATAGTAATTCGCCATTTGTTAGTATTTCAATTTGACAAATTCAACTATATTTCAATAATTCATAAAACTTGGAGGAAAAAAAAAAAACAAACAATCCACATTCTAGACTTGCGTGTCGAGCATATTGAAAGAGAAGAAAAAAAAAATTGGGAGATGGATTGTGTGTTACGAGAAGGAAGAATCAAAAGAGGAGGAAACTAGATTTTTCTTATTTTCCCTTTTATTTTTTATTTTTATTTTTAAATATTTACATTTTGATCCCTCATTTATTGAAAATTTTAAAATTAACCTCGTGCGTATCGGAATTATGTGTCAGAATTTCAATTCACATGTCGAAATTTTGGACTCGAGTGTTGGAGAGTGTCGAGAGAATTGACCAAGTGTCAAATTTTTCGATATGTGTTGATAGAATGTGAAAAAGTGTCCGAGTGTTGGATATGTCATGAAAACTCTCGGAAAGTGTCCATATTATCTTCCACTTACTTTTTTTGGGGGCGAGATTTTATAATAAAGAAAATACCTTACAAGAAATCATTTTTCGGAAAGTGGAGAATTTTCCTTTATTTGGTGATATATGACCAAAAATGTTTTTTAGTGTTTGGATCCTTTATCTCATGACAAAAAAGAAGAAGAAGAAGAAGAAGAATTTTTAAATATATATATATTTTAATTTTAACCTTGTTTTTTTCTTTTTTTTTCTCCTCTTCGTTGGTTGCCGAGCCTCGTGACGACTAGTTACCGACCATAGGCATGGATCGACAAGTTCGAGCTCACTTATGGCCGGTTATCGACCTTTACCATGGTGATGACTGGCTAAAGAAGAAGAAGGAAATTGAAAAGGAGAGAAAAAAAAAAGGAAAAAATAAAAAATAAAAAGAAAATATTAAATATTATAAAAATAAAGTGAAATAAAAATATTGAAATATTCGAGATGAACAATTCTAAAAGTGTTTTCATCTATTTAGATCTAGAAATTCACTTTAACAAAATTATGCATGAATGTTTTCGTTAATTGGAAAGTGTTTTCTATTAACTAGTCATTATCTGCGAACTAAACGGATCAATTCATGGAAAATAATTTTCTCCAAACAAACGTATTTTTAGATTTCATTTGTTTTGAGAAAAAGATATTTTGAAAAGATATTTTGAAAAGATATTTTTTAAAATTTTCGACGATCGATGCACAAAAAACAAATTTATTAATAATTTTTTTTTTTGGATTAATAAAAAGACAGACCGCGTCGTGCACTTGCCCGCTCCTTTACCATCCTCTTCCTACTCCTCCTCTCCGCCTCCAGAGTTTCTCCTCCTCTCCACCTACTCGATTTTTCATCTCTCTCCGCCTCCATAGTTCGTTCTCTCCCTTCGCCTTCTTGCTCCTCATTTGTATTTTCTAGCGCAGTTGATTTGAGCGAGACTGAGTATATTCCTTCTATTCAGCTTATTCACACCGCTAGATTGGTCAACCAAAGCTGCAGTTGGTCGTCTCTCCCTCTTGGTAAGTCCATTGCTTCGCCTGGAATTCCTTTAGTTTCTTGGGTGTTCGTTTATCAAGAATTGGTGGCGTGGACTTGTCGATTTCTATGGTTTAGATTGGTTGATCTCGGGATATTGAATGAGACATCTTAATAATCTGAAACCTCCTTTATGAAATCCTTGACCGCTTGGGAGTTGTTTGAAAGTAATGATCCGAAGTGAATCATATAGTATTCTTGCATACAAGTTCATTGGCCAAAAATTCATTCTACCTTCTCGATGATATGCCTGAATTGACGTCAGAATGTACCGAGTTCAACAGCCATTTCATTCATTGTTTAAACCTTACACGATTGGATTATTATATTTTAGGCGTCCATTTTTTTTTTTTTTTAATGTTGGGATATTATAATCCAATCTGAAATTGACTCGTTGAGGCCTTATTATAGTTTGTCATTGCTCAAATGGATTTAATGATATAATAATCCAATTAGAAGTAGTATTTGGTTGGTATCAGAATATGCGACGATATGGGTACTGCACTTGTCAGTGTTGAGTTTTTGGTCTGAGGTTTTGCCAAGCTTTTGGTTTGAAGTGTTTAAGTGTACAGGGAAAACCATGGAAGGATCAAAGGAAATAAAAGAAGGTTTTCCTTACCAAACGGCGGAAAATCTTTTCCAGTTCAATGTTAGTTTCAGCCAAACAGGGGAAAGTATTGTTATTATCTTGGAAAATGATTTCCTAGATAATATTTTTTTGAAACACCACATAATCCGTGAAACAAACAGGGCCTTAGTAATGTTCAATTTCTCAAAGCTCAACTCTAGTTGTGTCGTTGCTTAATTCATTCATATTCTCTGCAGCTAATTGCGATGGAAAGCCCCGACTTCATCAATGACACCGTTGCAGCTAGTTCTTCTCGGACCCATAAGCTGATGCAAGAAACCAAAGCAGTGCAAGGGTATGATTACGAAGTGTTCTTGAGCTTTAGAGGACCGGACACGCGCACGGGCATCACTGACTTTCTATATACCAGTCTTACGGATGCGGGAGTCCGAACATACAGGGACGATGAAGAGCTTCGCATTGGAGAAGATATTGGCCCTGAGCTTTTGAACGCAATTAATCAGTCGAAAATCTCCATCCCCATCTTCTCTAAAAATTATGCCTCCAGCAAGTGGTGTCTTAAGGAGTTGGCTCGGATGGTGGAGTGTAAGAAGAAAAAAGGACAGATAATCATGCCTATATTCTACTATGTCGAACCATCCGAGGTTCGAAACCAAACTGGAAGTTATGGGGAGGCATTCGTTGGGCATAAAAACATGAAGCAAGTCGATGATCAGACCATCCGAGTGTGGAAAGCTGCTCTCAGTGAGGCAGGAGCCTTGAAGGGATGGAATGGGACTAACAGGTTTGCAATCTTTCGTCCTTTTACCAAAATCAGTATCTGCTCAGCAATGTCCCATGCATGCTATATTGTTAACAACATGAATACAATATAAAAAGAGGATGAAACTGTGATCTGAAATTATAAATAAAAACAATCACATTGTACCATCAATCGCTCGTATCCATTCTAAGCCCAACTTAACCTTGCCCAAATGACACCTTTTCAATCTGTTTTACAAAAAACACACTCTATTACATCATAGGGTAGTGATTTGATAACTCGAAAAGCTATTAAAAAAATTCTCCTTCATGTCTCATTTGGATAACTATATAGTTGTCGACTAAAAACAATTTCATAAGAAAAGAAAGTCATGCAGGAAACTTGCAGGAAACAAACTGAGTTGCCTAGTGAAGGTATCAGGGTGAAGAAGGGAATTCTGTCTTCTTTCTTTATATGTGGAAACATTACTTCTTAAAGAGAATGTAATTGATTACTTTTTTGCCAACCTAGCAAAATAATTCCTTGAAGTATTCTTAATAAATATCATATATGTCAAAAAAACGATCTGCAAATTTTCTCGCTAGTTTAAAATATATACGTGATTAGGAACTTAATATATATGTATTAGCTTCATTATTAAGAGCTGACATTAGTTGAATGAAGTGGATGATAGATAGCAATACGACAAGCAAATTTGATAATGTTACAATTTTCGTAGTTTTTTTACAGAGTCCTTTTTTTCCCTAACCAGTGAATTGTGCTTAGTTTATGCTCATCTGCACTTCTTGTCGCATGCCATGGATCCAACTACTGTCTTTGGGCTAATTCATCCAGGAAGACACTTATTTTAAATTGTAATATCATTCCCCCAATTTTAAGCATAATTATCCGATTCTCTATTTCCCTACTATTTAAATCTTTCCTTTACTCTTTGCATTGCTATTTTTCCTCTAAATTAGTTCTCTCAACTTTGTTTGAATGAGTATGAGCAACATCTTAAGCCCAAGGATATAGAAACTCTCTGTCTATGTCTCTCTGTCTCTCTCTGTCTCTCTCTCTCTCTCACAATAACTATAACTCAAAACTGAATTTTTCATGGTTCGCCTGAAGCTTAATAGTAACACGCAAGAGTTGTTAACAGTTGTCCCCACTCACTTTTCTGTATAGTAAAAAAAACATGCGTACCATATGTTAAGCACATCAGAAAGCAAGTGTAAAAATCATCTGCAAGTAACGAGTTTATTTTCTTCTTATCAGGAAGACATTGTTTGATTAAGCACCATCTTCGCCGGTTGCGTAATTGTTCTAGTTCTGATTAATTTGAGCATCTGCCTAGCTTGCATATATCCTGCTCAATGCAATGTAGCAAGTTTATTAGTCGTTCCACTTCTTGCATCGCATGGGTTTGACATCATATTGCTATAGATTACTAATGTAATAGAAGTCTTGTCAATTTAACTTGCTATTTTTTCCTTTGACCAATTTTGCTCTTTATATCATTAGGCACGAGGGACAACTAGTTAAACATGTTGTCACTATGGTCCTCAACGAGCTGAAGCCTTGTTTGGTGGTTAGTGACTTCTATGTTGCTGTTGACGACAGTATGAAGGAGGTTCTGGGGATGATAGGCACTGACAATGATGATGTAAAGATCTTGGGAATGCATGGGAGGGGGTGGCATTGGAAAACTACTCTTGCGAAAGTAGTCTACAACAAACTGTGTCCAGACTTTGCCAGCCGTTCTTTTCTTGCTGATGTTAAAGAAAATTCACGTTCAAAAGGAATTGTGTATTTGCAGAATCGACTAATTTCAGATCTCTCGAAACGGGCACATCCAAGTATCGATAGCATGGATGAGGGAATAAGGGCGATTGAAGAGAGACTATGGAGAAAGAAAGTTCTTGTTCTTCTTGACGATGTCGATGACCAGAGTCAACTAACTGCACTTCTGGGGAGGGGAGGTCACTTTGGTCCAGGAAGTCGGATACTTATAACGACAAGAAATACAATTGTTCTACATAAATTCGAGGTACACTTGACTTACTCAGTTAATGGTTTGGATCCTGATAGATCCCTCCACCTATTCAGCAAGCATGCTTTCAAAAGAGATCACCCTCCAATAGAAAAATTAGAGCAATCTAGAGAAATTGTGGAAATTGCCCAAGGTCTTCCATTGCTTCTTGAGGTCATGGGTTCAACTTTATCATTATGTGGACAAAGAAAAGAAATGTGGGATGATTACATGGTGAAGTGGAAAGAAGATCACATCAAGAGAATTGGAAGTAAGTTGATGGTAAGTTATGAAGCATTAGATCCCGCCGAGAGAAATATTTCTCGATATAGCTTGTCTTTTTTTGATGGATTTGATAAGAGTACGGTAATTTATATGTGGAGAGACTGTGGTCTATGCCCAACTGAAAGCCTTGAAGTTCTTCAGTCGATGTCGCTCATTAAAATCGGTGAAGATAATAAGTTATGGATGCATGATCAAGTCAAAGATCTTGGTAGAGAAATTGTTTCTCCAGAAAGTGAGGGAAAATTGGATATGCAAAGTAGGCTGTGGAATCACAAAAACGCGTTGGACATACTACTGAGCGAGAAGGTACATCCTTGATCTGATTTATTTTGTGCACGAAAAATCCCATTTTAGTAATCGCGAGCACTCTCCCCTAAGTTAGAACAATCACAATTTATTCAACGTATAAAGTTTTCAAATTTCCTCATATTCTGGAAAATATTTAGATAAGCCCAATTATATGGATTTCATTTGCCTCAAGTTCAAAATATTACATTTCTCTTTAAATCTGCTAACCGCGTTCTTTTTACATATTTTCTTGTTTTCTCATTTAGAAAAATGGAAAGCTTGAAGCCCTCTATTTGGACTTTGAGGGTTGGTCAGAGTATCGTTTCACTCTGAAAGGATTTGCAGCACTACCAAATCTAAGGTTCCTTCGTGTTGATAGCGATTATAAAGCAGTTACACGTTTTCTCTCCCAAGCTATTCTTAGGTATAACTTAACCACACCATGTGTGAACTCTTCAACGGATGAGAACCAACTCCTTCCAAATTTAAGATGGCTCTCATGGCCTAATTTTCCTTGGCAAGTGCTCGAGATAAGAGATTTTTCTTTGCATAATTTAGTCATTCTTGATTTTTCAAGGAGTGATATGACTGATGATTGGGATGGATGGCGACATATCAAGGTACCTCAGCTCTAGATAAGTCTTTCTCATCATTGTTTAAATTTTGTTGATGTAACAGATTTAGCTACAATTGTCTTATTGTTGTTACAGAGAGCGGAGAAATTAAAAGTTCTTAATCTTTCGAGGTGTGAACACTTGACAAGAACTCCTAATTTCTCGGGATTCCTAATGTTGGAGAGATTGAATCTCGAAGAGTGTAAAAGATTGGCTGAAATCGACTCATCAATTGGTCAATTGAAGTGCTTGGTTTTCTTGAACTTGAACTTCGTAGGGATCTCCATGATCTACCACTGGAGTTGGGTGAATTGCCAGCTCTCACGGAACTTTTCCTTGATGGGACTTCGATACAAGAGATTCCGGCTTGGTGGGGTATGGAGAACCTGAAGAATCCCCATGTTCAGATTTCACCATCAGCGAAAGTAGGGGATTTACTCAATCGTCGACTTCTTTGTCTAAGCTTTCTTTGGATGAGACACTAATTACTCACCTTCCGACAACATTGGAGCACTAACAAACCTCCGCAGGTTATCTTTGAATGGATGCTTCAAATACACAGACTTCCAAGCTCCATTATTGAATTACGATCATTGACTGAGTTGGATCTGTTGGAAACAGGAATCAAAAAGTTCCCAGACTCTCTTGAAAGTTTGAAGAATCTGAAAGAATTGAAATTATCGTGCCTCAATGGGTCTGGGAATATCTCCCCACCTAAGCTTCCCACGAGCTTGACTTCTCTCGGCAATCTTGTGTCCAATGCTGCTACCAGTTCCTGATCTTTCAAGCCCGATAAATCTAAAAGTGCTATTATTATTAGTGGGAAGATTATCTGGTTCAATTGAGTTTGCGCAAATGCTAGATCCCATGCCTTGGTGGATTGGAGGGTTATCCAAATTGGAAGTCTTGACACTGGCGATGCCACATTGGACTAACCTATCTCCTGAGTTTGGATGGCTTCCTCACTTGAAATCGCTTCATCTTTATCGTTGCGATGCTCTGGGATGCATTCCGCAGATTCCCTCAAGTGTCTCAAAGCTTCATCTCGTAGATTGCCCGTCACTTACCACACTCGATATCTCAAATTTGAAGGACCTATCGGAACTATATGTCCTTGCTACACCTCTGGAGGATCTTTTTGGTCGTGAACTTTTAGACAATTTGCTCGCATGTAAGATAGAAAAAACTAAGAATCGTCATAGGTGGACATCGGAAAATAATTTCCTGCGAATGGTATTTGAACGGCATGGATTGAAACTCTCGGCACTGATGCTCTAGATTTGCCTTAGGCTCAGAGATTGTGAGTTACATGTCAAGGATACATTTCCAAGATTGTGTTGAAAGATATCCTGCATACCCAGATTTTTGGGCATATGTGAAGGCTCTTTTCTCTCTACTCTCTTTCAAGAACCACGTAAATGAACATATTAAGGGGCAAAAGATCGCTTCAAGTCCTAAAAATTAGTACAAAGAGACTTAAGTGTCAAAAGTTATGAAAATGATACTTAAGTACCACTTTTTATGAAAAATGGGATACTTGAGTGTCACATCCGGCGAGCCTCACGAGTGGAAATCTTACGGGGCATTTTTTTATTAATTTTCTCGTTTACGTGGCTCGCGGAATGTTGAATCAGCAAAACACACATAAAAACGACGTCGTCGTTTTGGCATAATTTAAATTTTAATATAATATAAAAATTAATTAAATTAAATTTAAAACAAATAATAATAATAATAATAATGATGATGATGATGATGATAATAATAATATGATGATGATGATGATGATGCTTTATATTAATTGAAAAAAAAAAACGGAGTGCCTCCCTCCTCCTCCTTTTTAATTAATTAATTAATTATTAAAATTCGAATTATACCAAAACGACGTCGTTTTGACACTGTTTAGCCATATTGGCATACAAAACGACGTCATTTTGCGCACAACTCGCCGGAAAATTGCCACTTCAGCGTTTTTGCTGGATTTTCTTGTCGGTGGCACTTAAGTGATCCATTTTGTTCCGATTTTGGCATTTAAGTATCATTTTCGTAACTTTTGACACTTAAGTGTCCCTTTGTGCCAACTTTTGGCACTCCAGGAGTCCGGGTGTCCATATTAAGGTAATATGGGCATTCCCTTAGCCTTGCACGTGCGAGGTTAGGGGAACACCTGCATGCGAGCTTTACGCGGCCTAGCATGTTTCTAACTCTTATAACTATTTTACTAATAAATCACCAATATGCATGTTTCGCTAATAAATAAAAGTAACTTCATATCTATTTATAGATTCTATTTAGATCAATAATAAATCATATACAGCAAGTAAAATTCTATTCTGTTCTCATATCACTTTTTAGATATCAAGTTATGCTGACATTTAAATTTTGGCTCACATAGACTTGCCATTCATGACATAAGAAAACCTGAGATCGAACTCATTATCCAAACAAAAACATCCAAGTAGAATGCTTTCGTTTGCATTCTGCATTTCTTTGCATTAACGTCTACCATTGACCCATTTAAGTCAAACCTGTTACAGGGAGTTGGAGGTGAATATGATTGGTGGCCCGATATGAAATATGTGCTTAAAATCAAGTCTGATGTGTGCAACGAGCTTAAACTTAAGTTCAACTTAAGGGATAAGCTTGAATTTTAACTTTCCAACATCTTGGGAGCTTAAGTTTAATACAAGAGACGAGCTCTGAACTTAACCGTTTCAACTTTTTTGGAGCTTAGATTCAGGTTCAGTGTGGGAGATGAACTTAAACCAAGTTTTTTCCGTAATTTTTGGAGCTCAGAATTGGCTCGATGAGCTAAGGTAAGTGAATTCCAACATTGTGAGAGCAACAAGATACTCGGAAACAAACGTTAATTCCAAACTCATGGGAGTTTTGTCCTAATTCCAAGACGATGGCAGCCTGTTTTCCAGCATCATTGACATCTTGTCTAAATTCCAACATACTATGGCCATGCCTTAATTTCACCATGTTTTGTCCTAATTATTGACACTTGAATTTCACGGAAACATTTTTTGAAGAAAATTATTCACAAACGAGGGATTTGTGATTTGATACCTTGGGCCTAACCATTTAAGCATCAAGATCAATGATTTCATAGGGTTTCTTTCAGAGACTCTAGAAATATTTAGGGTCTCTCTCTTTCCCGTGACAAATCTTGGTGCACAATCACTCCGACGAGAATCTGCATTCTCATCATAAGGGCCTTTTGGTCTTTTTAGTGGGGAATTATATTTAAAAAAACTCCTTTGGGTTACGTTGTTGGGAGTCGGTGTCTTGCAGGAATCCCATTTTCCCATTCTCCTCCTTTTCGTGGCTGCGAAAAGGAAAGGACTTTGTTAACGCAACGGTTTTTGCATTGGATTACTATAAAAATAAGGGTTAATATCCCGAAAAACTAAAATTGTATATTTATAATAAATTTATCTCAAATTATTTTTTTGATCATAAAAACTCCAAACCCAGACATGAAAAACCCTAAATTGGGCAAATTTACCCAAAATTAATTTATTCAACTGCAAAAACTCTAAACGTAATGTGACAAATATACCCTCCGCTAAATTGGATTAATACAAAAAAAAATCACAAAAATTGTAAACTATGACAAATAGAGCGTAAAATTTCAAATTGGTATATTAATCAACTATCACGAATAATTTGACAATAAATTTAATAAAAACTAACGTCTGTGCTTTGGGGTAAATTTGTCAAAATATATCGATTTTATTGCTCCCTAAAAATAATAATATTGCGAGTCACAAATTAGGTGTCACTTCGTCTCTTCTGAGATCCAAGAGTCCGAAGAAACTAGTTTGTGCTCGATTCTCCACTACTAGCTCACTGGCGACACTCTGCTCGTCTTCGAGCATTAACCAAGAATCGCCTAACACAACTTGTTTTTGGAATTGTAGAAAGTTCGTAGATAGTATCCCGACTGATTTCTCTCTTTTGCAGAACATCTTCGTCAATTCAGGCTATTAATGATCGTCGTAGCTGCCGTCAAGTGATGCCATCAGCCACTTCAGAGCCTCGCCGACTGTGATTCTGTTCTACCCTGTTTCTGATTAAAGTGCCTGAACTGCCTTGCGCTCGCTCGATTTCTCTTTGGCTGGCCTCGATCTTCGTTGTCAACGTTTCCAGAACCTTCATTTTCTGGTTCGATAATCGTTCTTAGCCTACGACCTTACCCTCAAGCTGAATTCACTCACTTGGCAGCAGGGGGGAGTTCGGTCACGCATAGGGAGAGTAAAATCTATTTTAGTTGCAGAAAGTTCATAAAAACCCTTCTCACTGATTGCGCTCTTTCGCAGACTTTCTTCATTAAATTCGGTCGCGCAGGATCCTGTCCTCTTTGTGAACCAGTGAGCGTGAAGTACTTTGAACTAGTTCGAGATTCACTCGCCGGCCTCAATTGTCATCACTCACGTGTTTCAGACCTCCTCTGGCAAATTAAGCAAACGATTGAAATCAGTAATGCTTCTCGTTAAGGTAAGGCTTCGTGCTCTATTTTAACTAAGGTTGAAGATGAAATTTCGTGATTTTGTCAAAGTTTGAATCTTCTCTGTGGGAGGCTATGTCCATGATTTTTAATGACTTATGTAATTTCAGTGATGGTTTAAGTTCCGAACTCGCATGCATTCCTGCCTCGTTTCATTCTTCAATTTGTTGCTTACTATATGTTTGTGAAAATGCCTGAACGAAATTGTATACTCATTTGGAAAGTATTTCTCTGAATATAAAAATCTGGATGTCAATCTCATGTTCATATTGTAATATACAGGTTTGATTTACTCGTTCCATCTCTGATTCCTTTGGATTTAATCTAGGACCGAGACCCCTGTATACCGTTATTGTTTCGTTATTGTATGATCTCATATATTCATGTTGTCTTCGATCTGTTTTACTCCATCAACCTTTTCGCTGGATATGGATGGCTGTTAATGATATGAATCTTTGCCATGAGTAAGGCCTTGTAGTTGAGTGAGTCTTCGAAGTGTTTTCATGGATTTAAAACTGGTTTTTGCTTGTTGTGAAGGTAGTTCGGAGAAGTCTTACAGAGGGCTACCTTTAGAAAAAAGCGTGCGTTGCCCTCTATAGCAAAGAAATTGAACTCTATTTAAACTAAGCTCATGGAGATTGCTCTCATGCGTCTTAATAACAAAGCAGTGTGATATTCTTCACCTGACACGTATCGGGTTACTTCACTGTATTTTTTTTTACTCATTCTTCTTTACTATTTTTGATGTGTTTGTTGTGATTCCTTTTATATCAATTTTTGTGTTGCGACTCATTTTCGTAGTTGACTAATTAGGCTTCATTTTAGGATCATAATGAAGATAAAAACATTACACGGACGCTTAGTGGACAAGAACTTTAGGACTTATAATTGATAAAGAGACTGCATTGACACATTAATTGACGAAGTTTATGTATTGAAAAGGCACTAGTCTTCAGCCCTAGATCTCTGGTTACGTAGGAAACGAGACGAACCTCCAATTCAAAGCATCCCGGGTGAGTGTGGATTGAAGATTGTAGCACAATGTCCCCATAATTTTTATGCTTTTAAAAAAATAACAATTGTTATAATGCCTAAATAAAATTAGAGTTTTGCACAGTTATAGTTAGTGTTTTCTTCAATAACTATTTGTGTTAATTCTTCATGTTGTGTTGTTTATAAACTATGTGTAATCTTCTTATTTATATCGTGCATGTATATATACATGTATGTATATATGTATATGTATATGTATATATATATATATATATATATATATGTAAGTATGTATGTGTATATGTATGTAGTATGTATGTATGTATGTATGTATGTATGTATGTATGTATCATTTGTTTGTTAAATTTTGACTATCGTGTCATGTAATAATTTCATGAAATTTAATATCATTCATTAGTATATTGTTCAACTCTTAGTAAGCATCTTATTTAGCACAAAACAAATTATATTTATATCATTTAATTGTTAAAGAGGAACTATCATGTTATCCGACACTTATTTTTTATTTATTAATATCATTTACTTGCAAAATATAATAAAGTATTATCTCATAATGGGTATCTTTGCAGTTTTTAAATTAGAGAAACCATTATTTATTAGGGCTAATATCACAAAAAATCTAAATTGGAACACCCGTATCACATTACCCTAAATTGCTTTTTATGACAAAAACCTATAAAGTGATACATTTGTGTCACGTTTACCCCAAACTAATTTTTGTACCATAAAAACTCTCAAATTGGTACATCTGTGTTACATTTACACTAAACCGGTAAACCCATGCCACATTTGTCTCAAATTTTGGTAAATCGAGAATTTTTTTGGGCAAATGTGGCACGAGTTTATTAGTTTGGAGTAATTGTGATATAAATATATTAGTTTGGGTTTTTTCCGGACACAAAAATTAGTTTGGGTTAATATAGCACAAATATATCAGTTTGGGTAGATATGACATGGATGTATCAATTTAGAAGTTTTTATGACACAAAATTAGTTTAGGGTAAATATGGCATGGATGTACTAGTTTTGGGTTTTTATTTGTTACACCCGAAAACTAATAAGAATGGGGAATGACACAATCATTCTTCCACTCGAATGATGTAGCCTTAACCAGAAACTAATAACCTGTCATCAAAATATATATTTCCATCCACAAATATATATAAAATTACTTACAATATCATCGTTTATATAATCATCAAAGAGAATATTTACCACTCCCAACTAACAATTAAATCTAGCAACCTCAACTCAATCAAAATCTTCATATCCAAAAATCTAACCCCCAAATGTCCTTGTGGATAGTGCTATCATATTATCCACCACTAGCCAAGAAACCTAAGAAACATTAAAGACAAATGGAATGAGCAATCACAACCTAGTGAGAAGTACTACTCTTCCAAGCAAATCGAGCAACTATTATGCATATATAAAAAGCAATATCAGAAACTCATACCTCAATCCCAAAATATAGTATACATAAAAAAAATAAAATGAGTTACTTCATTTTAACAAAAATTTATACAAATAAAAAGACTCATTTAATCCACTACCACAATTCAAACATCAAAGATTAAGTCCATTAATCAATCTCATCAATTCACACGTTAATGGTCAATTCCATTGATCAATCTCAAATAACATGTCAATCATCAATTCCATGCCCAATATCCAATTCAAGGCTCCAGAGGTGACCATCCAAGCATGGAAAGCTATTCAATTTCTAAAGGTAGCTCTCACATGTATCTAGCCCTCACGGCATATTTTTATTCAAACATCTCTTTCTTTACTCCAAACACTGTTCAGTTAACTATTTTAGATAATGTTTACACATTGCAAGTGAATGATTTTACTGAAATTATTGGTGTGGAGAATTATCAATTTGCATCCGTCTTTATTTCTCCAGATCTTGCATATAGAGTTCTCACAAGAATCGCTGATTTTTTCTTGCCTCTAAATTCAATGTCTCCCACAACTACCTTCCACTCGAACACATTGCTACTCACAAAATCATCAACTTTCTCAGACCCAAAGCAACTTCAAAATTTGATATTTCTATGTATGGGGCAAAAATTATTTGGGAAATAGTAAATGGTGTTCATGTTTCATCGCGGCTTACAATCATTTTTCACATGTATAGGACAATTGAAAAAAAAAAAAAAAAAAAAAAAAAGGGCAACCGCCTTATGGTTCATTGGTGACCAAAATATTTGAGCATTTTAAGATCACTATTCCCTCAAAACTATGCACCAAGTCTCTTCAATGATGACAGTTGAAGAGAAGATGATGGTTGGAAGAACTGACATGTTAAGATTGAACTTAGTGAAAATAAAATTTTTAAAGTCACTGAAAAATCAAGGAAGAAGAGAAAGAGTAAATCTGCTGAGAAATCCTCTCAGCCATCCAAGAAGAAAGCTGGTACTAAAGCTCCGCTAAAAAGGAGGATAGGGGAATCTGATGAAGAGGAGATACCTGAAAAAGTTGATTTTTCTTTTGAAGAGGAAGAGTTTTGTACTGATCATATTGAAATTGCTTAGTATGAAGATGATGAGGATGCGGATGAAAAGGATGAAAAGAAAGATGAGGAGAAAGAGAATGATGAAAAGATGAGATAAATGAGAAGAATGAAGAATAAAGACTAGTAGATATTGCCGGGAGAGATCTTGAAGAGCTAGCGGGAGAAGATTGACGAGCTTTGGGAACATCTTTTAAATGAATGAGAAGTTGTTACTGATTCACTGACATGGAAATTGATGATATCCCTACAGATCCTGATGTTTCAAAAACTCCTGCTGATCAACATATAGTTCTTGTAAGTAAGTCTAGATCTCCAGCAAAAGGTACTGGGGTAGACATTTTGAAGAGCCGAATGTTAGTACTCCTGAGAAAGCTCAAACTTAGGGGGAGCTTCAGAAGGACAAAATCCTTGATCTTAAAACTCCTAATCTTCAAGTTAGCACATCTACTAACCCAAGCATTTCACTCATTATAGAGCTGCTCAAGGACAATAATCCTGCCTTGAAGGAGATAAAAGGAAATTAGGCTGCAATGAATGATGACATGAAGAGAATGAAGTCAAACCTAGAAAATTAGACGCAGCATGTCAACAAAGAAGTTGAAAAGAATATGGTTCTCTTTGAGAATATCCTTAGTTAGTATCTAATGAAGGTTGCGAGACTTTACTTAAGTTGGAGTGTCATCGCTAGTCCGTATCCCATTTGATCCTTCACAGGATGTCGAACCCGCAGATCCTAGCAACTAGGCTGCGATCCCAACCAACCCTCATCTTCCGATGGAACTTTCAAATGTTTCCGGTGTTTTTATTTTTGTAATGACGGTACCTTGTAGGATTGTTTTGGATATTTAAGGTTGTGGTTTCATTACCTTGTTGGCATATATATATATATATATATATATATATATATATATATATATATATATTGTCGAGACCAAATTTTGGGTGAACCACTTAGGGTTTAGCTAATGGATTACTAAGCCTAAACTTAGCTCGGGCTCTCCCAAGCTCATACTAATTCGCGACTTAGGTTCAAGTTCTTAACATGCGAATGCTTTTTCAATTAGGAATCACCACTAATTTATTTTTGGTGGGTCAATTAGAAATCCAAGTAAAGTAACGGGAGATTTACTTTATTCCTATGAATCAGAAATTGTGAGTTCGGGGACTTGATTACGATCTCTAACGTCCTTTTGATACATTTCCTTATTATTTTGAAAAAAATGTTTTGCAAGCAACTTGAATTGATTTTAATTTATTTTCCTAACATGTGAGGTTATCATGCGGGTGCACAAATCATTAATTTAACACCTAAATAAAGCAGTCAATAAATTGTAGGACTTACCTCGTAATAACGAAAGCATCTGCAGTGTTAGATTAAAATTCACATCGACAGTCCTAGATATGATTTCTAATTAACACGCAATTACTTTTTTTGTTTTCACTTATTTAATGAGAATCATGCTTTATGCAATGCATACTGCTAATCTAACATGAAATGATATGACATGGCAATATAATCTAACTATATGACATAATTGAAATATGTTGTGTTTTCTTAATGAGCATGCAATATATCCTAGAGAATGAAATTAATTTATTCAAAGACAATTTTTTTGGTATTTTCCATGAAATTCGAAATTAAAAAAATGCGAAAATTATTTATGCAGGTTAAGATATCATCCAATTTGTATTAGGAATTAGGTTAAGCCAAATCTTAATTTAAACTAGAACATTATCTTAACCAAGTAATTCTAAAATGCAACCTATCTAGGAGAAATTATTTAAACCTATAATTAATTTAAAAAAATAAACATGCAATCTTATCCTAACATGTAATGACGTGCAAGGAATGTCCTAATTTTAGTTTTTCTTTTCTTTTTCTTTTCTATGAAATTCGAAATTAAAATTGACACATAATTAAACGTGCAATTTAAATTTAAAACAACTAATATTATAAATGAATGCATTTTTTGGATTTTTATTTTTTCAAAAATTCGAAATAAATAAATTCCCTATGCAAAATAACCCTAAAACAATAAATATTCTACCATGAACATAATCTATCTCAAATTTTTTTGATTTTTTTTACGAAGAAAAAATCGATTCAAATAACACGACAGCACATCCAGCAAGATAAGATTGATATCCATAAATTGACAAATCATATCCCGCGCATAGGATCGAATTGGTCAATTTTAAATAAAACCTAAAATCGAATCTCGAGCGTAAGGTCGGATTGTCGATTTTCCATACGATTGTGAGTTAGATTTCGGGTGTGAACATTTGACTGTCAATCCCTAATTTAAAAGGCTACTTCATGTCGGGGATTTCAATCTTATATCAAGGAATATTTCAAATAAAGAAACAAAATAAATAATAAAAAAAAAAATCTACCTAATTTGAAATTTCTCCAAATCCGGGCTTAGCAAACGGCAGCTCGTGTATGGGCGTGACTTGGGGATGGGTCGCCGCGGTGGTGGGCAACCATGGACGGAGGAGCAGCCGGCGTTCGGGGCTCTGGTGAGGGGTGGTAGCAGGCGGACAGTAAGGGCTCGGAGCGGTGGTGGCCAGCAGCAGTGGGCTCAACGGTGCGGCGAAAGCTCCGGCTGCTGGCGGCTCAGGCAGCAACGAGTGAACAGGAGGAAACATCAGCGGGACATGGCGGGCGCTGGGTTGGGCAAACCGCAGACAAAGCAAGGGCAATAACGGCGTTGCGGGTGGATCAGCAGTGTCTGGTGAAGGAACAGTGGCTTCGCGGGGATGAGCGGCAAAGGCGTAGGGTGTGGTGGCTGGTGCAGGTGCAATGGGCTTCGGCTATCGGGTGACGTTGACGCGACGAGCAGGATACGCGGCAGCTGGTAGAGGCAACGGCGGACGTGGCGACGAGCCAGCAGACGAAGGCGTCAGGGGCAGGCTGCAGGTCGCGGGCGGAATAGGAATGGTGACGCTAGTGCTGTGGATAGCGCGAGCTCGCAGGTGAGGCGGAGCTCTGGCGATTGGTGGAACGGCAGCCACCTCGGGTGGCAGCGTCGCGGTGGTGCGGGGCATGGTAGTCAGCGTGAAGGAGATGGCAGCAGCAGACATCGGCAGAGACTTCACGAAGAAGACGATGAACAGTCCCTTTTGATTTTTCCTTCTTTTTTTTTTTCTTTTCCTTATGCCTGCTGCACGTCCTTTCACAGTCTCTCTCTGTGTATGTTGCTGTCTTTTTTTTTTTTTTTTGCCGTTTCTTTAGCCCCTTGACTTTGCCTTTTTTCCCCCAAAAAGAAAACAAACAAAAGCTTTTCTCTTTGTTTTTTTTTTTTTTTTTTTGTTGATTTTCTCAAAGGAACAAATGGAAAAGCCCCACTCTTCTGTAATATAGCAGCCTATTTATAGGTGAGTGGACTAGGGTTTTAGATCAACATCTATGAGAATTTTTTTGAACGCAATATTTGTTCACCAGTTTTATCACATATTGATAAAGACTCAATATTGTGATAGAATTTTTCTCAAATCTCAAATCTTGCAAAGATGAGCTCGCATATATTTTTTTGTTACACTTGCCCTATCCGATGATATTGAAAAATCCCTATCATATCCTGGAAAATTTCAAATCACTATTTCTCACAAGATAATTTTTATCATAAAAGAAAACGGGCTTGGGCCAATTTGCTCCATTCGTGGGCTTAGTCTAACCTATCAATTTAAAGCTCAAAACCACCAATTCGAACCCATCTGTCATCAGTCCAATGCAAATGCAAATTTAAAAAATAAATGCACCTAAAATTATATGTTATGCAATTAATTAATTTTTTTAGGGGTTAAAAATTAATCCCTAATTTTTATGCAATAAATATATGATTGGATCGCCAAAATTTAGGTATCAACAACTGTTCCTCTTTGAAGGTGAGCTCGTAGAGGTTGCATTCAAAGACAAATTGAGACCTAAATTTTGACTATGCACATGCAATGAATGACTTTTTGTTGGAAAATGAATTCCATTTTGAAATGCAATTTATATGATGCATGAGAATACTAATATAAACAATAAAGGAACCTACCTGGAATAACTTACCTTCAAGGAGGGTAGAATAATTCAAGATAGTTGGTGTTACATGTCCATGACCCGTACTTTTCTACGATCGCCCAGAATAGTAACAAGGTTTTGTAAGAAAGCTGCCTTACTAGGACCCGTACCTTTCTACGGTCGCCTTGACGGAAAAAATTATTATTATTATTATTTTTTAGGACTCGTACCTCTCTACGGTCGCCTAAACGGGAAATCATTTTCCAGGACCCATACCTTTCTATGGTCGCCTGTTAGAGCAACAAAAATTGTTTGGGACCCGTACCATTCTATGGTCGCCTAAACGGGGATTCACTTTTCAGGATCCGTATCTTTCTACGGTCGCCTGTTAAAGCAACAAATATTATCTAGGACTCGTATCATTGTACGGTCGCCTAAACGGGAAAACACTTTCCATTACTCGTACCTTTCTATGGTCACCTGAATGGGGAAACTGCTTTTCCAGAACCCGTACCTTTTTACGGTCGCTTGTTAAAGCAACAAATATTGTCTAGAACCCGTACCATTCTACGGTCGCCTAAACTGAGATTTTGCTTGACTAGGACATGAACTTTCTTTGGTCGCCTAGCATTATAGCATGAATCATCTGACCATGACTCGAACCTTTCTTCAATCGCCTTAATAAGGTTGAATCTGGAGAAAAAAATCTTTTGAGGGACAACTCGACCAAGTCGAGTGTCGGTGTACTTGAGAGAGAATACCTCCTAAGCACGTCGATTTGATAGGGGGACTCTAGGCTACAGAAGCACGCCAGGTTAGGAACTCCGGGTTATGAGAACACGTCATGTCAATTAAGAAGGACATAAGGTTATGGAAGCACGCTGAGTCAATATAAAGGAACTTCGGGCTACAGAAGCACGTTGGGTCGATAAAAATGGACATTGGGCTACAAAAGCACGCTGTGTCAATGAAAGGGACTCTGGGCTACGAAAGCACGCCAGGTACATATAAAGGAAATTTGGGCTACGGAAGCATGCCGATTCGATAAAAGGGACGTCGGGCTACGGAAACACGCCAAGGTAATGAAAAGGACTCTGGGCTACAGAAGCACGCCAGGTCATTATAAAAGAACTTCGGGTTACGAAAGCACGCCGGGTCAATTAAAAGAGACATCGGGCTATGAAAGCACGCTGTGGCAATGAAAGAGACTTTGGGCTATGGAAGTACGCCATGTCAATATAAAGGGACATCGGGCTAGGAAGCACGCCGGATCAGTGAAAAGGGCTTCGGCTACGAAAGCACGCCGAATCGATGAAAAGGACACCGGGCTACGGAAGCACGCCAGGTCATATCAAGGGACACCAAGCTATAGAAGCACGCCTGGTCGATAAAAAGAGACATCGGGCTATAAAAGCACATCGAGTCGATGAAAATGACACCGGGTTACGGAAGTACGCCGGGTCATATCAAGGGACACCAGGTTATGGAAGCACGTTGGGTCGATAAAGAGGGACATCGGGCTATGTTGAGTCAATGAAAATGACACCGGGCTACGGAAGCACGCCAGGTCAGTGAAAAGGGCTTCGGGCTACAAAAGCACACCAAATCTCAAGGCTTCAAGGAGCAACCTGCATGTCAAGTATTACTCAGTCTTCAAGGAAATATTATCTGTCAGACACGATTAGAGCAAAAACTGGTATGCATTCATCAAAGAGGTAGACAATCTAAGCTACTTTAAAATGCACATTTCAAAATTTAGAGAGGTTTTCATCAATTCAATCAAGGTTTATGCATGAGGACTTTACTATATTTGCATCACTCAAATTTCCACATGAGAGAGTTGTTGTTCAAGACAATGGCATGAATTTTTTAAGAATGCTAAATGAGAGACTCAGTTATAAAGTACTTTCACTCACTCTCATTCAAAAAGGTATTTTAGGAGAATCACTCCATCTCACTATCATCATACCAACAAGGGTCCGAGTATTCTCGCAAGCAGTACGACCTTACCAATCTAAGAAGTCTTTAATAGAGACCGTAATGTGGGCTTGGTCAATGGATTAACAAATGAACTCTTTGAGTCAAGGCAATTGAAAGAACAATTCTGTAATCATCTCCGGCTTTACAAGTCAAGAACCCTGCAAAATGAGAAAGAAATAATCTTGCTTGCACTTCTTCGAGCGATGCTTATAAATGTATGAACCCCTACGTTAATTCAAGTGCCATAATCAGAAGAGACTTTGTAAGGGATGTAACGTAGGCTAGTTTCATGGGTTGAGAAACGAAATGATCGTTATGCTCAAAATATGTGTAAATGGTAAGAGTTGATGATTATCTTGGCATTGCCATAAATTTTCCTTTTCACCATCGGGAATTGTCTTCATAAGGCACTCACATTGATTGTAAAAACTCAGCATCTGAGTTGTTTGAGTATGACTCCATTGGAGATACAATATTTTTAAAACTGATAGTCACCTATCTTGACTCTTTTTTTTTTTTAAAAAATTTTTTATCTATGGGCATCGGCCTTACTTTTACCAGGCATATCCTTTTTTCATGCCCCTAATTCTCATTCATTTTTTCTTCACTTCTTTTTTCGTGGGCATTGGCATTGCTTTTACCAGGCACACTGCTTTTTCATGCTCTTTAATTTTATTTTGAATGACCATACGATGCTTTTAACATTTGGACGTTTGGGAGGTCTTCGTCTTCTGTTAGCACTCTAGACCATACTGTTAGAACAATTGTTTTTTGCCTTACCCCAGTGTGGGGGATAATCACCAACTAGGCTTAAAGAAATGAAATTGTAGGCTCGAGTGGGCTATGCAAATGATATAAGTATGTAGGATAGAGAAAGAAATGCTCTTCGTCATCGTAAGACACTTAAATTACCACATAAATTTAATGTAATAGCACGACTTGAAAATTGATGCAAGTGAGAGCAAAAAAATTTATTTTCATTTTCCTCATCTCATGATGCCATCTTACCTCCCATTTGCCCCGATGTGGTGTGGTTCTTGACATGGGTAATTTGAAAGAATTTCCACAAGTGTATGGGGCTCAAAGAAGTTAAGTAACGGATCACCTGTAGTGTTTGGGATATAGAAATGAATTGCCCCTCATCATTTTGGTCATCGTACCTTTTGTGAGAGAAACTCTTTTCCTTATGGATATGGAATTTTTTACACTCATCTCACAAGCGTATAGGTAAGGGACTGTGTATAGGATAAGGTTTACATTTCATCATCCTGACACGTCTCATTCAGCATTCTTAAGCACTGATGTCACTCCATTGAATTGTCTATCTTGATAAATCTCCATATGAAATTAGTGAGTTAAATAGAAAAAATCACTATGAAAATTCTCTTTTCAAAAGAGTCCAGCAACTTTAATCATGAAAAGCTTTTGTGACTTTGAAACAAACAATTTACCACACTTAAAACATAATTTTAGGCATTCATTTAGGGGATTGCCCCACAAACGGACTGCCTCAGCAATGGGTGTTCTTGGATTGTCCCTATTAATCAAGACTAAAAATCCGATCTTGATTTGATAAATACTCAATTCTTGCTTTTGCCCCTGCATAAAACAACGTACATGAAGAGGATACTATGCAACATCAAAGTAAATGCATATGGAATATCCCTTTTGGTTTGGGTGGAGATTCTGTCTCAGTCGGATCACTACCAAAATTTGTCATGTCCCTAATTTGTCATCTGCAAGGAAAGGACACTAAATTAATTATGTTCAAGGACAAGACGTACCTCTTCCATTAGAGAATGATGGTCCTTTTTTACTTGCCTCTCATTTTCTTATTAATGTGAAGAATGAAAATTCTGTCAAGCATGGAAATGTAAAACACTTTGTTTGGCTCTTCAAGATGGATATTTCAAGTGGTATCGAGATGTGACCCATATTAACTTTTTAGAACTGTGTTCTTAATCTTGTTGAGCAATAGTTGAGCCAATTGATCTATCATCGCAACTCGATGAGCATTTTCCAGATGCTTCCTCATCAAACCAAGAAAATAATGCTCATGAATCATGTGTGCTTGAATTCTTCACCCTCCTTGGTCTTCAAGAAAATGAGATGGTTCAAAAGTCTCTTGGCTTTCTTCTTCAGGTCGCAATTTCTCACTTTTAGCTCTCTACCGTGTACGGATGGGTGAGTGGGATCGCTCCATAATCACCTAATTCAAATGAAAGGGAACATGTAAGCATGAGGTGTAAATAGAGAGTCAATCCATGACTATGATTTAATTGATTTTTTTTTCATTTTTTTTCATTTATTCATAAAAAGTTCGTACAATAATGGAATTTCCTAAAAATGAGTGAGAAAAATAGACACCCTAGCAAGACCAAATTTCCTAGACATGAATTGAAAACAAATTCTTCAAAAAAAATTTCCCAAATGATTCATTGCTTGACAATTTCCTCATTTCATCTCTAATTGACAAAAGAGTCAAATTAATGATTGACTTAAATTGTCATGGACGGACCAAAAGTATGACAAAGTAAGTAAATTGCATAGTACAGGGATAGAAGACTTACTTCACCAAGAAAAATCAATGGCAATAACATAGACATGCACATAAGATGTGAGGCTCGATTTCTACTCTAGACAGACTTAGCAAAGTGAAGCCACAAGGATTATCGAACTAGTCGCGGGCGTGCGGACTAAGTCAGGTCCTCATGACTCCGGCTTGGTCAAAGAGCCAACCCGGGTCGCGGGCATGCGGACTGAGGTGGGTACTCTTGACACCAAAAAGAAGCTTTGGGATGGAGATGGGCAACTCATACCATGGGCATGTGGTCGGAGTGGTATTCATCTCAATACCATCCTAGTTAATCTTATGCGGCCTAGGTTCGGCGGCAGATTATGTGTGCAATAGTGTAGTGCTAGATGCAAGGCATGCATGACAGTTTATATTAAGCAACACATCATAAATGAAAGTAAACCATACATTCCTACATATCCTTGCAAAACAAAGGTCATCAAACACTTCCCCTTATACCTCCCATCCTGCAAGAACATTTAACACCTTAAATGTTAGGGATGTACTTGGGATCTTCGCTGTCAAACAAAAATATTTTTTCCAAAATAAAGATTAAATTGACCTAAGTCCACTAAGAGTTTTACCTCAATTCCCTAGTGGAGTCGCCAAGCTGTTGCGACCAAATTTCGAGTGAACCACCTAGGGTTTAGCTAATGGATTACTAAGCCTAAACTTAGCTCGGGCTCTTCCAAGCACATACCAATTCGCGACTTAGGTTCAAGTTCTTAACATGCGAATGGTTTTTCAATTATGAGTCGCCACTAATCTATTTTTGGTGGGTCGATTAGAAATCCAAGTAAAGTAACGGGAGATTTACTTTACTCTTACGAACCAGAGATTGTGAGTTTGGGGACTTGATTACGTTAGATTTCTTTAATGCCCTTTCAGTATCTTTCCATTTTATTTTGAAAAAAAATGTTTTGCAGACAGCTTGAATTGATTTTAATTTATTTTCCTAACATGTAAAGTTACCATACGGGTGCGTAAACCACCAATTTAACACTCAGATAAAGTAGTGAATAAATTGTAGGACTTATCTTATAACAACGAAAGAATATGCAGTGTTATATCAGAATTCATATAGATAGTCTTAGATATGATTTCTAATTAACATGTAATTACTTTTTTTTTTCACTTATTTAATGAGAATCATGTGTTATGCAATGCATGTTGCTAATCTAATATGAAATGATATGACATGGTAATATGACCTAACTATATGACGTAAATGAAATATGTTGTGTTTTCTTAATGAGCATGCAATCTATCATAGAGAATGAAATTAATATATTCAAAGACAAAATTTTTTGGTATTTTCTATGAAATTCGAAATTAAAAAAATATGAAAATTATCTATGCAAGTTAAGATATCATCCAATTTGTATTTGGAATTATGTTAAGCCAAATACTAATTTAAACTAGAACATTATCTTAACCAAGTAATCCTAAAATGCAACCTATCTAGGAGAAATTATCTAAACCTATAATTAATTAAAAAAATAAGAATGCAATTTTATCCTAACATGCAATGACGTGCAAACAATGCCCTAATTTTTCTTTTCTTTTCTATGAAATTCGAAATTAAAATTGACACATAATTAAACATGCAATTTAAATTTTAAAAAATTAATATCCTAAATGAATGCATTTTTTGGATTTTTATATTTTCAAAAATTCGAAATAGATAAATTCCCTATGCAAAATAACCCTAAAACAAGAAATATTCTAGCATGAACCTAATCTATCTCAATTTTTTTTTTTTAACAAAGACAAAATCGATTCAAATAACACGACAGCACATCCAGCAAGATAAGATTGATATCTATAAATTGACGAATCATATCCCGCGCATGGGATTGGATTGACCAATTTTAAATTAAACCTCGAATCGAATCTCGAGCGTGAGATCGGATTAGCGATTTTTTGTGCGATTGTGAGTCGGATTTCGGGCACGAAAATCAGACTGTCAATCCCTAATTTAAAAGGCTACTTCACGTCGGGGATTTTAATCTTACATCAAGGAATATTTCAAATAAAGAAAAAAAAATCTACCTAATTTGAATTTTCTCCAAATCCAGGCTTAGCAAATGGTGGCTCGTGTCTCGGCGTGACTCGGGGACGGGTCGTGGTGGTGGTGGGCAGACATGGGCGAAGGAGCAGCCGGCGTTTGGGGCTCCGGCAAGGGGTGGCAGCGGGCAGACAGTAAGGGCTCGGAGTGGTAGTGGTCGACAGCATGGGCTCAGCGGCGTGGCGAGGGCTTCGGCTATCGGCGGCTCGGGCAGCAATGAGTGAACATGAGGAAACGTCAACGGGACACGGTGAGCGCTGGGCTAGGTAGACTGCGGACAGAGCAAAGGCAGCAACGGCGTCACGGGCGAATCAACAGTGTTCGGCGAAGGAGCAGTGGCTTCGTGGGGGGGATGAGCGGCGAAGGCGTAGGGCGCGGTGGTTGGTGTAGGTGCAGTGGGCTTCGGCCGTCGGACAGCGTTGATGTGGCGAGCGGGAGACGTGGCAGTCGGCAGAGGCGACGGCGGACGCGGCAACGGGTGAGCAAACGAAGGCGTTGGGGACGGGCTGCAAGTCATGGGCGGAACAGGAGCAGCGGTGATGGTGCTGTGGACGGCGCGAGCTCGTAGGTGAGGCGGAGCTTTGACGGCTGGCGGAACGGTAGCCGCCTCGGGTGGCAGCGTCCCGGTGGTGCGGGGCACGATAGTCAACACGAAGGAGACGCCGGCGAAGACTTCACGAAGAAGATGATGAATAGTCCCTTTTGATTTTTCCTTTTTTTCTTTTCCTTCTGCCTGCTGCACGTCCTTTCACGGTCCCTCTCTGCATGCATTGCTGCCTTTTTTTTTTTTTTTTTTTTTTTTGCTGTTTCTTCAGCCCTTGACTTTGCCTTCTTTCCCCCAAAAAGAAAGCTTTTCTCTTTGTTTTTTTTTCTCAAAGGAATGAACGGAAAAGCCCCACTCTTCTATAATATAGCAACCTATTTATAGGTGAGTGGACTAGGGTTTTAGATCAACATCCATGAGGATTTTTTCGAATGCAATATTTGTTCACCAATTTTATCACATATTGATAAAGATTCAAGATTGTGATAGAATTTTTCTCAAATCTCAAATCTTGCAAAGATGAGCTCGCATATATTTTTTTGTCACACTTGGCCGATCCGATGATATTGAAAAATCCCTATCATATCCCGGAAAATTTCAATTCACTATTTCTCACAAGATAATTTTTTATCATAAAAAAAACGGGCTTGGGCCAATTTGCTCCCTTCGTGGGCTATGGCCAACCTGTCAATTTAAAGCTCTGAACCACCAATTCGAACTCATCTATCATCAGTCCAATACAAATGCAAATTAAAAAATAAATGCACCTAAAATTATATGCTATGCAATTAATTAATTTTTTTTAGGGGTTAAAAATTAATCCCTAATATTTATGCAATAAATAAATGACTGGATTGCCAAAATTTATGTGTCAATATATATATATATATATATATATATTTGTATGTATATGTATATATATGTGTGTATATTGTGTGTGTGTGTGTGTGTTTGTAATGCTGACAAAAAGAAAAGGAAAAAAGGGGGGAGGGGGGGTTACACATATTTTTTATATGCGAGGAAGATGTTATGATCCTATAATGGTACTAAATACTGGACATCTTGGAAGAAGTGGTTAAACATTACCGATTCTTTAAATCTTGCTAGACATACTCAAAGCACTCTTTCGCATATTACTTTTCAAAGTATGGACTTTATCATATGTATAATTGTTTATTGCTTGCTTATATTTGGTAGTAAACGTACAAGCTGCAAGCAATCACTTACAAAAAATTTTTGAATCAATTATTATCATGTCTATATGGAAAGTTTTGTTATCATAAAAATGGGGAGATTGTTGAATAAACCTCTTAATATATTTTGAAGTTAACAAAACCATCCATGGTCTAATCTTAAATTTGATAATTGCATAGAAGTATTTTGTTTTAGGAACTACTCATGAAGAGAAATCCACATCAATCTCAATTATATTCGGAATCTATCTACTGTTGTTTTAATATTGCGGCTGAAATTTAAGACAGTTATTTCGTGGATATCATCAATATTATTGCATGAATATCATCAGAGTAGCGAGAATATCATCAAAACTTATACGCGAATATCATCAAAGCAGCAGTGAGAATATTAGCAAAGCTTATACGTAAATATCATCAGAGCAACAACGAGGATATCATCCAAGCTTACATGTGAATATTATCAAAGCATTTGATTTCTTCAGATTTTATGCTAAAGCTGAATATCATCATATTATGAAATCTACTTATTGATATATGTTCAGACACAAACCCCATTATTTATATCATTATAGCTAGTGATTTGGCTTGGATTTCCAATATATAAAGCATTGATTCATCTTCAATCTTAAAGATTGTTTTGCAACAAAATCTTCATGCAAGACATCTTGATTGATTGACAATCACTCCAAAGGAAAACTACCTTCCTTAATAAGAGAATTTTGTATGGGCAACAAATCAACGGAGATTCAGATTTTATCTCTTAATGGCTACTCAATCTTCTTTGTCCAATGGGTTGTTTGAAGAATAACCCTCTAAAGACTATCCATTAGTTAGATTGGAAGTGAATGAGTATAAAAGGAGATCGAGTTGCCAAAGAGAAAAGAGCTCTAGAATTTTTTATTCCAAAGTTCAAGAGAACTTCAATCTTACATACTTGTCTTTCATGAGCCATAAAACTATAGTCCCTGAGAGGCATTGAAAGGGCGATTGTGTGATATAGTGAGACTTATTACAGACCTGAGTATTATCACTCACTTCTATAACTTTTTATTGATTGACTAGTGAAATCCAACTAGTAGGTTGTCGGCATAGGAAAGTAGACATAAACTCTCTAATCCAAACCACTATTTCTTCTATCTCTCAACTCTTGCTCATTATTTTTATAGAATTTTGCACACTAGTGAATATCATCATATCATTGTCAATATTCAAACTCTAACTTCACTCGATTTTGATAATAAATTTGATTATTTTGCTTCCACATTAAATTGTTAAGAATTGTTAAAATCACCTATTCACCACTCTCTAAGTGATATTACTAGCTCCAACAAAAATACGAGAGGTCTTCCTCTTACCCTTGAGGCTATAGGTTAACCACTTTCACGCAAAAGCAAAGATGTTTAGGATGTGATATTGAAGAAGTTGAAAAAGTCCTCTTAATGAAGTAAAAATGAAGTTGAAAATATGTTATGATGCCTTAGATGATCGGCAAAAGTATATCTTTCTTGATATAACTTGTCTTTTCACTGGATTTAATCAAAGTTCTTGTGGAAAGATTCCGATCTCTTCTAGAGGAAGGTATTGAGGTCCTTTAAAGAATGACTTTCATATTGGAGAAGACAATAAGCTATGGATGCATGATCAGCTAAGAGGTCTTGCAAATACATTGTTTGTGGAGAATTTAATAAGGAATGAAAAAAAAAAAAACAGACTCAGTTGTGGAACCACGAGAAAGGTCTGTACGTGGTGATAGAAACGAAGGTAAAGTTGCATTTCAATTACTTCATCCCCATAAAGCAAACAAATTTCACGCCTTTTACTATAATTGTTTTCTCAACAATACTTAAGGGAAGTTATTTCTTTTCTCATGATTAATGTTATAACTTGTTCTTTTTTCTTTTTTTTTTTTTTATACTAATGCTTAGATTTATTTTTCATGTTCGGAAAGATGATTATACTTGTTCAATATAATAAACTTGCCATTCTGTTTTACTGTCGCAGGGAACAAAAACAATTGAAGCCCTTTGCCGAAAGTTTAACCCTCAGTTGCTATACTTTCTGCAAACGAAGAAGTTGAGAAGCTATCTTATATGAGATACCTTGAAGTGAGGGCTTTCCCAGATAACTCCTTTGACATTTGGTTTAGGGACTATCTAAAATTTGCTTGCGCATTCAATTTCGTGATTTATCGAGTCAAAATGCAAATTGCTGTTTTGAGCCCTAATTAAGGGATCGAAATCGATCTTTCATAACTTGCGAACAGACGATTATTTCTCACTTATTTTCTTAAGATAAGTCCAAATCCAAAATCGATTTTGGAAAATTCACATAAAAAATTATCAATTTGAAGAATTTTATCCTCCAAAACATTAGAAAATCAAGTAATTAAGCTTCAATTGATAAAATTCAAATTGACCCATTCATGGCTATGCTTTAACTTCATGAATCTAGATCCAATTTTAATATTAGTCTTAGATTCATTTTTGACCTAAACTCGAGCGCTTCAATTCAAGGTCAATTTGAATGCAATAAGTGATCTTGCACATGGGTAGTTCATTAGATAGGGCAATTGTGACACTAATTGAGTTTAATTTTGGTCAATTTGCAATTTTGCCCATTGAATTGCAAATTTTGCCATTTTAGTCCTTTAGGCCCAATTCAAAGTACCCATGATTTTGACTTATTGTTTTTCACGATAATCATTCAATTAGATCAATAAGAGACCCATATATCACATTCATAAGGTTGATTAGCCTAATTGTACATTAATTGGCCAATTTCTTCTTAAATAGAGTAAAATTCCTTTTCAATTTGGTCATTTAAGGACCAAATTGTATAAATTTTAGACCCACAGGGGTCCCACGTGGACAAAACAACAAGAACCGAACCAAATCGGTCAAGAACTGATCAAAATCCAACTGAACCGGACCAAATCACTCTAACTGGCCGCTGGTGGGGTTAGCCAGTTCAGCCTTTTGCCGGTCGGTTCCTAACTTCCAGCAACTGGTTCCGGGATCCTCTCAATGTCAATTTCACTTCTGCACCTTTAATTTCCTAAAATTTTACATATTGATCCTCGAATTTCATGAAATTGCAAATTAACCCATAATCGGACATTTGGACGCAATTCCCAATTTTGGCTTGGTTTTTTGCAAATCAAAGCCACTAGATCAATTACCCAATATCTCGAGATCATGATGGAGCCTTCGAAATCAATTTTTGACTGTTGGATCGAAATTTCAGCATTTAGATCGAATCGATGGTTAAAATCACTTAATTTGGAGAGTATATAAGTGAAATTTTCCCTCCATTTTAGGGGGGCTTCATTATGCACGAAAGTCTCTCTCTTTCTCTTTTCTATTATTTCCCTCCGTTTCCTCCTCTCTCTCTCTCTCTCTCTCTCTCTCTCTCTCTCTCAAAATTGCCACCGGTTTTGCCCCTCACCAGCGGCCACTTCATTGGAGCCACCAACCGAGAGGTCCCTCAGCTCCTCATATCCTTGATCGCTAGCATAGGTTACTAGAGAGCCATAGCTCCATCCGGTGGCTTCTTAGTTGTGGCACCAAAGATCGGCAATCAAGTCGATCTATTCCCCGATTGGCCGGTTCAATCGGATCGATGTCCATCGTAGATCTTCCTCTCGAACAAGATCTAGTCCTAGGAGGTTCTTGAAGATTCGATCAAAGTTCCAGCAAAAATTCTACTTGATCGCGACGAAAATCGAGAAAAAAAAACTGCATCCAAAGGTAATTTCTCGGTTTGGAACCCTGTGAAGCGAGGTCGGAATAGCCGGCTGGGGCTAGGGTTCAATATTACTGATATATGTTGATCATTGATAAGTTGTTGAAGTTTGAACTTGAATAATTGTGCTTGATTTTGCTTAAATATGCAATTTCGTAGCTTTATGACTAATTTATTGTTTTGACCAAAATGATATTCGAAATGACCTCGTTTCAACTCGAGTCCTTTTAGAATTAGATAATAAACATCTCGAGCTTCAAAGCAGTAGGTTGCATGCCCTAATTGAGCATCATTTGACCATTGCAAAACATCTCCGAAAATGAGCGATTCTGCTATAGTTCAGTTGGATTTTCGGTTATGTTTTTGCTCCAAAATGAGATTTTACTATTTTTGTATAGCCTTCTGTGATGATTTTTGGACGATCTTGCCTGTACAATTTTTGTTCCAAATCATTTTGTGCACATTCTATAATTTTTTTTCATGATTTTTGGATGTACTTAACTAGGTCAGATCTACTTAGATCCAAGCCTAGGTCAGTCTATTCCGTGTTGATCTTTGATTTTGCCATTTTTGTATTGATTTTTGTGTTGAGTTATGAAATAACTTTCCTTCATGAAAGTTGCTTGTATTAGTGTTGTGCATGTCCTGTATTTTTTTTTTTCAAAATTTTTAGACATGTTTAATTAGGTCAAAATTGGCCTCTTAACAAAACTTGTTTGTCAACATGTTGGCTATATTGTATGAAAATTTGGTGATTTTTAGACTTGTTTTGATAGGACGAATCCTTATGATATTGGCTAAGTGTCTTGCTATTTTGATAACTTTCTGACATGCTGTTAGTTATTGTCTGATTTTTGTAAAATCATGTGTATCTCGTTTAGGAAAACTTTCTTCATGAAAGTTGTTCGTTATTATGTCTTACATATTATTGAATTTTGTCATAACTAGATTGTTGATGGATATTATTCAATTTTTCCGTAACATCCTATTTGGTCAGAAATTTTCCTGATATGAACATGATTGTGATTGTTTAGTTATACCTTTTAGGTTAGTTTGTGCATGAAATTAGGCCATGCCATCTTCATGGAAGCTGTTCTAAATGCTTTGATCTTTGATGTTAAACAATTGGCATCTTCAAAAATGCATATTTCAAAAATACTTTGGTACATATGATGTTTTCCAAAAACAATTTCTAAAAAATATTTTTTTCCAAAGCTCGATTTGGCTTAAGGAAAAATCATAATTTGGATCATATTCAAAATGCCTGCGATGCTTGTGAGTGCATTTATGCGAGTCCCGAACTAGCATTGACAATTGAATGTGTTCTATAGTTTAGATATTCCTTAATCTTAAATATTTTCAAACTTTTTTAAAATCCTGATTTGATATTGTGAAAGTCATGGTTTGAATTATATTCAAAATACCTACAGCGCTTGTGAATGCATTTATGCGAGCTTCGGAATAGCTTTGACAATTAAATGTCTTTCATAACCGAGAACATCACTTTCTCCCTCCTATACTCCCCTGAAAAACCTCGTTTCATCTTTTTCAACATATCTATATGTATCATCTAATTAACTCTAGTTTGTCCTTCCTTATATGGAATGCGCGTCAAATTACCTTATTTGGATACGGCAAAAACCTAATAAAACTCACACTTACAAACACATTTATCTTATTACTGAATAATACCTGACATTAAAACAAAATGTCTTATATTAAGATCGACAATTAACAATTTATGTCAACCCATAATGTAAATAGTGAGTTCATATATGTGCATGCAACCATATACAATAATAAGTAATGAAATTACTGTTAAGAAAGTTCAAGTAAAACTGAAAATACTCATGATTTATATAAGCATCGAATTTTGAGTAAGCATAACATAGCTCATAAGCATACCGATATTTCATTGGATGTTTTGAATTGACACAAAAAGATTAGATCTACAGAGAAAAACAAAAGGATACAAAGTAGACAAAAGCCACAAAGTGGCTTAGTTGAACTCAATTCCACTGTCACCCCGTTTTTTTATATGAGTCCAGAAGTACATATGTTGCTCATTGAAGACTAGTTATTACGATGTAAACCTTCGCTACAACGTATCTGCTTTCATCAGACGAGATATTATGACTCTCCCCAAAAAAAATGCTCCGACGCTGTTACAACAGCACCTTTTCAGATATTTATGTAACGTTCTTTGTGCCCTCTTTCTTGTTTGTTCAAACTTTCGCCAACTTCAGCCGAACTCTAGGACAAATATTTGATTTAGAAAAGATACGGTAAAATTTGAGGTGTCGACATGTTTTGCACAGATTATTCCTATAGTTGAGGTTTCTTCCTTCTAATCACGTGGCTGGGACAAAGTCGAGTTTTCTTGCCCTCAAGATTATACGAACCTTAATTATTATTTCGATTTTTCTCAAAATTTTTAAAATAAATAACAGTTTTGCATTAGAAATTACAAAATGAACTATATTTCACTCTTCATATTGATAGAAAGGTCCTAAGTTCTTCATAATTATTGAAATACAAGTGTGAGCTATAAGGAAAAGTTAATGTATGATAACTCCTCCACAACTCATTAATTTAAGTTTCGAGTAAAAGTGTATCCAATTTAATACATCGATAAGCTTGGATTTGGACTTTCTCATGATGATCTCCTCAAGTGAAAATATTGTATCTGTGCTGTAGGTAGCCACGACAATAATGAAAAGAAATTTCATATTTCAAAGATAAAACCCAACTTATGAAAGCTAACTCAATCATTTTGTCCGGCCTAAGTTAGTTCTATCGGGAAAATTGTCCAAAAATCATAAACTTGTTACACTTTTGCCAATTCAGTTTTAAACTTTTCAACTTTACCAATTGAGTCATAAACCTTTTCACTTTTTGCCAATTGAGTCTACCCAGCTAATTTTGGCCAAAATTTGTTGATGTGGACATCGGCACTGATGTTGACAAATTTTATAATTTTTTTTAATCTTTAAATTATTTTTCATGTTTTTCATTTTTTTTTCTCTCATTTTTTTTTTTAATTTCTTTCCTTTTTTTCCTCTAGTGATCGCCTAGCCTCTGGTGACCGGCCAAAGGCCACGGCCGGTGAGGGCAACCTCGCCTAAGTCTTGTGAGGTCGACCCTCCCTGGTCTCTGGCAAGGGTAAGCCTCAATCGAGGATGGCGAGGTTGCCCCTCGCTAGATATCGGTGAGGGCAATCTTGCTTGAGGCCCGTGAGGCCAACTCTCTCCGGTCGCTAGAGGTTGGACGACCAGCTAGAGGAAGAAAAGGAAAAACACAGAAATTAAAAAATAGAAATAATTAAAATTTCGAAAAATATTAAAATAAATTTTGTTCACATCAGCATCACCCGTGTCATGTAAGATGGTCGGCGTCCAAGTCAGCAAATTTTAGTCAAAATTAACCGAATGGACTCAATTAACAAAATGTTGGAAAATTTATGATTCAATTAGCAAAGTTGAAATGTTTAGGATTGAATTGGCAAAAATGCAAATAAGTTTAAGACTTTTTGGACAATTTTTCCTAGTTCCATCCTTCATGCTAATATTAAATTGGAAATTTGGACTTAGGCATTTTTGGAAGCCTAAGTTTCACATGCTCAAAAAGCCCCATCCAACTCACTAACATATTTTGAAAACCCTAAAAAAAAGCCCCTTGTAGATCCCCAGTTACAATCTCTTTCCTCGTGTACCGAGATTAACAAATAAGAAAAATCTCTGAAAAAAAGAAAAAGGTATCCTTTGAACAGATCTGGCTAAGCTCAAACTGGGTTAGATCGAACATAAAATTATTGGTACAAAGGCCTGTGCCGTCCCTACATGAAGCTACCTCATGCCAAAGAAACGAGTGGGGTTTGAGATTTTATGATGCACTTCCGGTCCATCATTGCTGTTTCTCTTCCTTCTGATTCAGTACGGTAGATGCCAGATACTGATCTCATCTTTCTTTTCGTTTTTACTTTTTGTGAGAAGTCCCTTTGGCGGCTTTTGATTGTAGAGAGTGGTAGCGTTTAGGGTCCACCTGCAAAAATAAAAAATTAAGAAATTCTCGCGACATAGTCATACAATGCACTGATTGATTTTAGGAATTTAGACTTTTGAAAAGGTTGTGGAGAAAGCCATGTGAGATCAATGGGAATGTAGAGTGCGAATGTAGAAAAGAAACCGTGTGGGAGGCTCCAATAATCTGCTATCAGCGTCCAGGAAACTTCCTAGCAATGATGTCGTTGACTGACTGAAGAAAGAAGTGAAAGAAGCCATCTCTTGGTTTACTCCAAACGAAAGGGTCCCTCCAAAACAGTAACATGATGGAAATTTCGCGGACATGATCATTTAATCAACCGATTGATTCTAGGTATTGAGACTTCCAAAAAGTTGTGGAAAAACCGTATGATATCATGGGAAGTGGGAACGTAGAATGAAAACAAGGTAGTAGACTACTAGATTCCACTATTAGTTTCTACGCGACTTATATCATATAAAAAGAAAATTAAAAAATAAAGCAATTTCAATGAATTTTATAAAGCGATCGAGGCAATACCGATTGATAGTAAGTGAATCAAAATAGAGTTCCTCAACAGACTAAAAGGAATATAAATCATTTGTTGGCGTTATGGCATTTTGTATATTTTCAAATGTTTTTAATTAATATTACCATACAAAGCATATTTTTGCAACGTCAATGAGTTTAAAATATAGTTTAAGTCACACTTTAAGATGTATTTTATTGAAACACTTCTATAACTTTTAAACATCTCATGCTCTTTTTAATTCTATCAAATCATAAAAACTTATCAAATTGGTGCAATCGAATCCCTTTTCTTAACTCTGTTTAATTTCATTCACCGAAAATACTGATGTGGCATTTTTGTTATTTTTTGAAGGGAGAGGTGGTGGCATGCACACAACAAACAAATTATTTATTTGCCAACCCTCTTTATTTTCTCTCAAATAATGCTTTGAAGTGCCCAACTTGATTTTTAATGACTTATACCATAAAAAACCCCAAATTGATATAATCTTGCCACATTTGCTCCGAACTATTTTTTATATCACAAAAACTCTCAAGCTGCTAATTCGCGCCGGAGCCAACGAGACTGAAGAGCCGAAGAGAAAGAAGCCGTCTCATGCTGCCATAGCATGCCATAATGTCAGGAACTATTAGTAATATATGGCGAAGTTTCAGTAACGGGAAAACCCATGTGAGATAAATTGAAGTAGAGTAAAACATATAGGAACAATGTACGTAACTCCTAGATTCCGCTGATAGTGTGAACGCAACAAAAATTACATAAGGTGACCTTGCAAGTCACAACAGCACTCATATTTTGATGTGGTGCAACCATTTGACGTTTGAGAAGAAAATGAACATCAAAATATTCGTAAGATCACTTTAGTGTCATATTTTTATTTGTCTTAATCAAGTGTAGGTTCGATCACCTTAAGATCTGTAACTCTCCTCTAGTATCTGTAAGTTATGCCTAAAAACCAACTTTACAGGTAACTAGCTGCCTTTTTTTAAGTAGATCTTGATGGACCATACTTTCAAGCAAAGACGTCTTTGAGAACTTAGAATGATATACCTATATAATGTATATACGGCTGAGTCCGCCAATGTGGGGCCCAGCTAACTTTGACAAGGAAAATAAAAATAAAAGGAGGTGAAAAGGTCAAAAAGAAAGGAAAGAGAGAGAGCTGCTTCGTGCGAGAGGCGTTCCCAAGAGGAGAGAGAAAATAGAGTGCGGCGTTTCACCGAGAGCATGCACGAAGAAGAAAGAGAGAGGTGCGCAGCTTTGTGGTCCAGTTTTGAAGGCCTAATGTTGTCAGAAGAGCTCAAATTTCGGTATATGATTCATGAAACCGAGCAGTACGAGTTGATCGGTTTCTTCGAATTTTCCAATTACAATTAGGTTTTTCTACTCTCTTTGCTGTAATTCACAAGATGACATAATTTTGTATTGATGATGTTGAGCCTTTTGTATATGATTAGAGAAGAACACTTTCTGTATTCCATTATTTTTCGTAATTAGTGGAAGTTTTTAGGTCATCTGTGACTTTTCCTTGGTGTTTTTGTTAACTTTATCTCATTGTCATTTCGGCATTATATTTACATATTGTGAGATTGTATTACTGATTGTTGCTGGGATTAAGTCGATTTTGATTGATTTAATTTTGAGGGATATATTGATCCTAGATTGGGTTAGTTCTTAGTAAATCGTTACCCATTTCAACAATACACCAAGAAGGTGCACGTACTATTCTCATTGATTCCAATTTTTTGTTATTCCATGCAAAACCAATTATAAACAATCATTGTCATTCTTTTTTTTGTAATTCTAACTCTCCCCCGCTGTTATACGCATTATATATCGCATAAGTTACTAGCTGCGCTCTAAGCTGCACATGTGCGTTCATGTACCTGTAGGAGTATCATGACATGCGGCCAAACAGATGAGAACGGCATTATAGAACTATCATGACATCTAGCTGGTTTGAGTTTCGTCTGTTTCCAGTATTTAATTAGGTCATTAGTGGAATGCCAAAAGATATTAGTGGAATGTTCCGTACAATTCCCTCACTACGATATGCATAGTAAATTTTAATACAGAGAGGTATTTAGATTAATTTGGTTAATAACGTTTCACTTACTGATATTTTTCATCAGTGATTAATAAATATAGTGAAGCCAGAGCCAAACCAAAAAGAGGGGAAGAAGAATGAAGAAAGCTGTCGTGCTTGGGCAGAGGGGCCAGAGCCAAACCGAACGTCTGCATTGCAATTTGCATTCACTGGAAAAGAAGTGACACCGATGTACAAACTGTGTCGAAGTATCGGCAACAGGAAGACAAATGCCACCAAGAACCAGCCGCAAAAGCGTAAGCAGGCAAGGAATGAGCTGATGTCGCTGGGGAACCCTGCGAAGAGGTTCAATTTCGAGGATCATTTGAGGGCCGGGGCCCAGGCATTGGGGAAAGGGACAGTACAAGGCTGACCTGTAGGAGGAAACCACCACGGTGGTCGTGAAGAGGCTGACGTGATCTTGTCGGCTGAGGATTTGCGGGACAAGGTCGAAGTTGTCCGAGCGATGGACCACGGCCGGGGATTGCATTCCTTGTTACCGCCTCGTGAGGCAGAGATTTGCCCGGCCCCCGCGTTTTGGGCGGAGTGTGACTCGTCCTTACTCCCTGTCGGGCACCGTGCCCTGTTTGGAAAGAAAATCATTATTTTTTAGAAAAAATTATGTATAAAACATAAATGATCGTTAGAATTTTTGTAGGAATAATGAATTATACTGCTTTGAACTTATTCACATTCTATAATTATTAAAATGATCGCAATCTCATGAGCGTAACCTACTTATTTATATTTTTGTTTGTTCGTATTATTCCTTCATAACATATGCAAATTTTATTTTACATCAATTTTAATTTATATGATATACGGATCATTATCAATTATTCAAGTGAAGGTGGGCTAAAAGCAGTCCTTGCTCCCCCACTTGCCACAAAATGCCTCGCGAGGCATTTTCTAAGTGAGAAAATTTTCCCCTTAAGGGGGCACCGCGTGACATGAGTGCCTGTGCCCTGTGCCCATCCCTATTTCTAGTTACCTTTTCCCCCTCACACTGCAGGAATTTTGTTAATTAAAATTACTTAAATATTAACGTTAAATAAGTGCAATAGTATTATCATACTTTGCATTACAATATCTCGTGAAGTGCAATACTAGAATTAAAACAAACATTATGATAATTAAAACAAACATTATGAGCATAATCATTGTTGAATATTTGGCCATAACCGATTTGTTAAACAAACATGTTATAGATTATAATATCTTAATGATGAATAATTTTGAATATTTAATACAATCAAAACATAGTAATTAGCACAACTCTTTTTTTACTTAATTAGGGTAGTACATATGATTATATATAATAGAGTAATTGAAGAGGATATTATTCCTACTCTAAAATTACCTTAACTGTTTTAGTTAGCTCAATAAATTTTTTCTATATATACATAACATTTGATGATTTTCACATTATTTATTTTATTTCAATTTGACATGAATAACTAATACTTCGATTACACTTACAATTGGCTACATTCTTTTTGTTGTTCAGAAATTTCCTCGACAATGACATCAATCTCCCTTGTTTTCTCATGAGTTTTTCAGGCCATATCATTTTAGAATGCGGTCCACTATCGTATTTTTCAAAACATTCCCGATGGTCTCCGTTTGTGTCAGCGTCCAAAACACTCCCGATGGTATAAGTGTGGCATAAGATACTGGCTGCAAATCTAAGTTACATTCGTGTGTATTGTTCACGACATGCGGCCAAAAATATGAAGACAGAATTAGATAGCTATTGCAAGTTGATTCAATCTCTTATTGGGTATTGTCTTAGTTCCAAGACAATGCAGTGCGCCAACTTCCCTAAGCTTTCAGATGGGTTGAGTTTTCATCTGTTTCTAATGATTGATTAGGTAAAAGTAGAGTTATATCAATTGGCTTATATACAGTATTAGCAGAATGCCTAAATATAGTTGTTTGGATGTTCTACACAATTTCCTTACTACAGAGAAATATTAAGATTAATTTGATTAGTAATGTTTTATTTACAAATAAAATTAATAAATGATTAATAAATCTCGGATATATTCAAGTAACTTGGTATATATACCTATGTCAATAGATTTATTGTGGATGAAGTAAGTTTTCTAATCATTCAAATAAGAAACCGGCTAAGCCAATTTTCAAGGGCAAGTGGGCATGGGACCATATAAATGCACAAATAATTTAAAGGGTTCGTTTGTTTGAGAGAAAACTGTTTGGGGAAAAAAAAAAAATTTTTTCGACTTTCCAGTAGTTAAATGACAAAAAACTAATCGATATACGAAAAACGTTTTCCATTTACTAAAAATAGAAGTTTAGATTAGGGAAAATGACTTCTCCTTTCGGCAAAAGGAGAATCACATACTCTAAATCACAAAACAAATCCAAATTGATTTTTTTTTTTTTTTGTTATGAAGTTGGAACCTAATAATTTTCATAAAATATATATATATATATATTTTTATTTTTAATATATATATATAAATAAATATATTATATATTTGTCATGAAGTAGGAACAAACGACGTCCTAAATCTTTGTTTTTACATTCTCCTCAATCTTCGTGCCCAAGTAATGGACGTGGACTTGTTGTAGCACCGTGCCGTTGACAAACTGGCAATAAACGGAGAAAAATGGGATGAGCAAATGACAAGACGAACCATCCCAAAAAAGAGGGGGAGAAGAATGAAGATGGCTGTTGTGCTTGAGTGGTGAAGCCAGAGCCTAACCAAACGTGTGCTTTGCAGTTTGTATCCATTGGTTAAGAAGTGACGCCGACGCCGATGGACGACCTGTGGCGAAGGATCGCCACCAGGAAAAGCCGCAGTAAACCCGCGCCAGACAAAAGTGCGACCCAGAACAAGCCGCAAGAGTTTAAGCTGTCGAGGAACGAGCTAGTGTTGTTGGGGAACCCCGCGAAGAGGTTCAATTTCGCGGACGTTAAATGGGCCGGTAAGCAGGAATTGGGGAAAGGCTCGGGACGGCTCGCGAGGACTTACAAGGCTGAACTGAAGGACGGGATCACCACGGTGGTTGTGAAGATGCTCGGGGATGTGGTCTCGTCGACCGAGGATTTCCGGGACAAGGTCGAAACTATCGGAGCCATGGACCACGAGAACCTGCTCCCTCTGAGGGGTTACTTCTACAGGGAAGACCAGGAGTTCCTCTTGTACGATTACATGCCCCTGGGAAGCTTGTCAGACCAATTGCAAAACAGAGAGACTCCCCTGAGTTGGGAAGTCAGGCTTTCGATTGCCCTCGGGGCTGCCCGGGCCATCGAGCACCTGCACGCCCAATATTGCCACCATGGGAACTTCAGGTCGTCCAAGGTCCTTCTCACGCCGTCCTACGAGGCCCGGGTCTCCGATTATGGTCTCACCCTCTTCCCAACTAGGGCCGGCGGGGATGGGGCCAACCAAGCCCCGGTAGGTGGGGCCGAGAAAAAAGGGGCGGATGTGCATGGCTTCGGGGTGTTGCTACTGGAGCTCCTGGAAGTGATGCCGCCCTCCGAAACTTTATACAATGGTCGAACAGATTTTCTTACGTCGGTCCACTCCGTTTTTCTCGAGATGGGGGTCGCTGAAGTTTTCGGTCGGAGGTACCACGACTTGGACGAGAAGCTGCTGAAGTTGGCGATCGATTGTGCATCAGATGCAGTTAATTCATTTGACGGCCCCCGGACTCCGATGTCAGAAGTACGGAGGAGGATCGAGGAATTGTGTAAGCTCGGGGGACAGCGAGATGGGGACTCACAGCCCGACAAGGTCATCAAAGGGACCAAGGATATGTCTTCTTGGTTTATTCCCAGTGCACAGGTAGACAGGGACTCGCAGCTCTACCAATTCAGCAAAGTCAACAAGGATATGCATGCTCGGTGAGTTGATTTAGAGACTTCCAAAAATACTTAGTCGCCTAACTTCATCATGGCCACCTTTAGCAACGTGAAATCAATTTTCATTCACAATGTTCCCTGTAGACAAGTTAATTACTGACGAAGTCAATGTCAATCGAAAGAAGAAGAGTGGGGAAGGAGGGAGAGAAACAAGTAAGTTTCGCATCATTGATGCAATTAAGAATATTAAGGAGTTTCAGGGCCATTGATTACTTGTATAGTAGGAAGAACTAGTAAGGTTAACTAGCTACTAATAATCTTTCATGCAATAAGAGAAGGCTATGCTCAACATGAGCTTCCCTAGCCCAAAGATATGTGTGACGTTCCCTAAAAATGTCTCAATCGAACTGGGATGACTTCTGGTTTTCCCTTCACGAGGTGGGTGTTACTCTAGCTCTTCAAGAAGCTCAACTTGAAGAGATTTAATTTAATTGAACGATGCCTTACCCAGCAGACACTTTTCGCAGGAAACCAGTGGATGGGGTTCTGGAAGTTTCTGAAAGAGTTTATGGTAAGTTTTTAAAAATGTTCCATGTTGGTCTTTGGTAATTTGAAAGTGCAACATTGGCAGGGTACCGTATTCTACCTACTTTCTTTTTCTCTAGTGCTCTGAATTCATCGAGCTGGATTAATGGCCTCTACTTTTCTATTCTATGATTTAACTTCTCTTGGGACAAAGGTACTTCAACAGTATGAGAATTAACAGGAAGCCTCTTTCGTTTGGCAAGAAATAGTTTAGGATACTGGTATGCTTCTGCTCAAGCATTAGCGGCATACAGTACCGTAGTAATTTTGCAGAAGCATTAGTTTTTTTTTTTTTTTTTTTCCTTGTGAAAAATTAGGCTCTAGGACCATGAAATCAAGGATGGATTTCATAGTCTGAGATAAAAAACAATCTGTTTCCTGCAGAAGCAGAGTAATATCTGACTGAAGGTCTACTGAGCTGAATTCATTGACGGTGATTAACAAGCAACCTTGCATAAGCATTACCTACATAATAGATTGTTTTATATGCCCTTGCAGTGGCTTTTGATTAACTTTGTTTGCCAATTAATACTCAGGGAATTGTGTTCTTTATTTGATTCATCAGCTCTCATAAAATATGAACCGTACTGCACCTCTATGTGGATGGCCTTTTCTAGTCACTCTCTTCATAAACTTGTCTTTTGGTTTGTCCATTACATAACTTTTGAAGAACTGGGTCATGCTAACATGATTTTGCATGTCTTACATATGTATTCAATTTTACCTGATGATTCATTATTGTTGTCTCCATGGGAGTAAAAAATTCGATGCATTTGATAGCCTCACAAGTTCTTCTCTGGAAAAGAAAAAAATTCTCCCATTGACAGATTTCTCCTATAAGATAATCTATCTATATACACAATTGTTACACATTCAATGATTTGCTGTATTTGGATGCAGTATTTGATTGCTGTCTCACAGTGGATGGGTTGAAGGACGAGGATCATCAAAATTTGATTGGAGGTGTAGTGGGTAAGGTGCAACAACATTTTCCCAATGCTTTTTTCATGGTGTTCAATTTTGGTGAGCAAGAGAGCCAAAGCCAAATACCTGAACTGTTGTCTGATATGCCTGTCATGAACTACCCGATTCATCACGGTGATTGCCCCATTCTTGCCATGGAGATGATCCATCACTTCCTCAGAACTGCCGATGGATGGTTATCACTTGATGAGCATAAAAACATGCTGTTGATGCATTGTGAAAGAGGTGGATGGCCAGTTCTGGCGTTCATGTTGGCTGCCCTTCTGTTATATAGGAAGAAGTCCAATGGTGAAGAGGAAACACTCCACTTGATTTACAAGAAAGCTCCTTCCGATCTCTTGCATCTAATTTCTCCCTTGAATCCATTGCCCTCACAGCTGAGATACCTCCACTATATAGCCACATCAAACGTGCACTCAGAGGGGCACCTACCATATAAGTCTCTTACTTTAGATAGTGTGATACTGAGGTTCATTCCTTGTCTGGATGCTGAAGTGGGATGCCATCTTATGTTTAAGATATTTGGTCGGGACCCCCATAACCTTACAGATAAAACTCCCACAGTCCTGTTCTCAACGCCTGCAAGGGGCAAAGATATCAGGCACTACAAGCAGGTGGATTTTAATTTACTTCTGGTTCAAAAAAGCATCTTTTTTCTAAATTCACGTCATTTCGAGTGTGTGGCGGATCCTTACAGAAAGTTTTCACCTTGGGAGTTTGTCAGACTTTGCTGGTCTTGTTACTGTGATATTTTCTAAATAGATAATGGTAAAATCAACGAATACCCACGTAAATTGTTGATAATTTAACCTCAGAAAAATGATTCTATGTGTCTATCCCAGATACAGGGTCGATAGTGTAAGTTTTCTTTATAAATCAATATTATAAGAGAGATCAGAAACTTGCATATGCGGTTATGTGGCATTCGCGGTCTTGTCTGATTATATTCCACCTGTCACGTCCATCAATTCATTTGCATGTGGGGGCTCGCTCATGCACCCATACACACAAAAATTTTAATGCTATTCTGATGCCCGCAATCACGCTGTTCACATATGTCATTGCAGGCAAACTGCAAACTGGTTAAAGTGGACATCCATTGCGCCGTTCAAGGCGATATTGTGCTTGAATGTATGAGTCTAAGGGCTGGTCTTGAACATGGAGAAACAATGTTCCGTGTCATGTTTAATACAGCATTCCTATGCGAAAATGTTCTAATACTAGGGCTTGAGCAAATGGATGTGCCGTGGGATCGCAAGAATCAGTATTCCGGTGATTTTAGGGCTGAGGTATTCCTTCATTGTTATATAAGCATCCTTGGGATTCTTCATTTTGTTTGAAAGTAATTCATCTTTGCTTATTCTTGTTTAATTAGATTACTTTCTCGGAAATGAATCCTGCTGCTTCTCTAGTTTCTGTTGGTTCATCCGATGATGAGGAGAAGGAGAATCGATTAGCTAAAGGAGTCGAGAAGATTGACGCCCAAGAACTGCGGGTTGAAGACCAAGCAGTTTACAGTGCGCTACCATCTCTAGATGCTAATACAGGTCACGAAGAGAATGAAGTCCAAGAATGTTCATTCCAGTTCGATACTACTTTTCCGACCTCAATTTTTCTGCCAACACTTCCCTTCCAGTTGGAAGCTCTAGTGCATTCAGCTCTTGAAGGATCTCTTGCAAGTTCAGACTCTGCCTCCTCTCCATTATCCCCGGATGGATCTCCTGTAAGCTTCAGTGGTTGGCCTACCGAAAAGAATATTGAAGCCCCACAGTCCCCCAAACAGCAGCTGGTCTCTACTCTGAAACCATCTCAAGATGTTCCCTCTGGTAACACATTCTCACTAAAAAACTTATTCTGCAAGCTTTAAAATGGAGGTAGAAGATTCCACATCGATTTCATGTTGGCCAGAGAGTTTGGTGAAACTTTCTAAGTTAAAAATATGCTGGCTCATGAACCAATGAACTATCTTTACTTGAGCAATGTCTCAAATTTATGCATTTAAAATTTCAATCCCACTGTCAGTTAGAGGTATCATACAACACAAACTTGGAGCAGATAGATCACTTCTCGATGAGTTCAATGTTCTGGTTAGTGCTACTATTTGATGCATCCATGATAACAACCAGAGAATCTTCTGTCTTTTTTGGCTTTTAATGGGTGAAACCTCTTTGGAACAGTTACATAACTCTTCGGGCAACATTTCATAAAACTGTACCAGGATTCCTTACGATCAAAAATTTTTCTCAAGCAAGTCTAATTTAGAGTCTAGCTTATCTGCCAATTTATAGTAGGCATTTTTGAAATTTTGGTGGCAAGCTCATTTGGGATTTAGCAAATGAATTGAGCAATTATGGGCCATGACCCTTGACTGCAGAGCTTCTTGACTACATGGTTGGAGCATATTCATGGCATCAGTTCGCATTATTTTTCTAAGTTTCTTCCTAACTATTGTTAAGTTAACAAACCTAGGAGATATCTTTTATAGCTAGTGAAACTCTGCAACAGGATTCAATGTCATTCTCTTCCTGAACAGCAAAGTCCTGCTAATGTTACCTGTAATTCAATTTCTATACAATTGGTTATAGGTATTCGCATATTGTCTATCACATTGCCTATGCGACTATGACCAATATTCTCTTATGCCTTTCTGGCATATTGTTACATGAAAAACAGGTGAGAGCACTCAATTTCACGGGTGCAAAGAAGGAATGGCAGCTGTAACAGCAACCAACTTTGAGATAACTTGTGGTAGGGAATGTGCATCGTCATCATCTGTTAGTAGTGACAGTATAGAAGCCACTAAGGAACTCCTCCATAATTCAGCACAAATCCCTGAAATGACAATGCCGCAAGAAGAAAAATCTTGCCAGCTCGATGGCGTCATATCATCAACCTCCATGTCATCTGGATCTCACTATGACGTTTTCTTGAGTTTCAGAGGACCTGATACTCGATCGGGCATTACGGATTTCCTCTATACAAGCTTATTAGCTGCCGGAATCCACACATATAGAGATGATGACGAGCTGAAAATTGGAGAAGAGATCGGTCCTGAGTTACTCAAAAGGGATCAACCATTCAAAAATTTCAATTCCCATACTTTCCAAGGGCTATGCCTTCAGTAAATGGTGTCTTAGTGAGTTGGTACAAATGGTGGAGTGTGGCAAATCAAGAGGACAGAAGATCATGCCCATTTTTTATGATGTTACCCCCTCTGAGGTCCGTAATCAAACTGGGTCTTATGGAGATGCCTTTGTTTCGCACGAGAAGCAATTTGACAATAAAGCTATCAGCAAGTGGAAGGCTGCTCTCAAGGAGGTTGGCTCTCTAAAAGGGTGGGACATTAATTCAATGACCACAAGGTACCTTGTTTTGTGGTTTCTACTTTTCGGATTCATCATAGCTTCTATGTAATGTTTAACGTACCTTTTTCTTCATACTTCTAATTCTTTTGCTTTTTTACTTTCCCAACATAAGACGAGAAGGAGAGCTTGTAAACCAAATTGTCCAGACGGTTATAGCTGAGTTGAAAAAGGCACATGTGCTGGTAACTGACTGCTTGGTCGGTGTTGAACATCATGTGAAGGAAATCAATAGAATGGTATGTGGTGATTCAAAGGACATTCGAATTCTCGGAATCCATGGTATGGGGGGTGTAGGAAAGACCACTCTCGCCAAAATCATATACAACCAGCTACTACATCAGTTTGAAGGTTGTTGCTTTCTTTCTAATGTCAGAGAAACTTCACAGCTAAAGGGCATTGAGTGTTTACAGAATCAACTAATCTCTGACATTCTAAAAAAAAAGTGGCCAAACATTAGCAATGCTGAGGAAGGAATTAAGATAATAAAAGAAAGGTTACGTGATAAAAAGGTTCTGGTGCTACTTGATGATGTTGATCAAATGAATCATTGGGCTGCACTGATAGGAAAACCTGTATGGTTCGGTTTAGGAAGTAGGATTATCATAACTAGTAGAAATAGGGACATTGTCAATGTTCCTGAGGTTTGTTATCCATATGAGCTTATGAGCATGAACTTCAATCATTCTCTTCAACTTTTTTGCAAACATGCTTTTGAAAGAGATTACCCTTTGGATGATTATGTTGCTTTCTCCACAGAAGTGGTCAAAAGTACAGGAGGTCTTCCTCTTGCTCTTGAGGCTGTAGGTAAACTACTTCTGTGCAGAAGCAAAGACGTTTGGGATGTGATATTGAGGAAGCTGAAACAAGTTCCTCTCAAGGAAGTGAAAGAAAAGTTGAAAATAAGTTACGATGCCTTGGATGATTATCAAAAGCATATCTTTCTCGAGATAGCTTGTCTTTACACTGGATTTGATCAAGGGATAATGCTCCACTCATGGAAAGAATCCAATCTCTTCCCAGAGGAAGGTCTTGAGGTCCTTCAGAGAATGTCCTTGATAAAAATTGGGGAAGACAACAAGTTATGGATGCATGACCAGCTAAAAGGCCTTGGTAGAGACGTTGTTCGTCGAGAATGTGATGAGGAACGGAAAAAGAAGACTCGATTGGGGAACCATGCGGAAGGTTTGGACGTGGCGATGGAACCAAAGGTAAGTTTGTATTTCGACTACTTTATCCCCAGTAAGCTGACAAATTTCATGCATTTTCGCTGTGATTGTTTGCTTAATAATATTTAAGGAAAGTTATTTTTTATCTCGTGATTACTGTTGTAACTTGTTTTTGGTTTATACCGATGCTTAGATTTATCTTTCATGTTCAGAAAGACAATTATACTTGTTCAATATAATATACTTGCCCTTTTGTTTTACTGTCGCAGGGAACACAAAAAATTAAAGCTCTTGGCCAGAAATTTGACCCTCGGTTGGTCTATAATTTTGCAAACGAAGAAGTTGAGAGGCTATGTAATCTAAGATACCCTGAAGTGAGGGTTTTCCAAGATAACTGGCCATTAAATGATAGAGTATATGGAGATTCGACATGTTTGCTACTAAGTAAGATAGGCATTTGTGTTTGTCAGCTAGGTAAACAGTTCTTTTTGCCGTCCCTTCAATAGTGAAAACAATGTACACATTGCATCTAAACAAGAGTTGATTAGGTCATCCTATTGTCATGAACTAATTGGAGTTTTACCGAGTAAAATAGATCAACATCAAGGTCTCTTGTCAATATGTCAATATTCATTGTGCACACTTGATAAAACCGCACTGTATCCTCAAAGGTCGAGCCAATGGTTGTCTCAGTGCTTGGCGAGTGGGTTGACCATTGCTATGTCTCCGTGCGGCAGTCATTAATCTTCTCAAACTTACGACATGACTCGTATTATAAGTACACTCTCTGGTTGCGTTTTTGCTATATTATAGGTGGAGACAATTTCAATAGTCATAAGCACTTGTTTCTTAATATATAGTGGGTAAAGAAAATATACCTATTATATAAAAAGGGTATAAACAAAAAAATATGTGCCTGCTTGTTATTTCATCAAGAAAAAAATGAGCTGAATACATATTAATTTGCGTATAATCAGCCCATCTACATTTGGTAATCAAAATTAAGACTTCATACTCATATTGTTAATTTTCATCATAGAATCGCTCACCTAAAAGTTAGATGCATGGTTTATATATTTGGACTCATTGGGAGAAATATAAGGCAATTTCAATAAATTTTGTTCTAGAAAATATCAAACAACACATTCGGTGTATCCAAGAATGCATCAACACACCACATTATTTTGATTATTTATTGACATTTTGGTGATTTTTTTTTCCATATTTTCAATATTTTTTGTTTAGTAGATATTACTATTCCAAAATATATTGTTACGGTAGCAACAAGTTCAAAGTATTGTTGGCATCACACTTTAAGATGCATCTTGTCCAAATTTTATTGCAGCATCAAACATCTCATACTCCTTTTTAATTTAATTTTTTTCTCATTAAGACGTTAAATTATGGAACCTTCAATATTTCACTAGTTTAATATCAATGTCGGGGAAATTACTGAAAAAGTCTTAAATTTATTATACAAATACCAATTCAGTCCTAAAATTTTTAAATTGATAAATGTAGTCCCAAACCTTCTGATAATTTTCCAATAAAATTTGTTCAACCAATTTAGGGCAGAAATCGTTTTCATAGCAATCTAGTCAGTGTTGGCTATACTATATGGCATGGCTGTCGATCCGATGCATACAACATCACTCAAAACAATAATGAGACATTTTATATATTTTTCTTTTTGCTTTTCATATTTTTACTGTTCAGTGTTTTCCGGCAATGAACAGAAGTGCTCCATTGACTGCTCTTCTTCTTCATCACTTCATGTCCCCTCCACCCTCCTCTGTTTGCCGTCAAGCTCAGCAGCTCCAAATCTCGACCAAACTCCTCCGTGACATCAAGCTCGAGTCCAAGATCTTGGTTGGAGCTCAGATGCACATCAAAGTGCGAGCTTCAATAGTTTCATGGGGTTGAAACTCCTTTTTCATTCTACCATAATTCATGGGGTTAAAGCTTCTTCTTGATGGGGCTCGAGCTTTTTCATTACCAACTGAAGTGCTCGATCTTTTTCATTACCATTTGACCTCTGTTTAAGACTTCTTTTTGAACTTTTTTTGGAAAAATTACTAAAAAAGTCTTAAGATATTACATTTTTGCCAATTCAGTCCTAAACCTTTTAATTGTGTCAATTGAATACTTAATACTTTTATTATATGAATACTAGTTCAGTCCTAAAATTGCTGACATGAACGTGCAACCATCCTACATGGCACAATCAATACTGACGTGGATATTTTTTTATAATTTGTAATAATCTTTTTGGTTTTTTTCCGTCTTTCCTTATCTTTATTTATTTTATTTTTTTGGTTTTTGGAGCGAGGGTCAGCGATCCCGAGGGCATCATGGCCCTCGCTATGGTGGCGAGGGCTTGGCGCTTCTCATTATGGCTGGCTAGCACTTGGCAGTTCTCGCTAGAGGTGACAAAATGGGTCACTTGTTTTTTGAAGAAGTTAGTTAAATGAGTTTACCAACTAAACACTCAAGATAGGTGGGTCTTGAGTGGGTCTTAAATGGGTCTTAAATGGGTTGGATTTAGAACCCATTTTCACCCAAAACCTAACAATCTCTCTCTTCTCTTTTACCTTTACAAAAATATATTTTTATAAAAACCGAAATTATAATTATTTTTTTTTTTTTTTTCTTTTCTTTTTTCTTTTTCTTTCCTTTTTTTTTTCTTTCTTCTTCCTCCGGTCGCCGGCACGGCGATGGCCGGTGACCGGCTAGGCAAGCCTTGAGCTTGCCGGCATTGGGCGAGCTCGAGCTCACCGGATATGGCGAGGCGGAGGCCCGCCAACGCCCGGCGAGGCTCGAGCCTCGCCGATCCGGCGAGACCCGAACTTGCCTGCTGTCGAGCGAGGGCGAGCTCGAGCTCACCAGATCTGGTGAGGTGGAGGCCTCGCCGACGCCCGGCGAGGCTCGAGCCTCGCCGATCTAGCAAGACTCGAACTCGCCAGCGTCAAGCGAGGGCGAGCTCGAGCTCGCCCGACGCCGGCGCGCCTCAAGCTCGCCAAATTTGGTGAGGCGGAGGCCTCGCCAACATCCGGCAAGGCTCGAGCCTCGCTAGATCCGGCAAGGGGCGAGCCTCAAGCTCACCGGATCCGGCGAGGCGTGGCCTCGCCGATGTCAACTGGTGAGGCTCAAGCCTCGCCGATCCGGCGAGACTCGAGCTCGTCGACGTCGACGACCCGGGCGAGCTCGAGGCTCGCCTATCACCGGCCAAAGAAGAAGAAGAAGAACGAAAAGAGAAAAGAAAAAAAGAAAAGGAAAAATTATATTTAAAAATAAAAAAATAATTTAAAATTTAATTTAAAAAAATAAAAAAATTAAATTCGATTTTTTAAAATAATCATATAAGTTTTTTAAGTTTAGTTAAATGGGTCGGGTATGGGGCGAAAAAATTTACATTAGGCATAAAATGGGTCATAAATGGGTTAATGGGTCAATTTGGGTCGAACCATTAATGACCCGACCCAAACCCGACCTGACCCACCCATTTGACACCTCTAATTCTCGCCCACTAAAGTGAGGGCACGTGAAACCTCTCTAGACCTAGTGAGGGCTACCAAGACCTCAGCTGGCCCAGGTTTGGCAAGGGCTCATGCGCCCTCACTTTGGCTAGAGAGGGTGAATGGCTTTGTGACCCTTGCCTAGAGCTAGTGAGGGTCGCAATGTGCTCGCCTAGAGCTGATGAGGTTTGCCACCCTCACTCCAAAAACAATAAAAAGTAAAGGAAAGGAAACAAATAAAATAATTATTAAAATATTATTTTAGAATATCCACATAAGTAATTTCTTATCAAAATTGGCTAGATTGACTCAATTGACAAGACGTAAAAATGTTTAGGAGATAATTGACACAATTAAAGATCTAAGACTCAATTAACATAAATGCAAGCTTAGGACACTGTCGCGACCAAATTTTCGAGTGCACCACCTAAAATTAGGCTAATGGATTGCTAAGCCTAGGCTTAACTCGGGCTCTCCCAAGCCCATACCAATATCTAGCATGCAAAAGGGAGTCGCCACTAATCAATTTGTGGTAGGTCGATTAGACACCTAAGTAAAATAATGGGAGAATCATTTTACTCCTACGAACCAGAAACTTTGGGTACGGGGACTTGGTTACACTAGACTATCCTAGTGCCCTTTCGGTACATTTCTCTTTTTATTTCGAAAAAAATGTTTGGTAGGCAGCTTGATTTGATTTTAATTCACTTTCCTAACGTATGAGGTGATCATACAGGTGCGCATACCACCAATTTAACACTCAAGAAAGCAATTAAATAATGCAGAACTTACTTCAAAGCAAAGAAAGCATCTGCGTTGTTAGATCAGAATTCACATCAACAATCCTAGATATAATTTCTAATTAACAAGCAATCAATCAATTTTTGCTTTCACTTTTTAACGAGAATATAGTCCATATGTAATGCAATGCAATGTTTCTAACCTAACATGAAATAATATGGCATGACAAAATGTCTTAAACTATATGAATGAGTAAAGATTTTTTTTAATGAGCATGCAATAATTAAATACGCAATCTAAATTAACCAAAATGACCTAATTCTAATGACGGGCAATTTCTAATTAAATGACCCTAGCAATAAACCCTAAATGACGTGCATTTCATGAATCTAATTCTACATGACATGCTTTTCATGAATCTAATCCTATATGACGTGCACATTATTTTTTATTTAACAAAAATTCATAATTAAAATCACTAAAAATGAAAATCAAACTAAAGTGAAATACTATCTATTCTAAATACTTTCTAAACATGCATTTTTAAAAAAAATAACCTATCATGCAATTCATCCAAAAATCTATCTAGACCTAAAATCAAACATGCAATTTTATCTAATATGCAATGACATGCAAAGAATGCCCTAATTCTAATTTTTTTCCTTTTTTTTTTATGAAATTCGAAATTAAAATTAAACATGCAATTCAGATAATAATAGAAATAAAAAAAACTAACATCCTAAATTGCACTTTTTTTTCTTTTCTTTTTCATGACTCAAAATAAAATCCCTATTCTAAACATGCAAGATAATTAAAAACAAACCTAATCCTAATTCAAATTTTTGGATTTTTATGAAAATAAAATCACACAGCAAATCAAACAATATAAGATTGATATCAAAAAATTGGCGAACCAAATCTTGTGCATGAGATCGGGTTGACCAATTTAAAATTAAATCGCGAATCGAATCTCGGGCATGAGATCGGATTGTCGATTTTTGCAAGGAATTGCGAGTCGGATTTCGGGCGCGAAAATCGGACTGTCAATCCCTAATTTGAGGGGCACTTTCATGAGATTCATACCTTAAAGACTAATTCTAAAAAACACATCAAATAAAATAAGATAAGTAAATAAAAGAAATAAAATAAAGTAAACAATAAAAAACTACCTAAATTGATTTTCTTTTTATCTTTTTTGTTTTTCTTTGTTTTTGTTTCTTCCTCGAGCAAGGCTCGCTCGTGAATCTCCAAGGGGCAACCGGTCAATCGGTGGTCGGGGGTCCCAAGCAGGGGATGCAAAGGGCCGGTGCAAGGGTTTCGGTGAAGGAAAATTGCGGCGGCGGGGCGGCGGGCGGACGCGCGCAGATCGAGCGGCGCGGCTGATCGACGGCAACACGGGAACAGCAGCAGCTTGAACCAGGAGGTGCGGCTCGTTGCGCAGGGATCGGGCAGATCTAGCTCGAGTCGGTCGGGCTCGGATAGAGCAGCGTGGCCGGAAGGCTCGAGCAAGAGGGCGGAGGTACGGTGGTGCTCGGAGTGGAGATACCCGCGGGATCTACGGATCGCGGCCAAGGCGAGCTGCTCGCGGGCGGAGCGGGGGTCCTGGGGTGGCGAACGGAGACGCGAAGATAGAAGCGACCGTCGGCCGACGGGTGCGGCAGGGCCGGCGGAAGAAAGCTCGAGCGGCGTCGGTGGGCGCGTGCGGGCGGAGCTCAATCGAAGCCGGCAAAAGGGAAGGCAGAAACGGAGTTGGCAAATGGGAGAAGACGATGAACAGTAGGAGTCCAATCACCTTTTCCCTTTTCCTTTTGACACTTTGTTTCTCTTTTTTTTCACCCCAAAAAGAAAAAAAAAAAACCCCTAAAATGCATACGCACACCTACTTTTATAGGTGAAAGACTTGTGATATCAATTTTTCTTCGAATCCACATCCGTAATACTTTTTCACAAATTTTTCACCAATTGATAATGATTCAAGATTTCGATGAGATTATTCTTTAATTCCAAATCTTGCAAAGAGAAACGTATCCATCCTGGTTTTCATGGTGTCCCTAGGCTCTGAACTAAAGGGCAGAGTAATTTTCTGCTAAAAGGCAATCCCTGAAGGGCTTGAACGGGTTGTTCGCCCACTGTGGGAAAGCATACTTGCAGAAAGTTATCTCTTCCTTCCCTGGTTCTAAGTCTAGTTCCATTATGGTATCAGAGCCATGGTTTCGTTTGTAATATTATCCGTTCCATGCGCCTAGTAGGTGAATTCCAAAGTCTTTGAGAAGATCTTCTTACATCATGTCTCAAGAACCTGAAATTCTCGAAGCACCTGTTACTTTTGCTCCTTCTACATCATCTTCAACCCCTCCAGTTTCGTGTTTCTAATGCTTCTAAGATAGATTATCTTTATGAAGTCTCTCTTAGTGATGAAACCAAGATCTCTCGAAACCCAGCTCCCTCTCATGAACCCATACTCTGCTTTTGCTAAACCCAACTCATCATTCTCACCCATCCGCTCCATCCGCCAGCTTATTCATCAAACTCCAAAGCAAGTAAAAGAGTACGTCTAGTCCTCTAAGTTCGATCAGCATCCCATTCCCTCAAGCTGCGAAAAGGAGTACTTTGTTACTCTTCAGATCCCTCCAGAATTCCCCAGATAATGGGTCCAACAAGGATACACTCATGTTCATTATGGTGCTGTTCGTCTTGCTCTCACTTTTCATGGCCGTAAAGGTCTACCTGTTGTAGCCAGAATTGCCTTGTTAGATACCAGATTTTTACAATACCAGCATGCCTGTATTGGTACTGTTCAAACTACTCTAAATGCTTTGGAACAGTTTTTGTGACTCGTATCCCAACTTTAACATTGCTTTGTCGATCCCCAGCTACTATCTTTCTTAAAGGTTCAAGTCTAGCTCACCGGAGCTCCTCAAACCGCGACTCGTAGCTGCAACTCGCATTACCGCATGGTTTATCGAGTACGTAACCATGCTCTTGATCTAAACTTCAACAATGGTAATGAAGATGCTTTGTTTATCTCCATGCGAGAATGATCGGGCATCATGTATTCATGTCCCTCGACAAATACCGAAGGATACGTTGGCCAAGCTCCTCCCAGAGACTTGGATCACCAACTACGAAAAGCTCCACCAACATAACAAGCCAGTCCAGTCTACGGACTCTGAGTTCATCCGGAAAAAAGATGGAACTGTTTCCATCAAATTTGGCAAGGAAAAGGAAGAAAGTCCCTCTATCTTCCAAACACTCTTCATGATCGAACCATGTGTTCCAGAATCCATTTCTGAACTTGACCCAAAAAAGCTTGTTCGACACTTTAATGGTGATGGACATCCTGTCCATTACTATAAAGACAAAGATGGTCATTGTTTCTGGGATCCTTTTTGCAAATGTTCCTATTGTATGAATTCCCCTGATGAGGTAAATCCATATGATAGGCCTCCACCCCGACGCAAAAGGCCAAAGGATAAAGTATACCAAAGGTATTTAAACGGAGACCCCTCCGTTGATACCCTTGGTGAGTGTGACAAATACCAGTTCACGGTTTCTTATGCACCATCACCGCCACCAGAGGTTCGTACTACACCCCAAGCTCCACCGATCCACCCAAATCACCTCCACCATCACCACCTCAAAAAACAAGTTCTTTCCCCGTTCTATAAGCCAATCCTAAAATGGGCCAAGAAACACTCTTACCCATTTGAAGCTCCAGCCAAAACACCACCTATTTCCTCTATTGCCATGTTCCAAGACTCGACTTTCCCCCTCTCGGTCGAGAAGGTTCTAAACTCTCGTTTCCCAACCCGAGGAATTCATTGACCCACAAGGCGATACCGCCATATTCCTAAAATCCCTACCCCCACCGATGTGGATGAATATGGGAGACAAAAAAGACTTCTACTGCCGAAGCCGTATTAAACCGGCAATCGAAACTCGCGGCACAAAACAATGCTTTCAAAGCAATTGATTCCAAGATAGGAATTGTGCAACAAGACCTCGAAAATATGACGAGACTACCAAGAAGATGATTTTGAATTCCGTAAGAGGCTAAATGCCTTGGAATCGGGCAACGGCTAGGTTATCATTACCTAGAAAGCCCGAACCGGAGATAGAAAAGCTCAAAAGACAAATCCAACTCCTTGAAGAAGGAAGATTCAGACCTTTTGATCCATTTGCAACCCCAGTAAGAACTGGATACTCACCTCCGCCATCCCAGACATCTATCTTTGCTGCAATTCCACCAGATCTCTCCAGAAAGGAAACAGATATACGAGATCGGATCAAAGAGTTGAATCAGATCCAGAAGAAAAAAGCAAAAGAGAAAATTCCTGCAGAATCATGTTCGGTGGTTATAAGAGAAAAACCAGATCGATGATGCTAGCAAATCCATTGGAATCCTTTCTAAAGGATTTGAGTATCGAACAACCCGTTCAAGCCCTTCGGATTGCCTTTTAGCAGAAAATTACTCTGCCCTTTAGTTCAGTAATGGAACTAGACTTAGAACCAGGGAAGGAAGAGATAACTTTCTGCAAGTATGCTTTCCCACAGTGGGCGAACAACCCGTTCAAGCCCTTCAGGGATTGCCTTTTAGCAGAAAATTACTCTGCCCTTTAGTTCAGAGCCTAGGGACACCATGAAAACCAGGATGGAAACGTTTCTAATTTACCCGAGCTGCATTTCCTAGAGGATTCTAACCAGGCTAGAGAAGGAGAAGAGTTTAGAAAGCCATAGAGGTTTTACAAAACACTCACTTTACTTCAGGGGACTCTGCCCAACACAATACACCCTCCTTGCCTTTTATAGACAATAAGAGGTCACAAACAAACAAGGACCAAGCTCACGGGTCCGGAACAAACAGGCACCCGAAACTTTCGGGAGGGAATTATTCGCACGATATGAACAATGGGATCGTATCGTGAACAGTACTTTCCCTAGCCTAGTGCTACGGTAAAAGTGAACAAGTCTTCACTACGGTGAAATTGGCGGCATTGGAGCGGTCTCGTCCGTCATGAGCATTGTAGTCATAGTCCGAGTCGTCCGAGCTGTGTGCTGTTGCTAGAAGATGCGCCTCATATTTTTGTTCAAGAGCTTCAAGATCTTCTGGTGAGAGGATCTGTTTCAGTTGACGTGATGAGGATGCTTCTTCATGAGCATGGTGGGATGCTTCTTCTTGAGCCCGGTTTGTATTGTCATCTTCTCGTAGTGTCGGCAGAATGCTTGGTTGAGGCCAATGAGATGGCTGTGCATAATAGGAAGTGTCGATTTGAGATAAGGACAAGGGTCCTTGGCTGTAGGGATCTTGAGAAAGAGGGCCTCCCAACGGTCATAGGGGTCCCGGGTGGATTGGACAAGGTCATGTGCGCTTGTCATTTCATTATCTTGGGATGATTCTCGCTTGTCCGAATTGCCCGAGTGCCTCTTTAGCCTCGGAACTAGGTCATAATGATCCCATGCGGTAGGTTCATTATAGTTCCACACATTTTCAGGAATAGTTTTGTTCTCTTGGCACAAAATTCTCTGGAGTTCTCGGTATTGGAGTTGACAGGTTTGGACAGACATTGGATATGATTTGTGAATCCGAGCCTCTTTGCTATCCGAATGGGGTTTGTAAGATGTGGTTCCTATCTCCAGGGGAACATCAATGATGCTGCCATTATTTCGGCAAAAATACCATGGACGTCTAAAGAACATGATGGTATGGACTTCAGGATTTGGTGTTGTGGTTCGTAGTTCTTTTTCCAAAAGATGTTTCCAGTGAGTGGGAGGGTAGAACCAATTGAGAAAGTCTAAAAGATTCTGATCACTTTCTCTTTCAATATTTCTTCCAAGTAAGAATATCCTGGTGAGGTTGGCAATGAATATTCTGGTTGGAATTTCAAACGCTATCAAGTACTTATTGGTTAAGTACCATAATAGTGTTTTGAGCTGATCAGGGAAATCATCTTCTTTCCAGATAAGGGGATGTATGAATGGATAATCTGGATTTAATCCACAAGGGTAAAGAATCGAACCTGCATTAAATCTGAACAGATCTGTGTGGCATTGCCACATGAGGTTTCCAGATTTTCGGTGAGATTGTCATTCTAGATTTGCTCAATAATCTCCTGGGGATATTTCCAGCTTGGCAAGTCTTTGATCTTTTCAATCTTGTATTTCACACCATGGTTGAGCATATGAAAAGCAGGTCTTTTGATGTACATGTTAATTTCAGCTGGTGCTTTTGGTCTTGACAAGAAATCAGCAAGAACATTTTTCTTTCCTGGAATGTGTTTGGTTTCAAAAGAGTATTTTGAAAACCATTCAGCCCATCGAAGCGCTTGAGAATTCGGAATCGTTTTTGTTTAAACTTGGTCATCCGAGGAAAGGATGCCATGTCTAATTCTACCGAAGTGATGGCCGATGAGATGGAATTCAAACTTTTTGATTCCATTTTTTACTGCTAGATTTCTTTAAAAGTGGAATGATAATGCATTTCGATTGAGAAAACTTTCCACTTTTGTGAGCACAAATGTGTCTCTTACCATCAATTTCTTCAAGGAGAATGGCTGCCCGGTATTCATCACGGCATCGGTTTGAAGAATCCTTTTACCCGTTGATGGTATTTTCAATGGTGGGAGATTCTCGCATAATCTCCTTTAGTTCAAGAATCGCTTTTGTCTGAATTTTTCCCCAAGGTGGAGGATTCTTCTTTAGCATGGCTTGCAAAGGGATCAAGAGCTTTGCAATATTTAGGACAAAATCCCTGAGATAATTAATTATCCCAAGAAATTGCTTAACTTCCTTTTTTGTGAGATTTTCTTCAGGAAATTTTAGTAGTTCCTGAGCAATATGCGGCCCTGGGTAGTATGTACCTTTGTTGAGGTGCATACCAAGAAATTCGATTTCCGTCTGGGCAATATTCATCTTTCGTTGAGAAAGCATGATGCCATGCTTTCTGACAATTTCTGCAAACTGTTCAAGGAGTTGGCGGTGTGGGACAAGCTCATCGGAGCCGTAGAGCGGGATATCATCAATGTATACTTGCAGCACTTGAGAGAATTGGTTGGAAGATACGACACATGGCCTTTTGGAAAAGGGATGGTGCTACCTTTAGGCCAAAAGGAAGAACTTTCCACTGGAAGTGCTGGTTCGAATACGTAATCCTGTTTTGATCTGTCTTCGGGATGGATGCCCAATTGCCAAAATCCGGCTTTGAGGTCGAATTTGGAATAGATATGGGCTTTTGTTAATCCGGAAAGAGCGAAACCCCGGATGGTAAAGGGAATTTGTCATCCCGGAGGAAAAGATTGAGAGGTTGATAGTTGATTACCAATCTCATTTTTCCTCTGTTTTGCTCGGCACGCTTATTGACATAAAAGGCTTCACAAGCCCATTGAGAGTTGGAGATTTCAATAAGGCCTTGTTGCAATAGTTCTGAGCATTCTCTTTGGGCTAAAGCCAAGTGTTACGGCTTCATTCCCATGTGGCTCGCCTTGGTTGGATTTATATCTTCATTCTTTTTAAAAGGAAGGCGAACAAAGAATTCTGGATTTTCCCATAAAGGATGGGAACACTTTTTGGCAAATTCCGAGTGGGATTCCGAACAAGATTCTAACAGCTTTTGCATAATTGGATCCAGTAAACTCATCTGAATGGAAAAGAGTCTCTGAATATTGACAAATTCAGAGAATTGGTCCTTGTACCTAAGACATTTTCCAGGAATAATACGAAGCTGTGAAATCTGAGTCATGACGTCCCAACCAATGATTAAATCTTTGTTGGGAAGATTGGATCCAAAGATTTTTGTGGTAACTGAGCATTGGGGAAAGAACTGGACAGTAATTGGAGTAGTTCTTACATTTGTGGAGAAAGTATCTCCTGAGGCAGAGTTGAAGTATCGGACATAAGGAGTCCAATACTCCTCAGGAAGAACTTTGGTATCCAAAATTGAACAACTTGCTCCTGTATCAATAAGGGCAATAACAAGTGATAGGTTTAGCAAACTTTGAGGTGAGGATTTTGACCGGAAAATGAGGACAAAGTGAGTTTGACTTGAGAATATGTCAAGGCTTTGTTCTCGCAGATGTGGGTGATATGTGAAAGATATCTTCGATTCCGAGTCCGAATCTTCGCCGGTGTGATAGCAAGGAATGATACAAAGGGTTTGTTCGGGACTGTTCTTCATCGCCAGAGAATAATGATTCAACATCATCATTTTCAAGAGAAATACCTGTTTCATTTTCAATTTGATGTATCAAATGATGCTGACCTTTTTTGGCTTGGGGACGCTTTTGGCAAAATGTCCTTTCTTGTTGCAAACGTAGCAACGGTTCGATTTTTTATGGCCCGTGCGATCCTTTTTTTTTCGTAGGTATCGCCATTTCTTCTTTCGGAAGTTCTTGTGGCCATATTTGGACTTCTTCATCGAGAACTTCTTGAAGTGTTTCTTCTTTTGAGAAAATTTTCCGCAAGTACCATCACAGTCTTTTTTGGAGCATTTGATCTTCAGCTTTTGACGAGAACAGGCTGTCTCGAGGCCTTTATCCTTGTTGATGTAGGATTGGACCATTCGGCGCTTTAGACATATTTCTTCAAGACATAGATGGATCTCTTGTTGTATTTCTCCCAAGGGAATATCCTGTACTCTCTTTTGTCTTGCAACAAAGGATCTTTCGACCATTTGGGACAGTTCTTTGGGAACATAAGTCAGGAAAACATGCTTCAGATTTGAATCGGCTCCGATTTGGTAAAAGAGCTGGAGCATTATTCGATAATGCTTATCAAGATGTTTCTTCTGGAAAGAACAACATTTTCTTTCGAAGAATTCTCTTCTTTTCATCTTTATGAGATCGGTGGGTTTTCCCACGAAGAAGTGGTATAGGATAGTAATAGCTTGGCTAAAATTTGGTGACATCAGAAAATGAATCTGGTCTTGTTCTGATACTGATTTCCACCAAAGCTTAAGGCTTCCTGTGAACCTGGTAACGAAGTTGTAAAGGACATCATTCATGTCATGGTTGGTGATGGACTGGGTATTTAACCAGGTATGAAATTCTTCAAGTCTTTCTGGCCATTTTTGATAGGGAATATCATCGATGGAGAAAAACTGCTTTGATGCCATGGACACATGATTTCTTGGATTGTCCCGAACAGCCTCGGATCGAGTAGTTTGATTCCATTTCTTGATCTGGAGGATCGCCATGAATATGGAAGAGGTTACGGTACAATAGGAAGGGGATCAAGTTCAGAATTGAGAAGGATGAAGAGGATGATACTAAATCGATTCGATATCGAAGTGGGAGAATCGGTTTGTTCTAAGAGAGTTTGCTCATTTGGGGGAGGTGGATCAATCTTGTGGACGGGATCGGGTTGTTCGATACTCAAATCCTTTAGAAAGGATTCCAATGGATTTGCTAGCATCATCTGATCTGGTTTTTCTCTTATAACCACCGAACATGATTCTGCAGGAATTTTCTCTTTTGCTTTTTTCTTCTGGATCTGATTCAACTCTTTGATCCGATCTCGTATATCTGTTTCCTTTCTGGAGAGATCTGGTGGAATTGCAAAGCAAAGATAGATGTCTGGGGTGGCGGAGGTGAGTATCCAGTTCTTACTGGGGTTGCAAATGGATCAAAAGGTCTGAATCTTCCTTCTTCAAGGAGTTGGATTTGTCTTTTGAGCTTTTCTATCTCCGGTTCTGGGCTTTCTAGGTAATGATAACCTAGCCGTTGCCCTGATTCCAAGGCATTTAGCCTCTTCTGGAATTCAAAATCATCTTCTTGGTAGTCTCGTCATATTTTCTCGAGGTCTTGTTGCACAATTCCTATCTTGGAATCAATTGCTTTGAAAGCATTGTTTTGTGCCGACGAGTTTCGATTGCCGCTTAATACGGCTTCAGCAGCAGAAGTCTTTTTCTGTCTCCCATGTTCATCCACATCAGTGGGGGTAGGGATTTTAGGAATATGGCGGTATCTGCCTTGTGGGTCAATGAATTCCTCTGGGTTGGGAAACGAGAGTTTAGAACCTTATCTCGACCGAGGGGAAAGTCGAGTCTTGGAACATGGCAATAGAGGAAATAGGTGGTGTTTCTACTGGAGCTTCAAATGGGTAAGAGTGTTTCTTGGCCCATTTTAGGATTGGCTTATAGAACGGGGAAAGAACTTGTTTTTTCTGAGGTGGTGATGGTGGAGGTGATTTGGGTGGATCTGGTGGAGCTTGGGGTGTAGTACGAACCTCTGGTGGCGGTGATGGTGCATAAGAAACCATGAACTGGTATTTGTCACACTCACCAAGGGTATCAACGGAGGGGTCTCCGTTTAAATACCTTTGGTATACTTTATCCTTTGGCCTTTTGCGTCGGGGTGGAGGCCTATCATATGGATTTACCTCATCAGGGGAATTCATACAATAGGAACATTTGCAAAAAGGATCCCGAAACAATGACCATCTTTGTCTTTATAGTAATGGACAGGATGTCCATCACCATTAAAGTGTCGAACAAGCTTTTTTGGGTCTGGTTCAGAAATGGATTCTGGAACACATGGTTCGATCATGAAGAGTGTTTGGAAGATAGAGGGACTTTCTTCCTTTTCCTTGCCAAATTTGATGGAAACAGTTCCATCTTTTTTCCGGATGAACTCAGAGTCCGTAGACTGGACTGGCTTGTTATGTTGGTGGAGCTTTTCGTAGTTGGTGATCCAAGTCTCTGGGAGGAGCTTGGCCAACGTATCCTTCGGTATTTGTCGAGGGACATGAATACATGATGCCTGATCATTCTGCATGGAGATAAACAAAGCATCTTCTTTCGTCATATCTACCAAAAAATTCATCATATCTCGAAAAAATTTCGAAATCAATTTTCCCACGAGATAATTTTCGATCATTAAAAATATGGGCTTGGGCCGACTTGCTCGCTTCGTGGCCTAATCCATCTAATTTGAACTTATCCACCACCGGTCCAATAAAATGCAAAAAAAAAAAAAAATGCAAATAACAAAATAAATACAACCTAAATCTATATGCTATGCAATTAATAAAATTTTTAGAAATAAAATTAACCCCTAATAAATGACCAAACAGGTCACCAAAATTTAGGTGTCAACAGACAGTTTTAGTAATTTTACTGAATGTTGGGTTTCCTGTTATGTTGGACTCTTCTTTGATCGACCATGTGGTTTCTGGTCCTATAACGGAGAACCACATTTGGGCATTCGAGCTCCTTGTCGTTGCAGACCTCAAGTCGCCAAATTCGGGGGTCGAGGTCGATGCCTTGGCGGAGCTCAAGGCATCAAGATCTGGAGGTAACTCGTTGCTGGTCATGGCGAGGTTGAAGTCAAGCTGTGGGTAGATGCGGGGCTTGGTGGCGGCGGTGAAGACACAACAAGGGCGGATCAAAAGTACTTGAGGAAGAAGATGAGCAGTAAAAAAAAAATTACAATTAAAGAAGTTATTTTGAGCAAATTTGCCCTTGTCACATCGTTGGCACATCACGTAGGACATTCCACGCTCACTAAATCGCCACGTCATTGATTTTCAGACTAAAATGGCTGGATAAACTATATTGGAAAGTCGTTAAAAAGTTAGGACTACATTGGTCAAATTGAAAAGTTTAAGACTAAATTGATATTCGTACAATAAATTTATGAATTTTTGGTAAATTTTCCTATTAATGTCTATATAACATATTAAATATATTAATACAATTAAATAATTATATTAAATAATACAAAGATGGAAAAGCTAACTAACTCGAAGCAAGAATAATTGCAAATATATCAACAACAAAGTGTTGGCGACAAAAATTTCACAAGAAAATGAATTATTAGAATATTCTTATTCTGATAATAAATTAAGGAATTCTAGATATGCATTCTAGGAGAAAAATAGACTGTGAATTTCCTAAAAATACAAATTGAATATTGCATATTTCGGTAAGATGTTCAACAATTTCTTTTTCCAATTCCATATATTTTAGTTTCTTTTGTATGGAAATTATCCCTAGTATTTTTTATTACCATTTAATATATGGAACTGGAAGCTTGAATACCTCTAATTCTCCATAACTAGGGAGAAGTGGAGAAGAGACAGAAATCGTTCCACTCTTAAGAAGATTCTTAATTGTTTAATCGCCTTTTAATACACCAAGTCCATGGCACAAAAGTGAAGCTTCCGACAAACTAAAGAAAGCTATCAAGCGGGGAATTTTCGTTCTTATTTTATTCTTTTGTGCTCTTATTAATTCATATTATTTTACATGCATGAAATATTGCACATGCTCATATTATTATTTGATCAATATTGCAATCTACTTGTCATGTTTTCTTTTAATTGGAAGATATACCATCACGTATGTCACGACGTCCCATGAACCTCGTAGTATATCACCTAGGGGTTTGGTTAATAGATTATTAAATCTAGACCTAACTCGGACTCTCTTCTAATTATTATGGAGTCGTCACTAATCTATTACCAGTGGATCGATTAAATATCCAAATAAAGTAATGGTGGAATTACGTCACTTCTACGAACTAGACGAACTAAAGATTAAATGAGTTTGGGAACTTGATTACACTAGATTTTTCTAATACCATTTTGGTAAATTTTCTCTTTTATTTAAAAATAATATTTTTCAGGCAACTTACATTGATTTTAAATTACTCATAATATATGAGGTGATCATGTAGATATACAATATTATTTAACACTTAATAAAGCAAAGAAATAAATAAATTGCAAGCATAGGGAGGTAATACTTATCTCAGAGCAACAAAAGCATCTATAGTATTAGGCAGAAAATCACATCAACATCCTAAATATGATTTTTGATTAACATGTAATTTCACTCAAATCTTTTTAGGGGTTTTCATTTATTCAAATGCAAACTATACTATATGAAAGGCATGTTACTAATCTAACATAACATGCGACATAACTTATCTAAATGTCCTAATTCTAATGACAATTAAATATATTATTCTAGCACGGCACACAATTTCATGAACCTAGACATGCAATTTCTAATATGACATGGAATTTAATTAAATGACCTAAACATATAGATCAATACATGACATACAAGCAATGACATGGCATATATGGTGGTGTGGCACAATGACATGCCATACAATGACAAAGCATGATGACGTGGCATAGGATGAACGACATGACAAGATGACACACAACGAGACGCACGTGATACGGAGTATTATGCTCTCTTGATCTCAATTTTTCATGTGATTTTTGGCCATGGCCTTGACAAAAATTTAACGCTCTCGTGGGCTTAGTCCAATCTTTTAAGTTCAAGACCTTCACTTAGACATATCCACCATTGGTCCAATTAATATGCAAATGCAATTTAATTAATATTTTTGCTCAGGGAGGGGGTTGAGCATTAATTTTCTATGTAATGAATTACTAAATGGGACATCAAAATTTAGGTGTCAATGAGTATAAATCCACATTAAATAAAAATCCACATATAGAGAATTTGATTGGTGTGAATAATTTGTTATAGTATTGTGCGTATTATTACTTTTGTAAAAATTAATAACGGCACCATCAAAAGTAAATTACCGAGTAAATCTCACGTGTGAATGTGTCATGCGGCCCAACCCGCCATGAGCTTTAGGTAGCTAGCATTTCTGATGTATATATTGATTCTATCTTGCACTGTGGCAAATCAAGTTTCAAAATTACTTTGGTATGTCTCTTATAATATTTTGACTTAAGATTATGACAACTTTTTGAAAGAGTTAAAAATGTAAAAATGTCCATCATTACAAAAGTTAACAAAGGGTAGAAAAACTATATTTGTAGAGAGTTCATTACATTAATTTGTTATTTTAAAATCGAGGTATGATCAAGTGTATAGGTTGTCAACAGTTCAGGTTTTAAGAAAATCCAAACCAAACCAAGCCGTTTGAGGTGTGAGCTTGCTACGAACTAAATTGTGATCTGAATTGAATACAATCCGCTTCTGTTCGGATTTTCAGTATTTACTTTTTTATATTATTTTTCTTTTAACCCTGCTCAAACTCACTTTCCTTCTTTTTTATTTATTTCCTTTTTCTTCTCCGCAAAATCTCTCTCATCTTCTTCTTCTTTATCCTCTAAACCGGACTGTGTCTCTCTTCTTTATACCCATCCTCCCTCACCTTCAGTCTCCAAACCTTCTTCTCTCTGCCTCTTCCCCAAGTCCGAACGCCACCTCCGTGTCCTCTCGACCTCTCCTAACAGCCACGATCAAGGAATCTCGCTGGCTCTGGGAAAAAGCAACGGTAGCTACTCGAGGAGGAGTAGCGGTGGCTCCGCGAGGAGCAGAGGTGGGCTTGCGAGACGGAGTCCCTCCTTGACGAGAGATCGCCCGGTTAAAGCTCCGGATTCATCCTAGAGCCCGGAATTCAGATTCGGGAGGAAATTCGAGGGAGGTGACAGACGTGGTTGCACTGTTGTAGGTGTTGCAAGAGAGGAATTTGATCGCAGAGAGCGGGTCGCGCGCGAATCCGATGCTATTGGACGAGAAAGAGGAGAAGGCGATGGAGGAGAAGGAAACTGCAGCAGAGGAGAGATGAAGATTAGGGTTTCTCGATGGCGGTTTTGAGAAAGGTGAAAGAAAAGAGAAACATCGTGTAAATTGTTGGGTAATTTTCAGTTCGATTAAGTTAATCATACCGAAAATACGAATGGTTATTTTTTTCATTATTAGAATAAAAAATGGACAAAAATTCGATTCAGTTTTTAGGTTCGATTCTGACACCGCTAATAATAAATAATGACTTTCATAATTGATAATATGTATGAATACCTATAGTGGCAAAATATGTCATATTTCTTAAGTAAATGTATGAATTAAATAATGCGATTGCTCAAATTCATATGGGTATCAATTTTAATTGTGCTTACTAAAATGCTCACTAAAAGTGGAACAATGCAGAACCATCTTTGTTGGGGAAGCAAATAATATTATAAGATTAAAAAAATTGATCATCACAAAAACAAGTGAGACAAGGGAGAGTGTTTCACTTCCTATGTAATTAAAGAATTTTTAGGATTAGGGATTTGATTGAACTAATAATTTCTATTATTGCTTTTTTTGATATCTCAAACAATCATTTTCATCAATTATGAACCCTAAAGGTCTTTTAAGTCACTATGTGTTCATGACATTGGATTTATTATGGTCCTAAGAATAGTTCTAACTATTCTACTAAAATCGACAAATCACAACACAGAAAAGAAGTATTAAAAAAACTGCACTCAATTGATCCCAAGAGAGCAATGAAAAGATGAGTAAAGAGCGAGATGTAAAAAGGAACTCCATACCAATCGGACAAAGAATATAACATGGCCTTGTTATTAAGCCTTAGGAAGCCAATATCATGAACTTAGTTCAAATCAAATTTAATTTTAAAAAGAAACTAATTTTCCTATCTCTCAACTAGAGAAAAAATCATGATATATCATAAACCATGTATACACCATTTAAATGAAACTACACCAATTTTAATACTAAAATCCGACAATCCAGTCAAAGCCTATTTTTCTAACTACTTTTAAAAAAAAAACTAATTTTCCAATTTTTTTTTATTTTCGGATTTTTTTTTTTTTTTTTTTTTTTTTAAGGAGACATCGGCCAGGCTCTTAGGCCCAATCAGAATATGGATCACGAGTGGATTTCTCGGGTCTGGAACACAGACACCGAAGGGCTTGATCAAAGTAAATCCACATCAATCAAATGAAACCCAACTCCCAAAGACTCAGCCGAAACTAACAAGAATTCCATAGCTGAGAGAAAAGTTACTGCAAAAGAGTTGAAATCCAGTCCAAGACAGATCCAGAAACTTTCCCACCACGTCCGCACGCATTAGGAAACAATGTCAGTGAGAGAGAGAGAACAACCCACAAAGAAGGTCAGCAGGGACAAATTTGGGACACGCAGCTTCCACCCGCAACCATCCCCGACCATCACAATGAAATACTAGTACAGAACATGCACTTTCTTTCACCGTCTCTCTTTGATTTTACCTATCGGATACATGAACTCTTCTCTTTTCTCCCACGCACGCACTTCGCTATAGAGTGCAACATGCACGAGCTTTTTTTTTTTTTTTCAATAGGTTGCTCTGCGTAAGACTTCTCTGAATTACGTTCATGACCAGCAAAAACCAGTTTTAATCCCATGAAAATACTTCGAAGACTTACTCAACCACACGACCTCACTCATGGCAAAAATTCATTTACCTAATATTCATCCATATCCAGCGAGAAGCCTAACGAAGTAAATCAGAATGGAAGACGACGTGAACATATGAGATCAGACAAAAATGAAACAATCGCGGTATTTGGGGGTCCCGGTCCTAGACTAAATTGATAGGAATCAGAGATGGAACGAGTAAATCAAACGTGTATATTACAATATGACCATGAGATTGACATCTGGATTTTTATATTCAGTAAAACACTTTTCAAATGTGTCGACAATTTCGTTCAGGCATTTTCACATACTCGTTGTAAGCAACGAATTGGAGAATGAAACGAAGCAGGAATGCATGCGAAATGGAAACTTAAAATGTCACTGGGATAACATAAGTCATTAGAAGTCATGGATATGGCCTCCAATACAGCAGATTCGAACTTTGACGAAATAGAGCACGAAGCCTTACTGTAGCGAAGGGCATTACTGATTGCGATCGATTGCTTAACTTGCAAGAGGAGGTCTAAGAAATGTTGGTGACGACAATTGGCCCCAGCGAGTGAGTCTCGAACTAGCTTAACGTATTTCACGCTCACTGGCTCAGAAAGAGGACAGGCTCCTGCACGACCGAGGTCAACGAAGGAAGTCTGCGAAACAGAGAAATCAGTGAGAAGGTTTTCTAAGATCTACCTACAACTCGAAAGAAATTACTCTCCCAACGCGTGACCGAATTTCCCCTGCTGCCTAGTGAGTGATTTCAGCTTGAAGATAAGGTCGTTGTCTACGAAGGAAGTCTGCGAAACAGAGAAATCAGTGAGAAGGTTTTCTAAGATCTACCTACAACTCGAAAGAAATTACTCTCCCAACGCGTGACCGAATTTCCCCCTGCTGCCTAGTGAGTGATTTCAGCTTGAAGATAAGGTCGTTGTCTACGAAGGAAGTCTGCGAAACAGAGAAATCAGTGAGAAGGTTTTCTAAGATCTACCTACAACTCGAAAGAAATTACTCTCCCAACGCGTGACCGAATTTCCCCTGCTGCCTAGTGAGTGATTTCAGCTTGAAGATAAGGTCGTTGTCTACGAAGGATTGCGGACCTTGAAAATGAAGGCTCCGGAAACATCAACAACGAAGATCGAGGCCAGCGAAAGAGAATCGGGCGAGCGCCAGGCACTTCAGGCACTTTGATCAGGAAACAGGGGAGAACAGAGGCGCAGTCGGCGAGGCTCGGAAGTGGCTGACAGCATCGCTTGACGGTGGCTACGACCATTATTAATAGCCTGAATCGACGAAGATGTTCTGCAAAAAGAGAGAAATCAGTCAGGATACTCTCTAGGAACTTTTTACGATTAAAAAATTACGTTCTGTCATGGCGATTCTCGGTCGACGCTGGAAGACGAGCGGCCAACGACTTGTGGAAGTATGGTCGGTGGAGATCGGACGTGGTAGTGGAGAATCGGTCACAAGCTACGGACGTCCGCCCACGGGGAAGAAAGTGCGTAACGAACTGACTCTGCTATTCACGTCCAGCTCAGCGTTGTGGGAGCTTTGCTCGAGCTCTTTCGCTTCGCTGGTCTCAATCCGTTATCCTTGGTTTCGTGCTGATGTAATGCAATCCGAACTGGTCGCTCTGTTTTGCATTTAATATCAATTTTTCTCTTTCTATTTTATTTTTTTCCTTTTTTTTCTTTTAAAATGTTTTATTTATCAACTAAAATTCAAGTATCAAGGGACATCTTTAAATCATAAAGGCGATTGTAGCATTTTACATATGAAATGAAAATATTAACTCAATAATGGATACACAAAACATATTGGTTTGATTCGGGTGAAATTGAATCCATATGAGTTGTATGTTAGCATGTTCAATGGATATTAATTTACTCAATCTTCACCTCAATCCTAATAATATTGAAATCATTAGGTAGAAAAATTGCTACATGAGAAGTCCTTCGCACATATATGTGTGTACATACACGTGATTATCCATTCAATTTTTCCAATAAAGGTTACTGATGAATGGAGGAGGGCAAGTAATTTGGAGGCTTTGCTAATTGCATTGGCATTTGCTCTTCTATCAAATACTTGTATTGATTGGATTGCAAACCATGCTATTAGATCTAGAGAATGTATGGCTTTTCATGATATTCCTCCACATGGCTAATCTAGTTATTTGATAGGAGATATTACTGGCCCCTTGATGCCTCGTTCATGTATGGTTATGCCGTACTAATGTAATGGTATGACTATGTTAAGCCCCCTTTCCTCAAAACTATGGAAATAACTTTTGAAATGAGTTTTGTTGCGAATATGAGTTTTGCAGTGTACAATTCCATCGGAATTGAATGATGGGTTATTTCGGGAAATTTTCAGAATGGAAACAATTAAAAGTATGGTAAAATGGTATAAATACAAGGGGAATCTTCATAATCCTTCCATAAAAAAGTCATGCGCATCACTAAAATCATGGGGCAATTGCCAACTCGTCAGACCTCCAATGACAATGAGGATTTCTTGCTTGTGGGGCTCCTACTTATCATCGCTATAGATAACTCCGCAGAACTCGGTTATTATGTATTAATATGAATATGTTTCTAACAAGTCAAGAGGTTTTATTATGGTCATCAAATGGGTTGGTCGGTTCGGATTTGAGTAGGGTCGAAAATGGTCCGATCAATATTGACCCATTTAACCCGTTTTGACCTATTTTCATGCAATGTAAATTTGACGACTCATACCCGACCCGACCCATATTATTGTAGACATATTAATATTTAACTCAATTTATGAAAATCCACTCACATCCATTTAATCCACTTTAAGCTCCTCATGTATGTATGTATATATATATATATATATATATATATATATTTACTTGAATAAAAACTTCACATCAAAATTAAAAAGTAAATTAAACAATAAAAATTAGTAAATAAAATAAAATAAAAAGTGAAAAACCTTAAATTGAAATATTTTTGAAAAATTCTTGATAAGAAAAAGTTTGATTAGTTAATAATTGACATGAAAATAATATTTATTTATAACAAATCTTCTAGGATGCGAGAAAGCATAATTTCTTAATTGTGATTTACCAAATTAAAAATTATATTATAATGTTTAGAATTTCTATTTAGATATTGATTGAATTTCGATCTAGACAATATTGAACTTCCTCTAAAAGTACTTCTTTGGGTATGTATACCAAAATCTATATATCAAAAATATTAAAAAAAATCAAATTTTTGATTATTTTGAATTTTTGAATTTATTATTATTATTATTTATTTTCTTCTTTTCTTCTTTTCTCTTTTCTTTCTTCTTCTTCTTCCTTCTTCTTCCCTCTTTTCTTCCACCAATGGTGACTAGCCTGACTCGCCAACCCGAGCTCTGTTGCGGCCGACGAGCTCGCGGCTTGCCAGATCTAGACGAGTTCGAGCTCAACCAAGGCTGGTGAGCTCATGGTTTGCTAGATCCAAGAGAACCTAAGCTCCATCGTGGCTGGTGAGCTCACAGCTCGCCAGATCTAGGCGAGTTCGAGCTCAACCAAAGCTAGTGAACTCGCGACTTGCCAAATCTGGGAGAACCTGAGCTTCGTCGTAGTCGGCGAGCTCGTAGCTCCCCAGATCCAGGTGAGCTCTAGCTCCGCTAAGGTCGGTGAGCTCGGCCGCTACCGCATCGAGGCAAGCTCCGGCCTCACCAATCTAGTGAGATTGAGCTCACTTGACACCAACAAACTCCAGTCTCGCCAAATCGACAAGGCTTGAGCCTCGCCAGCCGTCGGTGAGCTCAAGCTTGCTTGAGGGCCACGAGCTCGAGTCTCGCTTGGCTGGTCGTTGGCCACCAGCTAAGGAAGGAGGAAGAAGAAAGAGAAATATATATATATATAAATTCTAATTTTGATTTTATAAAAATATTTTTATAAAAAATATTTTTAAAAGAAAAAGGAAGTTGGGTTGGAAATGGATTTTTAAGTCCAACCCATTTAAGACCCATTTAACTAGTCTCTTTAAAATGTAAATAACTTATATATGATACATTTCAAAATATAAGTAGCCTATATATGACCAATTTATGATTTAAATGGGTTAAATATGGGTCTAAGACCCATTTTGACACCTCTAGGTTTTATATAGCCTACTACAAAGCATAAACGAGAGGTTAATATTCAAATAAATGGTTATAATCGCCAAGGGTGTCAAAAACCGAATCGAACTGAATCAAACCAAAAAATTCGATTTTTTTCGATTCGGTCTAAATACCGAAAATTTTTAAGTGATTTGATTTTTATCGGTTTGGTTAACCGAACCAAACCGATAAAATCTAAAATTTTATTTTAAAAAAATCATTTTTGATTTTTTCTTTTCTTTTTATTTTTCTTCTTCTTCTTCATTGGCCGGTCACCAACCACAATGGTAGTCGATGATTGGCCAAAGGCAAGCTTGAGCCTTGAGCTCGCCAAATTCTAGTGAGGTCGAGCCTCGCCAACCCGTGGCGAGGCCGAGCTCACTTGATGGTGGCAAGCTCGAGCCTCGCCGATCCGGTCACATGGGCGAGGCTCGAGCCTTGCCAAGCTCGCCCGATTTGGCGGGCTCGAACTTGCCGCCATCAAGCGAGTTCATCCTACGCCTCACCATAGAATATTGTTAGAATCCGGCGAGCTCGAGCCTCATTGACTTGTGGAGGGGCTCGAGCTCGCCTCGGGTCGGTCGCCGGCCACATCGCTGGCCGCCACTGGGCCGACGACCGGCCATTGAAGAAGAAGAAGAAAAAGAACAAAAATAATTGCAAAAATTGATTTTTATGTAGGGAAAAAAATAAACACAAAAGTAAAAATAAAAATCGAATCAAACCGAACGGAACCGGGATTTCGGTTCGGTTCGATTTCAGTTCAAATCACATTTTGGTTCGGTTCAATAAATTTCCTTATCGGTTCGGTTTGATTCGGTTTTCCAAAAAATCGAATCGAACCAAATCAAACCATTTACACTCGTAATAATCGTAGATCCACAGGTTTAGTCTTCATGATTGTATGTCAACCTTATCCACAATGATTGTATGTCAACCTTATCCACAAGTGGTTACAACTCTTCAATTGCCATTGAACTTAACCGTTAATCGCTATCTCACTTAGTCTTTAGTTTTATATTGAACATTCATTCAGGTTTATTAAGTAAAAACCGTATCATGGTCATCGATAATAATAGTCATCGACAAACATCTCTGCTATCAATAACTCATTGATAGTATACTCACACTTAACACCAAGTTCTATATTTATTTGAGTTGGCATCATGTCAATTAAAATACCTGAGTAACATATTTCATATTCATATGGAAGGGCAACAAAAACAAGAAAAAAATATATATGACAACAATAAATTGGGGAAATTTAGTTTTCATAGCTACACAAAATAATATCGTAAGAGTATGCTAAGATTCAAAAACTACAATAAAAGTGAATTTTTTTTTCACACTTTGCATAAATAGTATTATAAGTAGATAAAAAGAAAAACCAAACCACCAGATCGCATTGCTAAATGTAGGTTCTCATTAGGACTTTGCTAGCATAATAATTTTTGGGATATTGTGAAAATAATAGTCTATTGTGGATAAAATTTGAAAAGAAATAGCATTTTTATATTATTAATTTTACCTTACTCTTCATTAGAATACAAATATCATAAGTGCTTCACAATTGTTTTAGAAAAACATATCCCACGTCAGAGATCTGACGTAGAGTGGAAAAAGTTAATATATGTTAATTTGCCCATAATTCATCGGTTTAAATTTTGGTGTGAACATAAATCTAACTAAATATATTGATGGCCTCTAATTTGGGCTCCCTTTTGATGATCTCCACAAGCGAAGGTGGCTTATGTTGCTTGTCCCTACAACAATAATGAAAAGAAAATTTCATATCTTACTAAAATAAATAAATCATGAAAGTTGGTTCATTCTTTCGATGATCTCCCAAGGCGAAGGTGGCTTTTACTGCTTGTCCCTACAACAATAATGAAAAGGATAAAAGCACATAACAAAATTTATGTTTCTTCATTTCTTTGTTTTTTGTTTCCCGGAACAAGTTTGGAACAGAAATCCGTTTGGTAATGCAATTTCATTTTTCTATTTCTGAAATATATTTCTATTCCGTAAATAGATTTGGAAAAAAAAAAATCAAAAGTTAAAAATTTTAGCTTTTCTATTTCTGGAATAGAAATAAAAAATCAAAATTTTTTTCATCATTTACTCTTGTCATCGCCCGTTGCCCACTTGTCGCCCGTGGGATGCCGAACGCTCGCTGCCGATTGCTAGCCGCTGGCCACAAGCCGCCGACCGTCGGCCACTACACTCAAGCTGCTCGTTGGATGCCAAACGCCCACCGGTTGTTGGCTGCTCATCACCAATCATTGGATGTCGGAGGCTCATCACCAACCACCGGATGTTCGCCGGCGATCATCCCCCGCTCGCCATCGGCCGTTGGATGTCAACCGCTTGCCACCGCCGCCGAACTCCGACCACCGGCCACCCACCACCGGCCTCTTGTTGTTGGAACTTCGGTTGTCGATGTCATACATCAAACTCCAGACATTGGACGCCGATTGCCGGTCCGCCGAACTCCGATGTCGGACTCGGACTTTGACCGCCCGCCGCCGTCACTAGGACTTGGCGTCGGACGCCGAACGCCGGACTTCGAACTTCGGCCACCTACCATCGGTTACCGGACGCTAAACGTTGGTTGCTGAACGTCGGACTCCCCACCGGACGCCGGTTGTTGCCGCTCCTAGAAATAGAAATTTTATTATGTTATCAAACGAATTTTTATTTCAGAAATATAAAATTTAAATTATTATTAAATGCGTTTCTTTATTTAGAAACTCGTTCATGGAATAGAAATTGATTTCTGTTTCAGAAATTTTGTCATGCGCGCCCTAAACAACTCATCAAAATTGGCTCACTCGTTCCATCCGGCCTGAACTAAGTACGATCCTTCATGTCCATATATTCAATTAGAAATTTGGGCTTGGCATGTCTCTGGACCTAGACTTTTTTTTTTGGTCGGACTGGACCTAGACTTTGAAAGCTCGAAAAACTCAGTCCAACGAATAATATATTTTAAAAGCCCTCAAAGTATGCACATTTTAATTTTAAAAAATAGGTTATTCAAACCCTAAAACCCATTACCGACCAAAAAAAAAAAAAAAAAACCCTAAAACCCATTGAAAATCGTCAGACGTGTTCTCTTTCTCTCCGGTATATATTTCTTTCTACCGAAATTAACAAATAAGAAATATATCTAAAAAAAAAGCCGGGTAGGCTCAAACTGGGCCAGGTGGAACCGAAAACTATTAGTCCAACGGCCTGTGCCCACCACTGCAAGAAGCTACCTCATGCCGAAGAAGCAAGCAGCATTTAAGATTTTATGATGCACTTCCGGACCACCATCGCCGTTTCCCTTCCTTCTGATTTTGTACGGCAAATAGGCCAATCTGTCTTTTCATTTCTCCTCATCGTGGGAACTTCATTAATATAAACATGGGTTACCGACTTTTGATTGTTGAATGGGAGCGTTTATTTCAACGAAATGGTCATCTTGAAAACGAAAATATCGTGGAACGTTCGCAGCACAATCATAAAATTAACTGACTGATTCTAGAAATTTAGACTTTAGAAAAAGTTGTGGGAAAGCATATGAGATCAATGGAAAATAGAAAAGAAATCGTGTGGAAAACTCCTATGGTCTGCTGTCAGTGTCCAAGACATTTTCTGTTAATGATATGTTGACCATGAGGAAAAAAGCAAGAAGAATACCTAGAATACACATCAAACTGCCTTATTTGGATACCGGCATAGCTAATAAAATTCACAAATCCCTTCCCTTTTATTTTATCACCGAACAACACATGATGTTTTAATAAAATATCTATTACTATCTCCAAGCCTTTTGATGAAGTTATAAGATATACAATCAACAATTTATTCCTCTCCGTCCCTAAGTACATGTGCTGCTCACTAAAGGTCAGTTTTTACGATGAAAACCTTCGTTATAATGCATCTACTTTCATCTAATGATATATTATGACTCTCCCTAGTCCTTTTACGATAGCAGTAGCTCTCGTTAAGTGACGGTTGCCGTACCTTTACGACATGTTATGACTATTCCCATAAAATGCCTCTTCCAATCTACATAATAATTTCCCAGTAAATTTTTCACATACCCTTTTTCTCATTGGTCAAACCATGGACAATTTTTGGTGAACCCTAGGAAATAAGCCAAGATTCAGGGTGTTGATATGTTTTGCACAAATCGTTCCTACAATTGACGTTTCTTCCTTCTAATCACTTTAAGTCACGATTTTTCTTGCCCTCAAGTTTATACAGCCCTTTTTCGATTTTTCTCAAAATTTTGAAAATAAAAAAATAATTTTACATTAGAAATTACAAAATATATTGTATTTCACTTTTCATATCAATATGGGGTCGTAAGCGCTTCATAATTGTACAAGTACGAGTCATGTTAAAAAAGGTAATCTCACATTCGAGGTTTGATATGGTATGGAGAAATTAATATATGCTAAGTCTTCCATAACTTATTTGCAAAAATCCTTGAGTGAAGGTGGATCAAATTCAATATATTAATGAGTTCGGATTTGGATTCCTCTTGATAATTACCTCAGGCGAAAGTATTGCACTTTTGCTATGCGTCCCTATAACATAATGAAAAGCAAAATTTGTATTCCAAAGAGGAAAAAGCCAACTAGTGAAAACTAGCTCTCAGTCATTTCGTCTAGCCTAAACTAGTTCCAACTTTCATGCCTATATTCAATCGGAAATTTGGGCTCGGGTAGGTCTCTGGGCCTAATCTTCAAAATCTCGACAAGCCTACTCCAATTAATTAAAATATTTTGAAAAGCCTAAAACCCCTCGAAAATCCTCAAAGGCATTCTACTTCGCTCTTGTATATACCGAAATTAACAAATAAGGAAAGTCTCTGAAAATTATTTGGTACAAAGTCTCAATCAGGGCAAGATCGAACCCAATATTTACTGGTACAAAGGCCTGCGACAGCCCCTGAAGGAAGCTATCTCATGCCAAAGAAACAAGTGGCGGTTAAGATTTTCTAATGCACTTCCGATCCTCTTTCGCTGTTTCTCTTCTGTCTGATTATGTACAGCAAATGTGCCAAATAATTGGCCTCATCTTTCTTCTCGTTTTTCCTTTTGTGAACAGTCACTTTGGCGGCTTTTGATTGTAGAGTGGTAGCTTTTATTTCAACGAAAGGGCCCCTGGAAAAATAAAAAATGTTAGCGAACTTTCGACACAATTATTCAGAAAACTGATTGATTATAGGAATTTAGACTTTCGAAAAAGTTGGAAGAAAAGTCGCGTGAGGTCAGTGAGAGCGTAAACGCGTAAAGTATAAAAGAAACTTCGTGGAAGACACTTGGAAGACAACTAAAGTCCGCTGCCAGAGTCCAAGACACTTTCAACTAGTGATATCATTGACCAGGAGGGAAAGAGCAAGAAGAAGACCTAAAGATAACGAGACTAAAGAAGAGAAAGAAGCCATCTCATGCTGCCATAGCATGGCATGGTGTTGGTGAAGGTTCGGTAACAGGAAAAACCAGGGGAGATCAATGAGAAGTAGAGTGGGAATGTAAAATAGAAACCGTGTGGGACTCTCCTAAATTTCGCTACCAATGTAAACAAAACGCGTATCATATAATATGATCTTGCAAATCACAACATGACTCACGTCATTGTCAGCACTCAGCAGTTTTAGAAGTTGTGTGAGCCTCGAAGAAGGGGGGAGAAAAATAAAATTTTTAAGGATATAAATTGAGAAGATAGAGAAGCTGTCTAGCACGATGCAAGGACCACAAACTCCAATGATCAATTATCTCATTTTCCATGACTAATCTTGTTTGCAAGCATAAGACCACCAAATCGCTCCCTTTAATACAAAATGCCTCATAAAAGATGTCATCTTTTTTTTTTTTTTATATGGCCTTTTAAATTTCATATTCATTAAATGAGGCAGTTATTGACTTGACTTGATTTAAATTTTTCTTTGATTGGGAGGACGCGGACTGCTACAGGGAAACACGAAATATTCAGTTGCAAAGTATCTTTCAGCCTATTATAATGTAAAGGCTTGCTTCAATGACTCTCTCCTCTTAAAGCGACTAGCTTAGTTTAATGGCCTCATGAACAAAAAAAAAAAAACAAAAAAGAGGCTTAATGGTCCAAAAACGCATCCCCCTAGGCACGGTAAAAGCTCTCTTTAGAGGTATTTTGACCAAAAACTCAAAGGCGTTGTGAGGATTTGAGGTAAGCCAAAATCTAAATAGCATCAATATCGACATGCAACACATGACACAACACGATACAACACGCCGACACTTCATTTATAAAAAAAAAATAGAGAATTTCGATATGTTGGAATATGTTATATATTAAATATATATTTTGATATATACATGATACATTATCATTTGATTTAATTTAAATTCATAATTAAATAAATAATAATAAAAGAGCCTAAAATGAATTACACTAAAAATAGTAATTCACCATTTGTTGGTATCATTCATTGTTTCAATTTGACACATTCAACTATATTTCAATAATTCATAAAACTTGGAGGAAAAAAAACAAACAATCCACATTCTAGACTTGCGTGTCAGAGCATATTGAAAGAGAAGAAAAAAAAAATTGGGAGATGGATTGTGTGTTATGAGAAGGAAGAATCGAAAGAGGAGAAAACTAGATTTTTCTTATTTTCCCTTTTATTTTTTATTTTTATTTTTAAATATTTACATTTTGATCCCTCATTTATTGAAAATTTTAAAATTAACCTCGTGCGTATCGGAATTATGTGTCGGAATTTCAATTCACATGTCAAAATTTTGGACTTGAGTGTTGGAGAGTGTCGAGAGAATTGACCAAGTGTCAAATTTTTCGATATGTGTTGATAGAATGTGAAAAAGTGTCCGAGTGTCGGATATGTCATGAAAACTCTCGGAGAGTGTCCATATTATCTTCCACTTACTTTTTTTGGGGGGCGAGATTTTATAATAAAGAAAATACCTTACAAGAAATCATTTTTCGGAAAAGTGGAGAATTTTCCTTTATTTGGTGATATATGACCAAAAATGTTTTTTAGTGTTTGGATCCTTTATCTCATGGCAAAAAGAAGAAGAAGAAGAAGAAGAAGAATTTTTAAATATATATATTTTTTAATTTTAACCTTGTTTTTTTTTTTTTTCTTCTCTTCGTTGGTTGCCGAGCCTCGTGACGACTAGTTACCGACCATAGGCATGGATCGACAAGTTCGAGCTCACTTATGGCCGGTTATCGACCTTTACCATGGTGACGACTGGCTAAAGAAGAAGAAGGAAATTGAAAAGGAGAGAAAAAGAAAAGGAAAAAATAAAAAATAAAAAGAAAATATTAAATATTATAAAAATAAAGTGAAATAAAAAATATTGAAATATTCGAGATGAACAATTCTAAAAAGTGTTTTCATCTATTTAGATCTAGAAATTCACTTTAACAAAATTATGCATGAATGTTTTCGTTAATTGGAAAGTGTTTTCTATTAACTAGTCATTATCTCATAAACTAAATGGATCAATTCATGGAAAATAATTTTCTCCAAACAAACGTATTTTTAGATTTCATTTGTTTTGAGAAAAATATTTTGAAAAGATATTTTGAAAAGATATTTTTAAAATTTTCGACGATCGATGCACAAAAAACAAATTTATTAATAATTTTTTTTTTGGATTAATAAAAAGACAGACCGCGTCGTGCACTTGCCCGCTCCTTTACCATCCTCTTCCTACTCCTCTCCGCCTCCAGAGTTTCTCCTCCTCTCCACCTCTCGATTTTTTTTTTTGGTAAAGAACCACCTCTCGATTTTTCATCTCTCTCCGCCTCCATAGTTCGTCCTCTCCCTTCGCCTTCTTGCTCCTCATTTGTATTTTCTAGCGCAGTTGATTTGAGCGAGACTGAGTATATTCCTTCTATTCAGTTTATTCACACCGCTAGATTGGTCAACCAAAGCTGCAGTTGGTCGTCTCTCCCTCTTGGTAAGTCCATTGCTTCGCCTGGAATTCCTTTAGTTTCTTGGGTGTTCGTTTATCAAGAATTGGTGGCGTGGACTTGTCGATTTCTATGGTTTAGATTGGTTGATCTCGGGATATTGAATGAGACATCTTAATAATCTGAAACCTCCTTTATGAAATCCTTGACCGCTTGGGAGTTGTTTGAAAGTAATGATCCGAAGTGAATCATATAGTATTCTTGCATACAAGTTCATTGGCCAAAAATTCATTCTACCTTCTCGATGATATGCCTGAATTGACGTCAGAATGTACCGAGTTCAACAGCCATTTCATTCATTGTTTAAACCTTACACGATTGGATTATTATATTTTAGGCGTCCATTTTTTTTTTTTTTTTTAATGTTTGATTCGAGAGTTGGGATATTATAATCCAATCAGAAATTGACTCGTTGAGGCCTTATTATAGTTTGTCATTGCTCAAATGGATTTAATGATATAATAATCCAATTAGAAGTAGTATTTGGTTGGTATCAGAATATGCGACGATATGGGTACTGCACTTGTCAGTGTTGAGTTTTTGGTCTGAGGTTTTGCCAAGCTTTTGGTTTGAAGTGTTTAAGTGTACAGGGAAAACCATGGAAGGATCAAAGGAAATAAAAGAAGGTTTTCCTTACCAAACGGCGGAAAATCTTTTCCAGTTCAATGTTAGTTTCAGCCAAACAGGGGAAAGTATTGTTGTTTTCTTGGAAAATGATTTCCTAGATAATATTTTTTTGAAACACCACTTAATCCGTGAAACAAACAGGGCCTTAGTAATGTTCAATTTCTCAAAGCTCAACTCTAGTTGTGTCGTTGCTTAATTCATTCATATTCTCTGCAGCTAATTGCGATGGAAAGCCCCGACTTCATCAATGACACCGTTGCAGCTAGTTCTTCTCGGACCCATAAGCTGATGCAAGAAACCAAAGCAGTGCAAGGGTATGATTACGAAGTGTTCTTGAGCTTTAGAGGACCGGACACGCGCACGGGCATCACCGACTTTCTATATACCAGTCTTACGGATGCGGGAGTCCGAACATACAGGGACGATGAAGAGCTTCGCATTGGAGAAGATATTGGCCCTGAGCTTTTGAACGCAATTAATCAGTCGAAAATCTCCATCCCCATCTTCTCTAAAAATTATGCCTCCAGCAAGTGGTGTCTTAAGGAGTTGGCTCGGATGGTGGAGTGTAAGAAGAAAAAAGGACAGATAATCATGCCTATATTCTACTATGTCGAACCATCCGAGGTTCGAAACCAAACTGGAAGTTATGGGGAGGCATTCGTTGGGTATAAAAACATGAAGCAAGTCGATGATCAGACCATCCGAGTGTGGAAAGCTGCTCTCAGTGAGGCAGGAGCCTTGAAGGGATGGAATGGGACTAACAGGTTTGTAATCTTTCGTTCTTTTACCAAAATCAGTATCTGCTCAGCAATGTCCCATGCATACTATATTGTTAACAACATGAATACAATATAAAAAGAGGATGAAACTGTGATCTGAAATTATAAATAAAAACAATTACATTGTACCATCAATTGCTCGTATCCATTCTAAGTTCAACTTAATCTTGCCCAAATGACACCTTTTCAATCTGTTTTACAAAAAACACACTCTATTACGTCATGGGGTAGTGATTTGATAACTCGAAAAGCTATTAAAAAAGTTCTCCTTCATGTCTCATTTGGATAACTATATAGTTGTCAACTAAAAACAATTTCATAAGAAAAGAGTCATGCAGGAAACTTGCAGGAAACAAACTGAGTTGCCTAGTGAAGGTATCAGGGTGAAGAAGGGAATTCTGTCTTCTTCCTTTATATGTGGAAACATTACTTCTTAAAAAAAAAATGTAATTGATTAATTTTTTGCCAACCTAGCAAAATAATTCCTTGAAGTATGCTTAATAAATATCATATATGACAAATAAAACGATCTGCAAATTTTCTCACTAGTTTAAAATATATACGTGATTAGGAACTTAATATATCTGTGATTAGCTTCATTATTAAGAGCTGACATTAGTTCAATGAAGTGGATGATAGATGCCAATACTACAAGCAAATTTGATAATGTTACAATTTTTGTAGTTTTTTACAGTCCTTATTTTTCCCTAACCAGTGAATTGTGCTTAGTTTATGCTCATCTGCACTTCTTGTCGCATGCCATGGATCCAACTACTGTCTTTGGGCTAATTCATCCAGGAAGACACTAATTTTAAATTGTAATCATTCCCCCAATTTTAAGCATAATAATCTGATTCTCTATTTCCCTACTATTTATATCTTTCCTTTACCCTTTGCATTGCTATTTTTCCTCTAAATTAGTTCTCTCAACTCTGTTTGAATGAGTATGAGCAACGTCTTAAGCCCAAGGATATAGAAACTCTCTGTCTCTCTGTCTCTGTCTCTGTCTCTCTGTCTGCCCGTCTCTCTCTCTCTCTCACAATAACTATAACTCAAAACTGAATTTTTCATGGTTCGCCTGAAGCTTAATAGTAACACGCAAGAGTCGTTAACAGTTGTCCCCACTCACTCTTCTGTATAGTAAAAAAAACATGCGTACCATATGTTAAGCACATCAGAAAGCACCTGTAAAAATCATCTGCAAGTAACGAGTTTATTTTCTTCTTATCAGGAAGACATTGTTTGATTAAGCACCATCTTCGCCGGTTGCGTAATTGTTCTAGTTCTGATTAATTTGAGCATCTGCCTAGCTTGCATATATCCTGCTCAATGCAATGTAGCAAGTTTATTAGTTGTTCCACTTCTTGCATCGCATGGGTTTGACATCATATTGCTATAGATTACTAATGTAATAGAAGTCTTGTCAATTTAACTTGCTATTTTTTCCTTTGACCAATTTTGCTCTTTATATCATTAGGCACGAGGGACAACTAGTTAAACATGTTGTCACTATGGTCCCTCAACGAGCTGAAGCCTTGTTTGGTGGTTAGTGACTTCTATGTTGCTGTTGACGACAGTATGAAGGAGGTTCTGGGGATGATAGGCACTGACAATGATGATGTAAAGATCTTGGGAATGCATGGGAGGGGTGGCATTGGAAAAACTACTCTTGCGAAAGTAGTCTACAACAAACTGTGTCCAGACTTTGCCAGCCGTTGTTTTCTTGCTGATGTTAAAGAAAATTCACGTTCAAAAGGAATTGTGTATTTGCAGAATCGACTAATTTCAGATCTCTCGAAACGGGCACATCCAAGTATCGATAGCATGGATGAGGGAATAAGGGCGATTGAAGAGAGACTATGGAGAAAGAAAGTTCTTGTTCTTCTTGACGATGTCGATGACCGAGTCAACTAACTGCACTTCGGGGAGGGGAGGTCACTTTGGTCCAGGAAGTCGGATACTTATAACGACAAGAAATACAATTGTTCTACATAAATTTGAGGTACACTTGACTTACTCAGTTAATGGTTTGGATCCTGATAGATCCCTCCACCTATTCAGCAAGCATGCTTTCAAAAGAGATCACCCTCCAATTGAAAAATTAGAGCAATCTAGAGAAATTGTGGAAATTGCCCAAGGTCTTCCATTGCTTCTTGAGGTCATGGGTTCAACTTTATCATTATGTGGACAAAGAAAAGAAATGTGGGATGATTACATGGTGAAGTGGAAAGAAGATCACATCAAGAGAATTGGAAGTAAGTTGATGGTAAGTTATGAAGCATTAGATCCCAGTCAGAGAGAAATATTTCTCGATATAGCTTGTCTTTTTGATGGATTTGATAAGAGTACGGTAATTTATATGTGGAGAGACTGTGGTCTATGCCCAACTGAAAGCCTTGAAGTTCTTCAGTCGATGTCACTCATTAAAATCGGTGAAGATAATAAGTTATGGATGCATGATCAAGTCAAAGATCTTGGTAGAGAAATTGTTTCTCCAGAAAGTGAGGGAAAATTGGATAAGCAAAGTAGGCTGTGGAATCACAAAAACGCGTTGGACATACTACTGAGTGAGAAGGTACATCCTTGATCTGATTTATTTTGTGCACGAAAAATCCCATTTTAGTAATCGCGAGCACTCTCCCCTAAGTCAGAACAATCACAATTTATTCAACGTATACAGTTTTCAAATTTCCTCATATTCTGGAAAATATTTAGATAAGCCCAATTATATGGATTTCATTTGCCTCAAGTTCAAAATATTACATTTCTCTTTAAATATGCTAACCGCGTTCTTTTTACATATTTTCTTGTTTTCTCATTTAGAAAAATGGAAAGCTTGAAGCCCTCTATTTGGACTTTGAGGGTTGGTCAGAGTATCGTTTCACTCTGAAAGGATTTGCAGCACTACCAAATCTAAGGTTCCTTCGTGTTGATAGCGATTATAAAGCAGTTACACGTTTTCTCTCCCAAGCTATTCTTAGGTATAACTTAACCACACCATGTGTGAACTCTTCAACGGATGAGAACCAACTCCTTCCAAATTTAAGATGGCTCTCTTGGCCTAATTTTCCTTGGCAAGTGCTCGAGATAAGAGATTTTTCTTTGCATAATTTAGTCATTCTTGATTTTTCAAGGAGTGATATGACTGATGATTGGGATGGATGGCGACATATCAAGGTACCTCAGCTCTAGATAAGTCTTTCTCATCATTGTTTAAATTTTGTTGATGTAACAGATTTAGCTACAATTGTCTTATTGTTGTTACGAGAGAGCGGAGAAATTAAAAGTTCTTAATCTTTCGAGGTGTGAACACTTGACAAGAACTCCTAATTTCTCGGGATTCCTAATGTTGGAGAGATTGAATCTCGAAGAGTGTAAAAGATTGGCTGAAATCGACTCATCAATTGGTCAATTGAAGTGCTTGGTTTTCTTGAACTTGAACTTCTGTAGGGATCTCCATGATCTACCACTGGAGTTGGGTGAATTGCCAGCTCTCACAGAACTTTTCCTTGATGGAACTTCAATACAAGAGATTCCGGCTTGGTGGGGTATGGAGAACCTGAAGAATCCCCATATTCAGATTTCACCATCAGCGAAAGTAGGGGATTTACTCAATCGTCTGACTTCTTTGTCTAAGCTTTCTTTGGATGAGACACTAATTACTCACCTTCCCGACAACATTGGAGCACTAACAAACCTCCGCAGGTTATCTTTGAATGGATGCTTCGAAATACACAGACTTCCAAGCTCCATTATTGAATTACGATCATTGACTGAGTTGGATCTGTTGGAAACAGGAATCAAAAAGTTCCTAGACTCTCTTGAAAGTTTGAAGAATCTGAAAGAATTGAAATTATCGTGCCTCAATGGGTCTGGGAATATCTCCCCACCTAAGCTTCCCACGAGCTTGACTTCTCTGGCAATCTTGTGTCCAATGCTGCTACCAGTTCCTGATCTTTCAAGCCTGATCAATCTAAAAGTGCTATTATTATTAGTGGGAAGATTATCTGGTTCAATTGAGGTTGCGCAAATGCTAGATCCCATGCCTTGGTGGATTGGAGGGTTATCCAAATTGGAAGTCTTGACACTGGCGATGCCACATTGGACTAACCTATCTCCTGAGTTTGGATGGCTTCCTCACTTGAAATCGCTTCATCTTTATCGTTGCGATGCTCTGGGATGCATTCCGCAGATTCCCTCAAGTGTCTCAAAGCTTCATCTCGTAGATTGCCCGTCACTTACCACACTCGATATCTCAAATTTGAAGGACCTATCGGAACTATATGTCCTTGCTACACCTCTGGAGGATCTTTTTGGTCGTGAACTTTTAGACAATTTGGTCGCATGTAAGATAGAAAAAACTAAGAATCGTCATAGGTGGACATCGGAAAATAATTTCCTGCGAATGTTATTTGAACGGCATGGATTGACAAAACTCTCGGCACTGATGCTCTAGTTTTGCCTTGGGCTCAGAGATTGTGAGTTACATGTCAAGGATACATTTCCAAGATTGTGTTGAAAGATATCCTGCATACCCAGATTTTTATGTGGGCATATGTGAAGGCTCTTTTTCCCCTACTCTCTTTTGTTTCAAGAACCACGTAAATGAACATATTAATAGGGAAGTAAAAAAAAAGTTGCAAAAGATCGCTTCAAGTGTCAAAAGTTGGTGCAAAGAGACATTTAAGAATAAATACAAAAGAGAAATTATTGCGTTACCAAACGCATTTCTATTCTTTTTCTATTTCGAAAAGTTTTGTGTAATTAAAACGGGTTCTTTTACTCGAAATTGTTCCACGTAGACACTTAAGTATCATTTTTTTTTTTTTATGAAAAATGGGATACTTGAGTGTCACATCCGGCGAGCCTCACTGGAAATCTTACGGGGCATTTTTTTTATTAATTTTCTCTTTACGTGGCTCGTCGGAATGTTGAATCAGCAAAACACACATAAAAACGACGTCATCGTTTTGGCATAATTTAAATTTTAATATAATATAAAAAATTAATTAAATTAAATTTAATAATAATAATAATAATAATAATAATAATAATAATAATAATAATAATAATAATAATAATAATAATAATAATGATTTATATTAATTGAAAAAAATACGGAGTGCCTCCCTCCTCCTCCTTTTTTTAATTAATTAATTAATTATTAAAATTCGAATTATATCAAAACAACGTCGTTTTGACACTTTGTTTAGCCATATTGGCATACAAAACGACGTCATTTTGCGCACGCTCGCCGGAAAATTGCCACATCAGCGTTTTTGCTGGATTTTCTTGTCGGTGGCACTTAAGTGATCCATTTTGTTCCGATTTTGGCATTTAAGTATCATTTTCGTAACTTTTGACACTTAAATGTCCATTTGTGCCAACTTTTGGCACCCCAAGAGTCCGGTGTTCATATTAAGGTAATATGGGCATTCCCTTAGCCTTGCACGTGCGAGGTTACACCTGCATGCGAGCTTTACGCAGCCTAGCATGTTTCTAACTCTTATAACTATTTTACTAATAAATCACCAATATGCATGTTTCGCTAATAAATAAAAGTAACTTCATATCTATTTATAGATTCTATTTAGATCAATAATAAATCATATACAGCAAGTAAAATTCTATTCTGTTCTCATATCACTTTTTTAGATATCAAGTTATGCTGACATGTAAATTTTGGCTCTCATAGACTTGCCATTCATGACATAAGAAAACCTGAGATCGAACTCATTATCCAAACAAAAACATCCAAGTAGAATGCTTTCGTTTGCATTCTGCATTTCTTTGCATTAACGTCTACCATTGACCCATTTAAGTCAAACCTGTTACAGGGAGTTGGAGGTGAATATGATTGGTGGCCCGATATGAAATATGTGCTTAAAATCAAGTCTGATGTGTGCAACGAGCTTAAACTTAAGTTCAACTTAAGGGATAAGCTTGAATTTTAACTTTCCAACATCTTGGGAGCTTAAGTTTAATACAAGAGACGAGCTTGAACTTAACCGTTTCAACTTTTTTGGAGCTTAGATTCAGGTTCAGCGTGGGAGATGAACTTAAACCAAGTTTTTTCCCTACATTTTTGGAGCTCAGAATTGGCTCGATGAGCTAAGGTAAGTGAATTCCAACATTGTGAGAGCAACAAGATACTCGGAAACAAACGTTAATTCCAAACTCATGGGAGTTTTGTCCTAATTCCAAGACGATGGCAGCCTGTTTTCCAGCATCATTGACATCTTGTCTAAATTCCAACATACTATGGCCATGCCTTAATTTCACCATGTTTTGTCCTAATTATTGACACTTGAATTTCACGGAAACATTTTTTGAAGAAAATTATTCACAAATGAGGGATTTATGATTTGATACCTTGGGCCTAACCATCTAAGCATCAAGATCAATGATTTCATAGGGTTTCTTTCAGAGACTCTAGAAATATTTAGGGTCTCTCTCTTTCCCGTGACAAATCTTGGTGCGCAATCACTCCGACGAGAATCTGTATTCTCATCATAAGGGCCTTTTGGTCTTTTTAGTGGGGAATTATATTTAAAAAAACTCCTTTGGGTTACGTTGTTGGGAGTCGGTGTCTTGCAGGAATCCCATTTTCCCATTCTCCTTTTCGTGGCTGCGAAAAGGAAAGGACTTTGTTAACGCAATGGTTTTTGCATTGGATTACTATAAAAATAAGATTAATATTCTGAAAACTCTAAATTTGTATATTTATAATAAATTTATCTCAAATTATTTTTTTGATCATAAAAACTCCAAACCTGATACCCGTGACAAATTTACCCTAACTAATCATAAAAAACCCTAAACTAGTACATTTATGATAAATTTACCCAAAATTAATTTATTCAACTGCAAAAAACTCTAAACTGGTAAATTTGTGACAAATATACCCTCCGATAAATTGGATTAATACAAAAAAATCACAAAAATTGTAAACTATGACAAACAGAGCGTAAAATCCCAAATTGGTATATTAATCAACTATCACGTGTCATTTAACTTAATAATTTGACAATAAATTTAATAAAAACTAACGAAGGGTAAATTTATCACAAATACACCCGTTTGGGGTAAATTTGTCAAAAATATATCGGTTGGAGTTTTGGTGGTGAAAAAAATAATTTAGAGTAAATTTATTACGTAGTGCACGTTTAGGTTTTCAGATATTAACCTAAAAATAATAATATTGTGAGTCACAAATTGGGTATCACTTCGTCACTTCTGAGATCCAAGAGTCCGAAGAAACTAGTTTGTGCTCGATTCTCCACTACTAGCTCTGATCTCCACTGGCGACACTCTGCTCGTCTTCGAGCATTAACCAAGAATCGCCTAACACAACTTGTTTTTGGAATTGTAGAAGGTTCGTAGATAGTATCCCGACTGATTTCTCTATTTTGCAGAACATCTTCGTCAATTCAGGCTATTAATGATCGTCGTAGCTGCCGTCAAGTGATGCCATCAGCCACTTCAGAGCCTCGCCGACTGTGATTCTGTTCTACCCTGTTTCTGATTAAAGTGCCTGAACTGCCTTGCGCTCGCTCGATTTCTCTTTGGCTGGCCTCGATCTTCGTTGTCAACGTTTCCAGAACCTTCATTTTCTGGTTCGATAATCGTTCTTAGCCTACGACCTTACCCTCAAGCTGAATTCACTCACTTGGCAGCAGGGGGGAGTTCGGTCACGCATAGGGAGAGTAAAATCTATTTTAGTTGCAGAAAGTTCATAAAAACCCTTCTCACTGGTTGCGCTCTTTCGCAGACTTTCTTCATTAAATTCGGTCGCGCAGGATCCTGTCCTCTTTGTGAACCAGTGAGCGTGAAGTACTTTGAACTAGTTCGAGATTCACTCGCCGGCCTCCATTGTCATCACTCACGTGTTTCAGACCTCCTCTGGCAAATTAAGCAAAAGATCGAAATCAGTAATGCTTCTCGTTAAGGTAAGGCTTCGTGCTCTATTTTAACTAAGGTTGAAGATGAAATTTCGTGATTTTGTCAAAGTTTGAATCTTCTCTGTGGGAGGCTATGTCCATGATTTTTAATGACTTATGTTATTTCAGTGACGGTTTAAGTTCCGAACTCGCATGCATTCCTGCCTCGTTTCATTCTTCAATTTGTTGCTTACTATATGTTTGTGAAAATGCCTGAACGAAATTGTATACTCATTTGGAAAGTATTTCTCTGAATATAAAAATCTGGATGTCAATCTCATGTTCATATTGTAATATACAGGTTTGATTTACTCGTTCCATCTCTGATTCCTTTGGATTTAATCTAGGACCGAGACCCCTGTATACCGTTATTGTTTCGTTATTGTATGATCTCATATATTCATGTTGTCTTCGATCTGTTTTACTCCATCAACCTTTTCGCTGGATATGGATGGCTGTTAATGATATGAATCTTTGCCATGAGTAAGGCCTTGTAGTTGAGTGAGTCTTCGAAGTGTTTTCATGGATTTAAAACTGGTTTTTGCTTGTTGTGAAGGTAGTTCGGAGAAGTCTTACAGAGGGCTACCTTTAGAAAAAAAGCGTGCGTTGCCCTCTATAGCAAAGAAATTGAACTCTATTTAAACTAAGCTCATGGAGATTGCTCTCGTGCGTCTTAATAACAAAGCAGTGTGATATTCTTCACCTGACACGTATCGGGTTACTTCACTGTTTTTTTTTTTTACTCATTCTTCTTTACTATTTTTGATGTGTTTGTTGTGATTCCTTTTATATCAATTTTTGTGTTGCGACTCATTTTCGTAGTTGACTAATTAGGCTTCATTTTAGGATCATAATGAAGATAAAAACATTACACGGACACTAGTGGACAAGAACTTTAGGACATATAATTGATAAAGAGACTGCATTGACACATTAATTGACAAAGTTTATGTATTGAAAAGGCACTAGTCTTCAGCCCTAGATCTCTGGTTACGTAAGAAACGAGACGAACCTCCAATTCAAAGCATCCCGGGTGAGTATGGATTGAAGATTGTAGCACAATGTCCCCATAATTTTTACGCTTTTAAAAAAATGACAATTGTTATAATGCCTAAATAAAATTAGAGTTTTGCACAGTTATAGTTAGTGTTTTCTTCAATAACTATTTGTGTTAATTCTTCATGTTGTTGTGTTGTTTATAAACTATGTGTAATCTTCTCATTTATATCGTGCATGTATATATACATGTATGTATATATGTATATGTATATATATGTAAGTATGTATGTATATGTATATATATGTAAGTATGTATGTGTATATGTATGTATCATTTGTTTGTTAAATTTTGACTATCGTGTCATGTAATAATTTCATAAAATTTTAATATCATTCATTAGTACATTGTTCAACTCTTAGTAAGCATCTTATTTAGCACAAAAAAAAATTATATTTATATCATTTAATTGTTAAAGAGGAACTATCATGTTATCCGACACTTATTTTTTATTTATTAATATCATTTACTTGCAAAATATAATAAAGTATTATGTCATAATGGGTATCTGTGCAGTTTTTAAATTAGAGAAACCATTATTTATTAGGGCTAATATCACAAAAAATCTAAATTGGAACACCCGTATCACATTACCCTAAATTGCTTTTTATGACAAAAACCTATAAAGTGATACATTTGTGTCACGTTTACCCCAAACTAATTTTTGTACCATAAAAACTCTCAAATTGGTATATCTGTGTTACATTTACACTAAACTGGTAAACCCATGTCACATTGGTCTCAAATTGTGGTAAATCGAGAATTTTTTTGGGCAAATGTGGCATGAGTTTATTAGTTTGGAGTAATTGTGATATAAATATATCAGTTTGGGTTTTTTCTGGACACAAAATTAGTTTGGGTAAATATAGCATAGATATATCAGTTTGGGTAAATATGACTTGTATGTATCAATTTAGAAGTTTTTATGACACAAAATTAGTTTAGGGTAAATATGGCATGGATGTACTAGTTTTGGGTTTTTATTTGTCACACCCGAAAACTAACAAGAATGGGGAATGACACAATCATTCTTCCACTCAAATGATGCGGCCTTAACCAAAAACTAATAACCTGTCATCAAAATATATATTACCATCCACATATATATATATATATATATATATAATTACTTACAATATCATAGTTTATATAATCATCAAAGAGAATATTTACCGCTCCCAACTAACAATTAAATCTAGCAACCTCAAGTCAATCAAAATCTTCATATCCAAAAATCTAATCCCCAAATGTCTTTGTGGATAGTGCTATCATATTATCCGCCACTAGCCAAGAAACCTAAGAAACATTAAAGACAAATGGAATGAGCAATCACAACATAGTGAGAAGTACTACTCTTCCAAGCAAATCAAGCAACTATTATACATATATAAAAAGCAATATCAGAAACTCATACCTCAATCCCAAAATATAGTATACATAAAAAAAAATGAGTTACTTCATTTTAACAAAAATTTATACAAATAAAAAGACTCATTTAATCCACTACCACAATTCAAACATCAAAGATTAAGTCCATTAATCAATCTCATCAATTCACATGTTAATGGTCAATTCCATTGATCAATCTCAAATAACATGTCAATCATCAATTCCATGCCCAATATCCAATTCAAGGCTCAAAGGTGACCATCCAAGCGTGGAAAGCTATTCAATTTCTAAAGGTAGCTCTCACATGTATCTAGCCCTCACGGCATATTTTTATTCAAACATCTCTTTCTTTACTCCAAACACTGTTCAGTTAACTGTTTTAGATAATGTTTACACCTTGCAAGTGAATGATTTTGCTGAAATTATTGGTGCGGAGAATTATCAATTTGCATCCGTCTTTATTTATCCAGATCTTGCATATAGAGTTCTCACAAGAATCGCTGATTTTTCGTGCCTCTAAATTCAATGTCCCCCACAACTACCTTCCACTCGAGCACATTGCTACTCACAAAATCATCAACTTTCTCAGACCCAAAGCAACTTCAAAATTTGATATTTCTATGTATGGGGCAAAAATTATCTGGGAAATAGTAAATGGTGTTCATTTTTCATTGCCGCTTACAATCATTTTTCACATGTATAGGACAATTGAAAAAACAAAGGGCAATTGCCTTATGGTTCATTGGTGACCAAAATATTTGAGCATTTTAAGATCACTATTCCCTCAAAACTATGCACCAAGTCTCTTCAATGATGACAGTTGAAGAGAAGATGATGGTTGGAAGAACTGACATGTTAAGATTGAACTTAGTGAAAATAAAGTTTTTAAAGTCACTGAAAAATCAAGGAAGAAGAGAAAGAGTAAATCTGCTGAGAAATCCTCTCAGCCATCCAAGAAGAAAGCTGGTACTAAAGCTCCGCTAAAAAGGAGGATAGGGGAATCTGATGAAGAGGAGATACCTGAAAAAGTTGATTTTTCTTTTGAAGTGGAAGAGTTTTGTACTGATCATATTGAAATTGCTCAGTCTGAAGATGATGAGGATCCGGATGAAAAGGATGAAAAGAAAGATGAGGATAAAGAGAATAATGAAAAAGATGAGATAAATGAGAAGAATGAAGAATAAAGACTAGCAGATATTGCCGGGATAGATCTTGAAGAGCTAGCGGGAAAAGATTGATGAGCTTTGGGAACATCTTTTGAATGAATGAGAAGTTGTCACTGACATGGAAATTGATGATATACCTACAGATCCTGATGTTTCAAAAACTCCTGCTGATCAACATATAGTTCTTGTAAGTAAGGCTAGATCTCCAGCAAAAGGTACTGGGGTAGACATTCTTGAAGAGCCTAATGTTAGTACTCCTGAGAAAGCTCAAACTCAGGGGAAGCTTCAGAAGGACAAAATCCTTGATCTTAAAACTCCTAATCTTCAAGTTAGCACATCTACTAACCCAAGCATTTCACTCATTATAGAGCTGCTCAAGGATAATAATCCTGCCTTGAAGGAGATAAAAGGAAATTAGGCTGCAATGAATGATGACATGAAGAGAATGAAGTCAAACCTAGAAAATTAGACGCAGCATGTCAACAAAGAAGTTGAAAAGAATATGGTTCTCTTTGAGAATATCCTTAGTTAGTATCTAATGAAGGTTGCAGAGACTTTACTTATGTTGGGAGTGTCATCAGCTAGTCCGTATCCCATTTGATCCTTCACAGGATGTCGAACCTGCAGTATCCTAGCAACTAGGCTGCTGATCCCAACCAACCCTCATCATCCAGATGGAACTTTCAAATGTTTCCGGTGTTTTTATTTTTGTAATGACGGTACCTTGTAGGATTGTTTTGGATATTTAAGGTTGTGGTTTCATTACCTTGTTGGCGGGCGCGCGCGCGCGCACACACACACATATATATATATATTATCGCGACCAAATTTTGGGTGAACCACCTAGGGCTTAGCTAATGGATTACTAAGCCTAAACTTAGCTCGAGCTCTCCCAAGCTCATACCAATTTGCGACTTAAGTTCAAGTTCTTAACATTCGAATGATTTTTCAATTAGGAATCACCACTAATATATTTTTGGTGGGTCAATTAGAAACCAAGTAAAGTAAAGGGAGATTTACTTTACTCCTACGAACCAGAGATTGTGAGTTCGGGAACTTGATTACGTTAGATTTCTCTAACGCCTTTTTGATACCTTTCCCTTTTATTTTGAAAAAAATGTTTTGCAGGCAAATTGAATTGATTTTAATTTATTTCCCTAACATGTGAGGTTATCATGCGAGTGCGCAAACCATTAATTTAACACCCAAATAAAGCATTAAATAAATTGCAGGACTTACCTCGTAACAATGAAAACATTTGCAGTGTTAGATTAAAATTCACATCGACGGTCCTAGATATGATTTCTAATAAACACGCAATTACTTTTTTTGTTTTCACTTATTTAATGAGAATCATGCTTTATGCAATGCATGCTGCTAATCTAACATGAAATGATATGACATGGCAATATGACCTAACTCTATGAAGTAAATGAAATATGTTGTGTTTTCTTAACGAGCATGCAATCTATCCTAGAGAATGAAATTAATTTATTTAAAGACAATTTTTTTTTTGGTATTTTCCATGAAATTCGAAATTAAAAAAATGCGAAAATTATTTATGCATGTTAAGATATCATCCAATTTGTATTAGGAATTAGATTAAGCCAAATCCTAATTTAAACTAGAATATTATCTTAACCAAGTAATCCTTAAATGCAACCTATCTAGGAGAAATTATTTAAACCTATAATTAATTAAAAAAAATAAACATGCAATCTTATCCTAACATGTAATGACGTGCAAAGAATGCCCTAATTTTAGTTTTCCTTTTCTTTTTCTTTTCTAAGAAATTCGAAATCAAAATTGACACATAATTAAACATGCAATTTAAATTTTAAAAAACTAATATCCTAAATGAATGCAATTTTGGATTTTTATTTTCTCAAAAATTCGAAATAAATAAATTCCATATGCAAAATAATCCTAAAACAAGAAATATTCTAGCATGAACCTAATCTATCTCAAAAATTTTTGACTTTTTTACAAAGACAATCGATTCAAATAACATGACAGCACATCCAGCAAGATAAGATTGATATCTATAAATTGACGAATCATATCTCGCGCATAGGATCGGATTGGTCAATTTTAAATAAAACCTCGAATCAAATCTTGAACTTGAGATTGGATTGGCGATTTTTCGTGCAATTATGAGTCAGATTTCGGGTGTGAAAATCGGACTGTCAATCCCTAATTTAAAAGGCTACTTCACATCGGGGATTTCAATCTTACATCAAGGAATATTTCAAATAAAGAAACAAAATAAATAATAATAAAAAATCTACCTAATTTGAATTTTCTCCAAATCCGGGCTTAGCAAACGGCGGCTCATGTCTCGGTGTGACTCGGGGACGTGTCGCCGCGGTGGTGGGCAGCCATGGGCGGAGGAGCAACCAATGTTTGGGGCTCCGGCGAGGGGTGGTAGGAGGCGGACAAGAAGGGCTCGGAACGGTGGTGGCCGGCAGCGGTGGGCTTGGCGGCGCAGGAGGGCTTCGATCGCCGGCGGCTCGGGCAAGAATGAGTGAACAAGAGGAAACGTTGGCGGGACACAGCGGGCGCTGGGCTAGGCAGACTGCGTACAAAGCAAGGGCGGCAGTGGTGTTGCGGGCGGATCAGCAGTGTCCGGTGAAAAAGCAGTGGCTTCGCGGTGGGGGGGATGAGCGGTAAAGGCGTGGGGTGCGGTGGCTGGTGCAGGCGTAGTGGGCTTCGGTCATCGGGCGGCGTTGACGTGGCAAGCAGGGAGATGCGGCAGCCGGTAGAGGCGATGGCGGATGTGGCGACGGGCGAGCAGACGAAGGCGTTGGGGACGGGCTGTAGGTTGCGGGCAAAACAGGAACGGCGGTGTTGGTGCTGTGGACGGCGCGAGCTCGCGGGTGAGGCGAAGCTTTGGCGGCTGGCAGAATGGCAGTCGCCTCGGGTGGTAGTGTTGCAGTTGTGCGGGGCACGATAGTCAGCGCGAAGGAGTCTGCCAACCGCCTCGGGTGGTAGCGTCGCGGTGGTGCGTGGCACGGTAGTCAGCGCGAAGGAGACGGCAACAGCAGACATCGACGGAGACTTCACGAAGAAGACGAACAGTCCCTTTTGATTTTTCCTTTCTTTTTTTTTGTTTTCCTTTTGCCTACTGCACGTCCTTTCACGGTCCCTCTCTGCGTACGTTACTGTCTTTTTTTTTTTTGCTGTATCTTCAGCCCCTTGACTTTGCCTTCTTTCCCCCCAAAAAGAAAACAAAAAGAAAGCTTTTCTCTTTGTTGTTGTTGTTTTTTTTTTTTTTTTTTGTTGATTTTCTCAAAGGAACGAACGGAAAAGCCCCACTCTTCTGTAATATAGCAACCTAATTATAGGTGAGTGGACTAGGGTTTTAGATCAACATCCATGAGGATTTTTTCCAACGCAATATTTGTTCACCAATTTTATCACATATTGATAAAGATTCAATATTGTGATAGAATTTTTCTCAACTATCAATCTTGCAAAGATGAGCTCGCATATATTTTTTGTCACACTTGCCCTATCCGATGATATTGAAAAATCATCATATGCCGGAAAATTTCAAATCACTATTTCTCACAAGATAATTTTTTATCATAAAAGAAAACGGGCTTAGGCCAATTTGCTCCATTCGTGGGCTTAGTCTAACCTATCAATTTAAAGCTCAGAATCATCAATTCGAACCCATCTGTCATCAGTCCAATGCAAATGCAAATTAAAAGATAAATGCACATAAAATTATATGCTATGCAATTAATTAATTTTTTTAGGGGTTAAAAATTAATCCATAATTTTTATGCAATAAATAAATGATTGGATCGCCAAAATTTAGGTGTCAACAACTGCCTCTCTTTGAAGGTGAGCTCGTAGAGGTTGCTTTCAAAGACAAATTGAGATCTAAATTTTGACTATGCACATGTAAAGAATGACTTTTTGTTGGAAAATGAATTCCATTTTGAAATGCAATTTATATGATGCATGAGAATACTAATATAAATGATAAATGAACTTATCTGGAATAACTTACCTTTAAGGAGGTTAGAGTAATTCAAGATAGTTGGTGTTACATGTACATGACCCATACCTTTCTACGGTTGCCCAGAATAGTAACAAGGTTTTGTAAGAAAGCTGCCTTCCTAGGACCTGTACCTTTCTACAGTCACCTAAATGGGAAATCATTTTCCAGGACCCGTACCTTATTATGGTCGTTTGTTAGAGCAACAAAAATTGTCTAAGGCCCGTACAAATTCTACGGTCGCCTAAACGAGGATTCACATTTCAGGACTTATACCTTTCTACGGTCGCCTGTTAAAGCAACAAATATTGTCTAGGATCCGTACCATTCTACGGTTGCCTAAACGGGAAAACTTTTTCCATTACCCGTACCTTTCTACGGTCGCTTGAATGGGGAAACTGCTTTTCCAGGACGCGTATCTTTCTACGGTTGCCTGTTAAAGCAACAAATATTTCTAGGATCCGTACCATTCTACGGTTGCCTAAACTAAGGTTTTGCTTGACTAGGACCTGAACCTTTCTTCGGTCGCCTAGCATTGCAGCATGAATTATCTGACTAAGACTCGAACCTTTCTTTGATCACCTTAATCAGGTTGAATCTAGAGAAAAAAATTTTGGGGAACAACTCGACCAAGTCGAGTGTCGGTGCACTTGAGAGAGAATACCTATTAAGCATGCCGATTTGACAGGGGGACTCTGGGCTATAGAAGCACGTCAGGTCAGGAACTCTAGGCTATGAGAGCACGCTGTGTCAATTAAGAAGGACATAGGGCTATGGAAGCACGCTGAGTCAATATAAAGGAACTTCGGGCTACAAAAGCACGCCGGGTTGATAAAAATGGACATCTGGCTACGAAAGCACGTTGTGTCAATGAAATGGTGATGCAGAGAAAGCTATGCTTGGAAAGAATTCCAAAAGATGGTGTTTATTTTAAATAAAGAAGTGCATATTACAATATCTTAGGCGCCTTTTATAAGGAGGTCGCCATTTAGAAAATAACCAAATAATTGAAATCTAATAACAAAATAAAGGAAAAGATATTGATAAAATGGAAAGTTATCAAAACACAACTAGAAAATCTGAAATCTAATAACAAATTAAGGGAAACGCGTGAATCAAATATTGTAACTCATTTGTAATCTCGAAGATCACGCAATCTTTTTTGATTTGTGGGACCGCCCGCTCTTATGACACTCCAATATTTCCATAAATGCATTTGCATGTTGTTCTACATCAGTCTCCTCCACTTCAAAAGAACTCGACCTCGAGTTATGATTAGGATAAAGAGGAGTATTTGGAGGATGATACTCAAATAGGTCCGCTACATTGAATGTCGGGGAGATGTTGAGGTCACCAGGAAGATCAACAACATAGGCATTGTCATTGATTTTCTTCACGATTTGACAGGGACCAACTTTCTTGTGCTTCAGCTTGTTATATGTACCAACAGGAAAACGTTCCTTGCGGAGGTAGACCATCACTTCGTCACCCTTAGCAAATACCTTGAGGCGACGATGTTTATTTACAGCAGCTTTGTAAACAGTAGTGGAAGCTTCTAGCTGCTGCTTCACACCCTCTTGTATCTCCTGTAATTTTGTTGCTAAGTTTTCAGCCGCAACACTATATCCTAGGGCTTTGGGCAAAGGCATGAGATCCAGTGTATGTTGTGGTGTTCGCCCATAGATAACCTCAAACGGAGACTTGCCAGTGGAGCGGTTGACAGTGTTGTTAAAAGTGAACTCAGCAGGAGCAGGATACCGGTCCCATTGCTTTGGCATGTCACTACAAAGACACCGAATAATATCCGTCATAGTACGATTGTACGATTGACGACTTCAGTTTGACCATCAATTTGAGGATGAAAGGAGCTGCTATACTGCAAATCCATCCCAAATAAACGCCATAAGGTCCTCCAAAAATGACTAAGAAATTTGGTGTCACAATCGGAGGTGATAGTTTTCGGAACACTATGCAAACGAACGACTTCTCAAAAAAATAAACTCGCTACATGGGAAGCATCAGAAGTCTTCTTGCAAGGGATAAAGTATGCCATCTTTGTAAACCTGTCCACTACCACAAAAACAGAATCCATACCTCGTTAGGTTCAGGGAAGCCCCAACACGAAATCCATTGAAATGTCTATCCAAGGTTCATAAGGAATAGGTAGAGGGGTGTAAAGTCCAGTGTTCTGAGAATGGCCTTTTGCAGTCTGACAAATGTAGCACTATTTCACAAATCGTCCAACGTCCCGTTTCAATTGAGGCTAATAATACCGCTCATCAACTAAGGCAACGGTTTTATCTCGCCCACAATGTCCTCCAAGGGAGCCACCATGTAGCTCTCGAATAAGTTGTTCCCGCAAAGAGCTTCGAGGAATGCACAACCTGTTGCCAAAGAATAAAAATTTGTCCTGAACAATCATGTCGTCGTGAGAACCTGTTCCAGAACATTTCTCCCAAATTTCCTGAAAATCTTCATCATCAGCATAAAGAGCATAGAGGTGGTCAAAGCCCACAACGTTAGTGCGCATGGTGACAAGTGTTGCAGCACGACATCTAAGTGCATCAGTGACTTTGTTCAAGTGGCTCGCCTTGTGTCGAAGCACGAAATTGAATTGCTCCAAAAAGGAGACCCAACGTCCATGCAATCGATTTAGATGTCTTTGGCTCTTGATATACTTGAGTGCCTCATGGTCAGTGTTAAGGACAAACTCATGTTGATAAAGATAGGGCTGCCAATGCTTGATAGCTCGTACTACAGCAAAGTACTCCTGCTCATAGGTAGATCATCGCTTGCAAACATCATTAAGTTTCTCGCTAAAATAAGCAATAGGCTTACCTTCCTGGGAGAGAACAGCACCGATTCCTACACTAGAAGCATCACAGTCTAGTTCGAATACCTTTTCAAAATTCGAGAGCATTAGTATTGGTGCTGTGGAAAGTTTTTCCTTGATGAGAGCAAAGCTGGCTTCTGCTTTGTCACCCCAATGAAATTTTCCTTTCTTCAAGCACTCGGTGACCGGAGCCATAAGAGAACTGAAATTTCGAATAAAGCGTCGGTAGAATGTCGCAAGCCCAAGGAACCTATGCGCCTCCCCAACGGGCTAGGGAGTCGGCCAGTTGTGGATGGTGGCTACCTTTTTTGCATCAACTTGAAGGCCTTATGCTCCGACAATATACCCCAAGAAGCGGAGTCAATCAGTCATGAAGCTACACTTCTTCAAATTAACGTACAATTGGTTCGTCTGCAAGGCCGATAAGACGTCCTTTAGATGCTCCATATGCTGTTGGTCATCTGGACTATATATGAGAATGTCATCGAAGTAGACCACTACAAACTTGCTAATAAAAGGTTTAAGAACCTAAGTCATCAAACGCATGAAGGTGCTAGGTGCGTTCGTGAGGCCAAACAGCATGACAAGCCATTTGTACAAACCTTCACTTGTTTTAAAGGTTGTTTTCCATTCATCGCCAAGGCGGATGCGTACTTGGTGATATCCGCTACATAGATCAATCTTTGCAAAAACCTTTGATCTCGCAAGCTGATCGAGCATGTCATCCAAGCGAGGGATTGAGAATCGGTACTTGATAGTAATCCGATTAATTGCCTGGCTATCAACACACATACGCATGCTTCCGTCTTTCTTAGGTGAGGGGTGCGGGTATTGCACAAGGGCTCATGCTTTCGCGCAAGAAGCCTTTTCGAAGAAGTTCTCCTACTTGGTCTTACAAATCTAGTTCTCCTTCGAATTCATCCGGTAATGCGGCAAATTAGGGAGGCTCGCTCCTGGAAGAAAATCAATCTCATGTTGGATATCCCTTAAGGGTGGTAATCCAACAGGGAGATCCTTCGGAATAACATCGCTGAATGCCCTCAATAAGGGCTGAAGAGCCGCCATAATGGGAATAATGGCTTCTTGATTGCCTTTCTCCACAATCATATACATGCCCTCACGTTTACAGACGTTTAGCATAATCCCTACACTTTGCCTTTTTAGGGCCTGGGGAGTGTTACTCATCGACTTTAAAATAATCTTCGTCTTTTTCCACACAAAAGAATAGGTGTTCTCTCGAGCCCTATGAGTGATATCAACGTCATATTGCCATGGTCGTCCCAGTAGGACATGGCATGCATCCATCTCCACTACATCACAAATTATGGTGTCCTTATAGGACTTTCCAATTGAAATAGGTAAATGACATACCTGTGTCACCTTGAGTTCAGCCCCTTTACGAATCCACCCGATTGTATAAGGGGAGGGATGTAACTCTGTCTTTAGTTGTAGATGATCCACCAAAGCCTTGGACACTATGTTCTCACAACTTCCGTTGTCGATGATGATATCGCAAACTTTGCCATTAATGGTACAACGGGAACAAAAAAGACTATTTCGTTGCGTGTCTTCTCTTCGCGGAGCGAGCAATAGTCTCCTAACAATGCAGTTGACATGCTTGCCCTCCTCATCCTCTACTTCTTCCTCATCAATCCAGTCATCTTCGTATATGTCATCGTCGTGCTCGACAACATTAGCCATCTTCCGCTGTGGACAATCACTCGAACGATGTCGTAATTCGTTACACTTCTAGCATTTGATTGGTGGTGGCTTAGTGTATGGGTTCTGGGCATTTTGATTGGCGTTACGGTTGTTTGCAATGACTGGTTCCTTGCGCACTCCAGTATTACTTCCCGGAGTTCGGTTCATGATGTTGGTTTGCTAGTTAGAGGATTCTGAAACATCTAGTTGTCTCCCCTTTCCAGATGATCCTCGAGCGGAATAATTGTTAGCCCAATTAATGGGGCTAGTTCTCTCTAATTGCATTTCAACCTTTCGGGCCATCTCTTGAGCATCCTCAACGGAGAACAAACGACGTAGTGAAACACGGTCTTGAATATTAAGTCGCAAACCATTAATGTACCTGGCGGTCTGTTGTGCCTTCGACTCAGCCAGGTTGTTACGGGCAGAAAGTCGAAGAAACTCCTTTATGTAAGCTTGGACTGATCGGTTTAACTGCTTACAATTCTGAAATTGTTGAAATAATAATTGTTCATAATCAGTTGGGAGGAACCGAACCTTCAACATTTCCTTCATCCGATTCCATGTTCGGATGGGAGCTTTTCCTTGTCGACGTCGGGTCAGTTGTGTCTGCTCCCACCATGCTGAGGCGCCACCCTTCAATTTGTATGCCACCAATTTTACTTGGTGATCCTCTTCAATCTCCATAGCATCGAAGAATTTCTCAACTTCCCAAAGCCAATCCAAAAAGTCTTCAAATTGCCATTAAAGGCCGGAAGGTCAACCTTAAGTTGATATTGCTTGGGGTCTCGTCGATATCCCCTGTTCTGGTGGCCTCCACGAATAGGCCGATCTAGGAACTCTTCTTCTCCTTCAGAGTCCTTGACATAGGCTTATTGCCTCCGTCGGGGATTTGCCCCACGTTCCATAGCTGCTTTCGGATCTCGAGCTACTTGAACATGTTCAACCAGAAGATTACTAGGTATGAGGTTGGTAGACAAACGTCGGATGGCGACAAGTAATTCTTGAAACCTCCGTTCGGTTTGCTCCGCAAATTGGTTGAACTCATTCCGTGTAATAAGCTCGTTTCTACGGCCTTCAGCTATGGGGAGATTGTCATTAACGTTATTAGCCATCGTCACAGGAGAAACTTGCTCTGATATCAAATGACGCAGAGAAAGCTATGCTTGGAAAGAATTCCAAAAGATGGTGAGGGAGCCATCTAGAAAATAACCAAATAACTGAAATCTAATAACAAAATAAAGGAAAAGATATTGATAAAAGGGAAAGTTATCAAAACACAGCTAGAAAATCTGAAATCTAATAACAAATTAAGGGAAACACGTGAATCAAATATTATAACCCATTTGTAATATCAAAAATCATGCAATCCTCTTTGATTTGTGGGACCGCCCGCTCTTATGACACTCTAATGTTTCCATAAAGGCTTTTGCATGTTGTTCTACATCAAAGGGACTCTGGGTTACGAAAACACACCAGGTACATATAAAGGAAATCCGGGCTATGGAAGCATGTCTGTTCGATATAAGGGACATCGAGCTACGGAAGCACGCTACAGAAGCATGTCAAGTCATTATAAAGGACTTTAGGCTACAGAAGCATGTCAAGTCATTATAAAGGAACTTTGGGCTACGGAAGCACATCGGGTCAATTAAAAGAGACATTGGGCTATGAAAGCAGGTCGTGTTATTGAAAGAGACTTTGGGCTACAAAAGTACGTCAAGTCAATATAAAGGGACATCGGGCTATGGAAGCATGCCGGGTCAGTGAAAAGGGCTTCGGGATACGAAAGCACGCCGAATCGATGAAAAGGACACCGGGCTACGGAAGCACGTCGGGTCATATCAAGGGACACTAGGTTATGGAAGCACGCCGGGTTGATAAAGAGGGACATTGGGCTACGCCAAGTCAATGAGAAGGACACCGGGCTACGGAAGCACGCCGGGTCAGTGAAAAAGGGCTACGGGCTACGAAAGCACGCCGAATCTCAAGGCTTCAAGGAGCAACCTGCATGTCAAGTATTACTCGGTCTTCAAGGAAATATTATCTGTTAGACACGATTAGAGCAAAAACTGGTATGCATTCATCAAAGAGGTAGACAATTTGAGCTACTTTAAAATGCACATTTCAAAATTCAGTGAGATTTTCATCAATTCAATCAAGGTTTATGCATGAGGACTTTACCATATTTGCATCACCCAAATTTCCACAGGACAGAGTTGTCGTTCAAGATAATAGCATGGATTTCTTAAGAATGCTAAATGAGAGACTTTCAGCTAGAAATGATTTTCACTCACTCTCATTCAGAAGGGTATTTTAGGAGAATCACTCCATCTCACTATCATCATACCAATAAGGGTCCGAGTATTCTCGCAAGCAGTACGACCTTACCAATCTGAGAAGTCGTTAATAGAGACCGTAATGTGGGCTTGGTCAATGGCTTAACAAAGGGACTCTTTGAGTCAAGGCAATTGAAATAACAATTATGTAATCATCTCCGAGTTTACAAGTCAAGAACCCTGCAAAATGAGAAAGAAATAATTTTGCTCGCACTTCTTCAAGCGATGCTTATAAACATATGAACCCCTACGTTAATTCAAGTGCCATAATCAGAAAAGACTTTGCAAGGGACGTAACGTAGGCTAGGTTCATGGGTTGAGAAACGAAATGATCATTATGCTCAAAATATGTGTAAAGGGTGAGAATTGATGATCATCTTGGCATTGCCACTAGTTTTCTTTTTCACCATCGGGAATTTTCTTTTTCACAACATTTTTACAACCGATAGTCACCTATCTTGACTTTTTTTTTTTTAAATCTATGGGCATCGGCCTTACTTTTACCAGGCACACCGTTTTTTCATGCTCCTATTTCTCATTCATTTTTTCTTCACTTCTTTTTCGCGGGCATTTGCCTTGCTTTTACCAGGCACACTGCTTTTTCATGCCCCTTAATTCTATTTTGAATGACTATATGGTGCTTTTAACATTTGGACGTTTGGGAGGTCTTCGTCTTCTGTCAGCACTCCAGACCATACTATTTTAACAATTGCTTTTTGCCTTGCCCCCGTGTGGGGGATGATCACCAACTGGGTTTAAAGAAATGAAATTGCAGGCTCAAGTGGGCTATGCAAAATATATAAGTATGTAGGATAGAGAAAAAAAATGCTCTTCGTCATCCTAAGGCACTTAAATTACCACATAAATTCAATATAATAGCAAGATTTGAAAATTGATGCAAGTGAGAGCAAATTTTTTTTTTCCCTCACCTCATGATGCCATCTTACCTCCCATTTGCCCCGATGTGGGGTGGTTCTTGACAGGGGTAATTTGAAAGAATTTCTACAAGTGTATGGGGCTCAAAGAAGTTAAGCAATGGATCACCTATAGTGTTTGGGATAGAGAAATGAATTGCCCCTCATCATTTTGGTTATCGTACCTTTTGCGAGATAACTCTTTTCCTTGCGGATATGGAATTTTTTACACTCATCTCACAAGTGTATAGGTAAGGGACTGTGTTTAGGATAAGGCTTGCTTTTCATCATCCTGACACGTCTCGTTCAGCATTCTTAAGCACTGATGTCATTCCATTGAATTGTCTATCTTGACAAATCTCCACATAAAATTGGTGAGTTATATAGAAAAAATCACTATGAAAATTCTCTTTTCAAAAGAGTCCAGCAACTTTAATCATGAAAAGCTTTTGTGACTTTGAAACAAACAATTTACCACACTCGAAACATAATTTTAGGCATTCATTCAGGGAATTGCCCTCACAAAGGGACTGCCTCAGCAATGGGTGTTCTTGGATTGTCCCTATCAATCAAGACTGAAAATCTGATCTTGCTTTTGCCCTTGCACAAAACAACGTGCATGAATAGGATACTATGCAACATCAAAGTAAATGTACATGGAATATCCATTTTGGTTTAGATGGAGATTCTGTCTCAGTCGGATCACTACCAAAATTTGTCACGTCCCTAATTTGTCATCTGCAAGGAAAATGACACTAAATTAATTATGTTCAAGGACGAGACGTACCTCTTCCACCAGAGAATGATGGTCCTCTTTTACTTGCCCCTCATTTTCTTATTAATGTGCAAGAATGAAAATTCCGTCAAGCATGAAAATGTAAAACACTTTGTTTGGCTCTTCAAGATGGATATTTCAAGTGGTATCAAGATGTGACCCATATTAACTTTTTAGAATTGTGTTCTTAATCTTGTTGAGCAATAGTTGAGCCAATTGATCTATCATCGCAACCCGATGCGCCTTTTCCAAATGCTTCCTCATCAAGCCAAGAAAATAATGCTCATAAATCATGTGTGCTTGAATTCTTCACCCTCCTTGATCTTCAAGAAAATGAGATGGTTCAAAAGTCTCTTGGCTTTCTTCTTCAGGTTGCAATTTCTCACTTTTAGCTCTTGACCGTGTACGGATGGGTGAGCTAGATTACTCCATAATCACCTAATTCAAATGAAAGGGAACATGTAAGCATGATGTGTAAATGGAGAGTCAATCCATGACAATGATCTAATTGATATTTTTTCATTTTTTTTTTCATCTATTCATGAAAAGTTCGTACAATAGTGGAATTTCCTAAAAAGAGTTAGAAAAATAGACACCCTAGCAAGACCAAATTTCCTAGACATGAATTGAAAACAAATTCTCCAAAGTTTTTTTCCCAAATGATTCATTGCATGACAATTTCCTTATTTCATCTCTAATTGACAAAAGAGTTAAATTAATAATTGACCTAAATTGTCATGGACGGACCAAAGTATGACAAAGTAAGTAAATTGCATAGTACAGGGATAAAAGACTTATTTCACCAAAAAAAATCAATGGCAATTACATAGACATGCATATGAGATGTGAGGTTCGATTTCTACTCTAGATAGGCTTAGCAAACTAAAGCCATAAGGATTATCGGAATAGCTGTGGGCGTGTGGACTAAGTCGGGTCCTCATGACTCCGGCTTGGTCAAAGAGCCGACTCGGATTGCGGGCATGCGGACCGAGGTGGGTACTCTTGACACCAAAAAGAAGCTTTGGGATCGAGATGGGCGACTCATACCACGGGCATGTGGTCAAAGGGGTATCCATCTCAATATAATCCTAGTTAATCCTATGCAGCTCAGGTCCAACGGCAGGTTATGTGTGCAATAGTGTAGTGCTAGATGCAAGGCATGCACAACAGTTTATATTAACCAACACATCATAAATGAAAGTAAACCATACATTCATACACATCCCTGCAAAACAAATGTTATCAAACACTTCCCCTTATACCTCCCATCCTAAAAGAACATTTAACACCTTAAATGTTAGGGATGTACCTGGGATCCTCGTTGCCAAACAAAAATATTTTTTCCAAAATAAAGATTAAATCGACCTATGTCCACTAAAAGTTTTACCTCAATTTCCTAGTGGAGTCGCCAAGTTGTCGCGACCAAATTTCGAGTGAATCACCTAGGGTTTAGCTAATGGATTACTAAGCCTAAACTTAGCTCGGGCTCTGATAAGCCCATACCAATTCGTGACTTAGGTTCAAGTTCTTAACATGTGAATGATTTTTCAATTAGGAGTCGCCACTAATCTATTTTTGGTGGATCGATTAGAAACCCAGGTAAAGTAACGGGAGATTTACTTTACTCCTACGAACTAGAGATTGTGAGTTCGGGGACTTGATTACCCTTTCGGTACCTTTCCCTTTTATTTTGAAAAAAATGTTTTGCAGACAGCTTGAATTGATTTTAATTTATTTCCCTAACATGTGAGGTTACCATACAGGTGCGTAAACTACCAATTTAACACCCAAATAAAGCAGTGAATAAATTGCAGGACTTATCTTGTAACAATGAAAGCATATGCAGTGTTATATCAGAATTCACATAGACAGTCCTAGATATAATTTCTAATTAACACGTATTTAATGAGAATCATGCTTTATGCAATACATGTTGTTAATCTAATATGAAATGATATGGCATGGTAATATGACCTAACTATATGACGTAAATGAAATATGTTGCGTTTTCTTAATGAGCATGCAATCTATCCTAGAGAATGAAATTAATTTATTCAAAGACAAATTTTTTGGGTATTTTCTATGAAATTCGAAATTAAAAAAATGCGAAAATTATCTATACAGGTTAAGATATCATCCAATTTGTATTAGGAATTAGGTTAAGCCAAATCCTAATTTAAACTAGAACATTATCTTAACCAAGTAATCCTAAAATGCAACCTATCTAGGAGATATTATCTAAACCTATAATTAATTAAAAAAATAAACATGCAATTTTATCCTAACATGCAATGACATGCAAACTATGCCCTAATTTTAGTTTTTTTTTTCTTTTTCTTTTGTATGAAATTCAAAATTAAAATTGACACATAATTAAATGTGCAATTTAAATTTTAAAAAGACTAATATCCTAAATGAATGCATTTTTTGGATTTTTATTTTTTCAAAAATTCGAAATAGATAAATTCCCTATGCAAAATAACCCTAAAACAAGAAATATTCTAGCATGAACCTAATCTTTCTCGATTTTTTTTTTTTTAACGAAGACAAAATCGATTCAAATAACACAACAACACATCCAGCAAGATAAGATTGATATCCATAAATTGGCGAATCATATCTTGCGCATGGGATCGGATTGGCCAATTTTAAATAAAACCTCGAATCGAATCTCGAGCGTGAGATCGGATTGACGATTTTTCGTGCAATTGTGAGTCGGATTTCGGGCATAAAAATCGGACTGTCAATCTCTAATTTAAAAGGCTACCTCACGTCGGGGATTTTAATCTTACATCAAGGAATATTTCAAATAAAGAAACAAAAAAAAAAAAAAAAAATCTACCTAATTTGAATTTTCTCCAAATTTGGGCTTAGCAAATGGTGGCTTGTGTCTCGGCGTGACTCGGGGACAAGTCGCTTTGCGGTGGTGGGTAGCCATGGGCGAGGAGCAGCCGGCATTTGGGGCTCGGCGAGGGGTGGCAGCGGGCGGACGTAAGGGTTCAGAGTGGTGGTGGCCGGTAGCAGTGGGCTTAGCGGTGCGACGAGGGCTTCGGCTGCCGACGGCTTGGGCAGCAACAAGTGAACATGAGGAAACGTCGGCGGGACACGGCGAGTGCTAGGCTGGGTAGACCGTGGACAGAGCAAAGGTAGCAGCGGCGTCGCGGGCGGATTAGCAATGTCCGGCGAAGGAGCAGTGGCTTCGCGGGGGATGAGTGGCGAAGGCGTAGGGCGCGGTGGCTGGTGCAGGCGCGGTGGGCTTCGGCCGTCGAGCGGCATTGATGTGGCGAGCAAGGAGACGCGACAGCCGGCGAGAGGTGACGGTAGATGTGGCGATGGGCGAGTAGATGAAGGCGTCGGGGACGGGTTGTAGGTCACGGGCGAAACAGAGTGGTGATGATGGTGTTGTGGACGGCGTGAGCTCGCAAGTGAGGCGGAGCTCCGGCGGTTGGCGGAACGGTAGCTGTCTCGAGTGGTAGCGTCGCGGTGGTGCGGGGCGCGGTAGTCGGTGCGAAGGAGACGGCGGCAGCGGATGCCGGCGAAGACTTCACGAAGAAGACAATGAACGGTCCCTTTTGATTTTTCCCTTTTTTTTCTTTTTTCCTTCTACCTGCTGCACATCCTTTCACGGTCCCTCTTTGCGTACATTGCTGTCTTTTTTTTTTTTTTTTTTTGCTGTTTCTTCAGCCCTTGACTTCGCCTTCTTTCCCCCAAAAACAAAACAAAAGAAAGCTTTTCTCTTTGTTTTTTTTTTGGTTGATTTTCTCAAAGGAACGGGCGGAAAAGCCCCACTCTTCGTAATATAACAACCTATTTATAGGTGAGTGGACTAGGGTTTTAGATCAACATCCATGAGAATTTTTTCAAATGCAATATTTGTTCACCAATTTTATCACATATTGATAAAGATTCAAGATTGTGATAGAATTTTTCTCAAATCTCAAATCTTGCAAAGATGAGCTTGCATATATTTTTTTGTCACACTTGGCCGATCCGATGATATTGAAAAATCCTTATCATATCCCGGAAAATTTCAAATCACTAATTCTCACAAGATAATTTTTTATCATAAAAGAAAACGGGCTTGGGCCAATTTGCTCCCTTCGTGAGCTAAAGCCAACCTGTCAATTTAAAGCTCAGAACCACCAATTTGAATCCATCTGTCATCAGTCCAATGCAGATGCAAATTAAAATATAAATGCACCTAAATTTATATGCTATGCAATTAATTAATTTTTTTAGGGGTTAAAAATTAATTCCTAATATTTATACAATAAATAAATGACTAGATCGCCAAAATTTAGGTGTGAATATATATATATATATATATATATGTGTGTGTGTGTATATATATGTGTATATTGTGTGTGTGTGTTTGTAATGCTGACAAAAGAAAAGGAAAAAGGGGGGGGTGGGGTTACACATATTCTTTTATATACGAGGAAGATGTTATGATCCTATAATGGTACTAAATACTGGACATCTTGGAAGAAGTGGTTAAACATTACCGATTCTTTAAATCTTGCTAGACATACTCAAAGCACTCTTTCGCATATTACTTTTCAAAGTATGGACTTTATCATATGTATAATTGTTTATTGCTTGCTTATATTTGGTAGTAAATGTACAAGCTGCAAGCAATCACTTACAAAAAATTTTCGACTCAATTATTATCATGTCTATATGGAAAGTTCTGTTATCATTAAAATGGGGAGATTGCTGAATAAACCTCTTAATATATTTTGAAGTTGACAAAACCATCCATGGTCTAATCTTAAACTTGATAATTGCATAGAAGTATTTTGTTTCAGGAACTACTCATGAAGAGAAATCCACATCAATCTCAATTATATTCGGAATCTATCTACTGTTGTTTGAATATTGCGGCTGAAATTTAAGATAGTTATTTCGTGGATATCACCAATATTATTGCATGAATATCATTAGAGCAGCGAGAATATCATCAAAGCTTATAAGCGAATATCATCAAAGCAGCAGTGAGAATATTAGCAAAGCATATACGTAAATATCATCAGAGCAACAATGAGGATATCATCCAAGCTTACACGTGAATATTATCAAAGCATTTGATTTCTTCAGATTTTATGCTAAAGCTGAATATCATCATATTATGAAATCTACTTATTGATATATGTTTAGACACAAACCACATTATTTATATCATTATAGCTAGTGATTTGGCTTGGATTTCCAATATATAAAGCATTGATTCATCTTCAATCTTAATGATTGTTTTGCAACAAAATCTTCACGCAAGACATCTTGATTGATTGACAATCACTCCAAAGGAAAGCTACCGTCCTTAATAAGAGAATTTTGTATGGGCAACAAATCAACGGAGATTTAGATTTTATCTCTTAATGGCTACTCAATCTTCTTTGTCCAATGGGTTGTTTGAAGAGTAATCCTCTAATGACTATCCATTAGTTAGATCGGAAGTGAATGAGTATAAAAGGAGATCGAGTTGCCAAAGAGAAAAGAGCTCTTGAATTTTTATTCCAAAGTTCAAGAGAACTTCAATTTTATATACTTTGTCTTTCATGAGCCATAAAACTATAATCCCTGAGAGGCATAGAAAGGGTGATTGTGTGATATAGTGAGACTTATTACACACCTGAGTATTATCACTCACTTCTATAACTTTTTATTGATTGACTAGTGAAATCCAACTAGTAGGTTGTCAGAATAGGAAAGTAGACATAAACTCTCTAATCCAAACCACTATTTCTTCTATCCCTCAACTCTTGCTCATTATTTTTATAGAATTTTGCACACTGGTGAATATCATCATATCATTGTCAATATTCAAACTCTAACTTCACTCGATTTTGATAATAAATTTGATTATTTGGCTTCCACATTAAATTGTTAAGAATTGTTAAAATCACCTATTCACCACTCTCTAAGTGATATTACTAGCTCCAACAAAAATACGGGAGGTCTTCCTCTTACCCTTGAGGCTATAGGTAAACCACTTTCATGCAAAAGCAAAGATGTTTAGGATGTGATATTGAAGAAGTTGAAAAAAGTCATCTTAATGAAGTAAAAATAAAGTTGAAAATATGTTATGATGCCTTAGATGATCGGCAAAAGTATATCTTTCTTGATATAACTTGTCTTTTCACTGGATTTGATCAAAGTTCTTGTGGAAAGATTCTGATCTCTTCTAGAGGAAGGTATTGAGGTCCTTTAAAGAATGAGTTTCATATTGGTGAAGACAATAAGTTATGGATGCATGATCAGCTAAGAGGTCTTGCAAAGACATTGTTTGTGGAGAATTTAATAAGGAATGAAAAAAAAACAGACTCGGTTGTGGAACCACAAAAAATGTCTGGACGTGGTGATAGAAACGAAGGTAAAGTTGCATTTCAATTACTTCATCCCCATAAAGCAAACAAATTTCACGCCTTTTACTATAATTGTTTGCTCAACAATACTTAAGGAAGTTATTTCTTATCTCATGATTAATGTTATAACTTGTTCTTTTTTTCTTTTTTCTTTTTATACTAATGCTTAGATTTATTTTTCATATTCGGAAGACGATTATACTTGTTCAATATAATAAACTTGGCATTCTGTTTTACTGTCGCAGGGAACAAAAACAATTGAAGCCCTTTGCCGAAAGTTTAACCCTCAGTTGCTATACTTTCTGCAAATGAAGAAGTTGAGAGGCTATCTTATATGAGATACCTTGAAGTGAGGGCTTTCCCAGATAACTCCTTCTTTGACATTTGGTTTAGGGACTATCTGAAATCTACTTGCGCATTCAATGTCGCGATTTATCGAGTCAAAATGCAAATTGCTGTTTTGAGCCCTAATTAGGGGATCGAAATCGATCTTTCATAACTTGCGAACGGATGATTATATCTCACTTATTTTCTTAAGATAAGTCCAAATCCAAAATCGATTTTGGAAAATTCACATAAAAAATTATCAATTTGAAGAATTTTATCCTCCCAAACATTAGAAAATCAAGTAATTAAGCTTCAATCGATAAAATTCTAATTGACCCATTCATGGCTATGCTTTAATTTCATGAATCTAGATCCAATTTTAATATTAGTCTTAGATTCATTTTTGACCTAAACTTGAGCGCTTCAATTCAAGGTCAATTTGAATGCAATAAGTGATCTTGCACATGGGTAGTTCATTAGATAGGGCAATTGTGACACTAATTGAGTTTAATTTTGGTCAATTTGCAATTTTGCCCATTGAATTGCAAATTTTACCATTTTAGTCCTTTAGGCCCAATCGAAGTACCCGTGATTTTGACTCATTGTTTTTTCACGATAATCATTCAAATAGATCAATAGGAGACCCATATATCACATTCATAAGGTTGATTAGCTTAATTGTACATTAATTGGCCAATTTCTTCTTAAATAGAGTAAAATTCTTTTTCAATTTGGTCATTTAAGGACCAAATTGTATAAATTTTAGACCCACAGGGGTCCCAAGTGGACAAAACAACAAGAGCTGAACCAAATCGGTCAAGAACCGATCAAAATCCGACTAAACCGGACCAAATCGGTTTGACCGGCCGCCGGTGGGGCTAGATGATTCAGCCTTTTGCTGGCCGGTTCCTGACTTCCGGCGACTGGTTCTGGGATCCTCTCAATGTCAATTTCACTTCTACATCTTTAATTTCCTAAAATTTTACATATTGATCCTCGAATTTCATGAAATTGCAAATTAACCCATAATCGGACATTTGGATGCAATTCCCAATTTTGGCTTGGTTTTTTGCAAATCAAAGCCACTAGATCAATTACCCAATATCTTGAGATCATTATGGAGCCTTCAAAATCGATCTTTGACCGTTGGATTGAAATTTCAACCTTTAGATCGAATCGACGGTTAAAATCACTTAATTTGGAGAGTATATAAGTGAAATTTTCCCTCCATTTTAGGGGGGCTTTATTATGCACGAAAATATCTCTCTCTCTCTCTCTCTCTCTCTCTTTTCTATTATTTCCCTCCATTTTCCTCTCTCTCTCTCTCTCTCTCAAAATTGCCACCAGTTTCGCCCCTCACCGGCGGCCACTTCGTCGGAGCAACCAACCGAGAGGTCCCTCAGCTCCTCCTATCCTTGATCATTAGCATAGGTTATCGGAGAGGTAGCCACAGCTTCGTCTGGTGGCTTCTCAGTTGTGGCACCAAAGATCGGCAATCAAGTCGATCTATTCCCCGATCGGCCGGTTCAATTAGATCGATGCCCATCGCCGTTCTTCCTCCTGAAGAGAATTTGGTCCTAGGAGGTTCTTGAAGATTCGATCAAAGTTCTAGCCAAAATTCTACTTGATCGCGACGAAAATCGGAAAAAAAAAAAAAAACTACATCAAAAGGTAATTTATCGGTTTGGAACCCCGTGAAGCGAGGCTAGAATAGCCGGCTGGGGCTAGGGTTCAATATTACTGATATATGTTGATCATTGATAAGTTGTTGAAGTTTGATCTTGAATAATTGTGCTTGATTTTGCTTAAATATGCAATTTCGTAGCTTTATGATTGATTTATTGTTTTGACCAAAATGATATTCGAAATGACCTCGTTTCAACTCGAGTCCTTTTAGGATTAGATAATAAACATCTTGAGCTTCAAAATAGTAGGTTGCATGCCCCAATTGAGCATCATTTGACCTTTGCAAAACATCTCCGAAAATGAGCGATTCTGCTATAGTTCAATTGGATTTTCGGTTATGTTTTTGATTCGAAATGAGATTTTACTATTTTTGTATAGCCTTTTGTGATAATTTTTGGACAATCTTGCCTTTATGAGTTTTGTTTAAAATCATTTTGTGCACATTCTTTAATTTTTTTCATGATTTTTGGATGTGCTTAACTAGGTCAGATTTACTTAGATCCAAGCCTAGGTCAGTCTATTCCGTGTTGATATTTGATTTTGCCATTTTTGTATTGATTTTTGTGTTGAGTTATGGAATAACTTTCCTACATGAAAGTTGCTCGTATTAGTGTTGTGCAGCATGTCCTGTATCTTTTTTTTCAAAAATTTTAGACATATTTAATTAGGTCAAAATTGGCCTCTTAACAAAACTTGTTTGTCAACATGTTGGCTATATTGTATGAAAATTTGGTGATTTTTAGACTTGTTTTGATAGGACGAATCCTTATGATATTGGCTAAGTGTCTTGCTATTTTGATAACTTTCTAACATGCTGTTAGTTATTGTCTAATTTTTGTAAAATCATGTGTATCTCGTTTAGAAAAACTTTCTTCATGAAAGTTGTTCGTTATTATGTCTTACATATTATTGAATTTTGTCATAACTAGATTGTTGATGGATATTATTCAATTTTGCCGTAACATCCTATTTGGTCAGAAATTTTTCTGATATGAACATGATTGTGATTGTTTAGTTATATCTTTTAGGTTAGTTTGTGCATGAAATTAGGCCATGCCATCTTCATGGAAGCTGTTCTAAATTCTTTGATATTTGATGTTAAACAATTGGCCTCTTCAAATTGCATATTTCAAAAATACTTTGGTACATGTGATGTTTTCCAAAAACAATTTCTAAAAAAAAATTCTTTTTCAAAGCTTGATTTGGCTGAAGGAAAAATCATAATTTGGACCATATTCAAAATGTCTGCGATGCTTGTGAGTGCATTTATGCGAGCCCCGAGCTAGCCTTGATAGTTGAATGTGTTCTATAGTCTAGATATTCCTTAATCCTAAATATTTTCAAACTTTTTTAAAATCCTGATTTGACATTGTGAAAGTCATGGTTTGAATTATATTCAAAATACCTACAACGCTTGTGAGTGCATTTATGCGAGCCCCAGATTAGCTTTGACAATTAAATGTCTTTCATAACCGAGAACATAACTTTGTCTCCAAATTTTTTTTATGAATGATTTCAAAATATGTCTTTGAAACATCACACACACCCTCCATGCATGCAATTATGTTATGCATTTAGAATTGCTTGTATTTGTGATTGGTGCATGACTTTGGTAATAAATGATCCGCCGACAGCTCACTCATCTATTTGATTGGTTGAGAAACAAGGTCCAAAAGACCTATATGTATATTTAAATTTCTACAATGCATATGACTTTTAGATGAATGGTAAGCTGATGCATGATATCGAAGAAAAACCCTGGGATCATATAAATCATTTACTTATGAGACTTCTAAGCGTTATTAGCCATACGAGAACACAATTGGTCAATAATTGCTACAAGTCACAAAAATGGATTGGGTAGGCATCTTAGTAGGACCCTCGCATGAAAGATAAAGACCGACCTTAGGGCCTTAAAATTTGACTTTCACATTGAACTTTCTTTAAATGATTGATCTTGATATAATGTCATGTTTTTGATTATTTTGATGTGTATACTTATTTCTTTTCATTGTATGCACCTAATTATAGATTTTCTAGATTAGGTTTAGAATAGGATCCCAAAAATGGAGAAAGGGCAAAGACGATGGAGGTCGATGTCCATTCCGATCATCATAATTTACTATTTATTTCCCCGACATATATCTCGGGTTCTCTTTTTTATATAAAGCCCAACGAGTTGTTGGTTTTCTCTCTTCCTCTTATTTTTTTTTTTTCAATTGTGTTTCTCTTTTATATTTTCTAGGACTGCATGGTAGATTTACTACTTTCCTGAATTGTTTACTTACTGTCTCGTAATTTCAATTCCATTGATTGCTTTCTTTTCTTATTTTCTAGAAATATAATAGTATGAAAAATGGCCAACCAAGCATGATTGCTTAGTTTAGGATTAATGATCTCGAAAATATAAGAAGAAATGCATAGACATATTAGGAAAACACAATATATTGTTTAGGTACTGAAATGACGCTAATAGTAATATTAGCGTAACCCAAGTCTCCGAATTTAGATATTTGGTTGTGTAAAAATTGAGGGAATACTCTCGACCCTTGATTGGGTTTTCTAGTCGACCCCCAAAACGATGCTAGTGATGACTCCCATCTTATTTTTAGGTTGTCATAAACAACTAGACTGTATAAATAAACTCGTCGTGCGGGGTACGAGTTTCGATGAAACTCACCATGGTTTAACATACTTGATATGGGAGTACCCCAAAAGATGAAGTGATGCTATCCATATAGGCGAAGCATACTGTTGAGAGGGCTACCATGGTAAAGGTATCCTTAAATTCAATACACACACCTGATCTCTTCTCTCGAGGCGTGTCGCCCGTGTGGATATGAATCGCGACACTCCGCTATCACGCGAGGTACGAGCTTGGGAGAGTTCGTGATCTCATGAAGGGAACTCACGAAAAGCTTGATCTGAAAACCGAGGTGATGAGGTCTTTTGGAACGTGAGCTGTGATGGAACTCTCGTGATTAAGTACCCCTAAATATGACTTTTCCCCCTTTTCTCTCCTCGTAATGGTGAGGGATTGAGGGTGGTGAGATTGGGTTGCGACAAATATATAGAACTGGAAGTTTGAACACCTCTGGATTTCTATATGAATAGTTCGCGCGCCTTTTTCACGCCACATCGATGGCACAAAGGTGAAAAGTTTGACAAACTAAGGAAAGCTATAAAACGAAGAATTTTTTTATTTATTTAATGCTTTCATGCTCTTATTTATTCATATTACTTTACATGCATGAATATTTCACGTGTTCATGTTATAATTCGAAAAATATTGCAATTTTATTTGTCATGCTTTCTTTTCATTGGAGGATATACCCATATGATATGTTCAAATCTATATTAATTAAAGGGTTAATATCATGAAAAATCTCAAACTGATTTGAATCGAGTGAAATCATGACCATACTAGTATTATGTCAATGCATTGGATGGGTAAAAGAATAAGGTACCAATTTTCACTTTGCTTAATTTGATACATCAATTCAAACACACCTTGTATATATGTACGAACTTATAATGTACTCAATCCTCACCTCAATCCTGATAATGTTAGAATCACTAATTGGAAAATTTGATTGCTGCTGAAATACACACACAAATATGTAAGCCAATAAAGATCACTGATGCATGGAGGAGGGCAAGCGCTTCGGAGGCTTTGCAATCTTTGAACCACCGTACAGTCAATACACGAGAGGATTCCATTACTGGGGAATTAAAAATATGGTAAGATGGTACAAATATATGGGGAATTGCCAACTCATCAAATTTCCAATAACAGTGTGGGTTGCTTGTTTGACTCCTTATAATTGTTATTGACAACTTTTTACTCTTTAGAACCCTGTTATTATATATTTATATGTATATGTAACGTATTTTCTATTCAAATGGAAGGGTGAAAAAAAGAAATAGTACGCTAGTAAAAGGCAAAATCTAATTTTCACAGCTGCATAAGACAATGTTGTAGGAGTATACTATAGATTACAAAACCAAAATAAAGGTGAAAAAAAGAGCCGTAGTAAAAAAATATTTAACACTTTGCATAAATATTAGTATAAGAATACTTTCTCGGGATTTAAACATGGAAAATGGGTAGTAGATTGCAAAAAATGAAAGGAAAAAAAGCACTGGATGACTAAATTTATACTCTCACTACTCTCCCTCCTATACTCCCCTGAAAAACCTCGTTTCATCTTTTCCAACATATCTATATGTATTATCTAATTAACTCTAGTTTGTCCTTCCTTATATGGAACACGCGTCAAATTACCTTATTTGGATACGGCAAAACCTAATAAAACTCACACTTACAAACACATTTATCTTATTACTGAATAATACCTGACATTGAAACAAAATGTCTTATATTAAGATCGACAATTAACAATTTATGTCACCCCATAATGTAAATAGTGAGTTCATATATGTGCATGCAACCATATACAATAATAAGTAATGAAATTATTGTTAAGAAAGTTCAAGTAAAACTGAAAATACTCATGATTTATATAAGCATCGAATTTTGAGTAAGTATAACATAATACCGATATTTCATTGGATGTTTTGAATCGACACAAAAAGATTAGATCTACAGAGAAAAACAAAAGGATAAAAAGTAGACAAAAGCCACAAAGTGGCTTAGTTGAACTCAATTCCACTGTCACCCCGTTTTTTTATATGAGTCCAGAAGTACATATGTTGCTCATTGAAGACTAGTTATTACGATGTAAACCTTCGCTACAATGCATCTGCTTTCATCAGAGAGATATTATGACTCTCCCCAAAAAAATGCTCCGACGCTGTTACAACAGCACCTTTTCAGATATTTATGTAACGTTTTTTGTGCCCTCTTTCTTGTTTGTTCAAACTTTCGCCAACTTCAGCCGAACTCTAGGACAAATATTTGATTTAGAAAAGATACGGCAAAATTTGAGGTGTCGACATGTTTTGCACAGATTATTCCTACAGTTGAGGTTTCTTCATTCTAATCACGTGGCTGGGACAAAGTCAAGAGTTTTCTTGCCCTCAAGATTATACGAACCTTAATTATTATTTCAATTTTTTTCAAAATTTTTAAAATAAAGAACAGTTTTGCATTAGAAATTACAAAATGAAAGGGTGTGTTTGTTTCACGGAAAACGTAACGTTTTTGGAAAATGTTTTCCGGGAAACCATTTTCCAGGAAAATGGTTTGTTTTCCTTTGTTTGGTGATACGTGACTGAAAGTCTTTTCTGGTGTTTGGATCGCATTTGAAAAATGATCTAACAATTGACAATAGTGTGCCTCTTACTTCCAAATTAATTTGTTGAGTCCATGTTACTTTATAAACGAATTTTTTTCGATCAATTTAGTAAATTTAGAATTTGAACCTGCAAAATGAAAAGGAAACCTGAATTCATACACGTATTTTTTTTTTTCCTGAAAATGGACATGATTTCCGGTTACAAGAGCAAGTCAAAACGATCTCATTAATCGCTTCAATACATTTGGCTCTCTCTCTTCATATGGATTATCCTGAATTGCGCATGGACACCACGAAGGACCATACCCAGAATTTATGTCCTGTAGATAAGGAAATTGATCAATTCTCCATGGACACACATAACTATTGCTCCATAACATCCCCACGGAGGGTCCTCATGAGTTTTCTATTCTCCCACAGGATACTTTGATATCAGAGCTTGAAGTAGAGTTCAATGACGAGTTAAGCTTATGGTAAGAGAAGCTCAGCTCTAAAGAGCTGAGAGTTGTGCAGCACCAAGCCACAACTTGCAACAACAGTAAGAAGCACTGATATTGTCAAACACGAAGTTCAGAATGCACTAGATGATCTTTCTTGCGTCGCCCACAACTTGAAAGGACCTGGAACTTCAAATATTCCATACTCTTTGAAGACAACCTGTTTGAATGATAAAAATGTCGCATTTTATTGCAAGATGGTCTCTACGTGTATTTGTTCATTTCTCTTGAGCATTTGGTTTACTACCTGGAAGACAACCTGTTTGAATTGTTATGCTACTACAGCAAGTAATCAAAGAACATTGTGCCACAAAAAGTGACTTGGATAGCTACTACAAGTTACCAAAGGTCCAATGTTCAGACAATATCAAGAACAAACATTCAAAGTCTAATGGTTAGCTACTTGAATAGCTACTACAAGTAACCAAAGAACAAGTCTAATGTTCAGACAGTATCAAGAACAAACATTGAAACTCAGATGCTTGTCAATATCCACTCTCTCTTCTATTTAAGAAATCTTCAAGCCATAACTTCTTCAGCTTAACACTCTTGATAGTGAATGCTTTTGCAACTCTCTCATTATCCACTAGATAATCAAAGGCATGTGCAAGGGTAGCTTCATCAAAACCTTCAACCTCCACACTTCTTTGTAGAGCTCAGCAACATCCAATTGATTTTGACTCATCTTTTTTATTGCATTAGCAACCTCTCCAATTTGCTCCGAGAGCATTGCAAACCTATCATCCTTGTTAGTGGCACGACTTCGCTTTCTATTAAATCTTGAAGGATCTTCTATTCCTTTCGTAGTATTGTCATTACCATCATCTAGTTCAGTTAAGAAGTCCGAATCGCCAACAGAAGGTAAGTCGATGTCTCCAAATTGTTTTGCAAAGAATCCTGTGGCCATGTCTCTTCCAGCCACCAAAGCAAGTTCATCGTACATCTCGATTTTCTTGTTCAAGTACTTCTCATGGGTAGGATGTGCCTACGAAAAATCACAAAAACACAAAATTATTGCAACCTCCAATTCCTACATATCTCAACAGCTGCATGTATAATAGATCTCTTGAATCAATGAATTTATAGTTGCCTGGTTATAACAAACTATAGCATACCAAGGTACATAAACTTAACCCACAATTTTTGGATATCAAATGCTAAGAGTATTAAGTTATATAGAAATATGAGAAGCACATTACCGTTATTTCTTCATCATAAACTTCCTTCCGAACAACTGTGATCATCTTCAAGTTATGGTCCCACTGAAATCCACTCTTAACCCGCAATTTTTGGATGGTAACCCAATTGTTTTTAATAGTTCTAAGATGATTGTCCACATGATCAGGCTCACATTCAGTCCCAAATTTCTCATTTATAGCTTGAGCAACTCGAACGTAGGAAGATGGTTTAAAGGTGGCTGAAGGTTTGTTCCCTTTGGAAGCCTCATCAGCTAGTATCTCTAAAAACATACGCTCCATAGGTCCTGACCATCTGAAATGCTTGGACTTTCCTTCTCTAGTCTTGCCCATTGCTACATTATCAAACATATCCCACACAAGAAATTGTGATAAACAAAGAATAACACAATAACAGATATCATTTGACTACTGAGACAAGGAAACATCACAGTGATATAGAGTAGTAAATCAAGTTCACATTTACAAGAACTTCAATCACAAAGTATTCATGTCACATCAAAAACATCATACAACTTCTAAGAAGATACAAATACTAAACATTCATTCTATGCCTACTATAGTCATCCCACATTAAACGTGCGATACTATCTCTTTTTGCTGCCCACTCTCTGTTTTCCTCCCTCTCCTCTCTTTGTGTTTGTTGATGTCTTCTTTCTTGACTTTGAGATTCAACCTCTACAGTTAGTTCTTGCATAAAGGGATCATAAGGGTCAACTCCCATAATGAAGTTATGTAAAATACAACATGCTAAGACCACATCAACTTGAGTATCAAAAGACCAAAAGGGTTCGGCGTCTAATACACGAAAACGCCTTTTTAGGACCCCGAATGCCCTTTCTACTGCAGACCGTAAAGATGAATGGCGATGATTGAACAACTCTTTCTCGTTCTCGGGTGAGTGGTCACTAAACTCCCTCCTGTGATATCGAGCTCCACGATATGGAGAAATTATTCCCGGTTGGATGCCATATCCGGCATCAGCAAGATAGTATTTACCTACCAATTTTATGTAAAGTTTCAATAACATGTTTCAAGAAAATAGGGTATAAGTTTTATAGAAAATATGGAATAGTCTATACCTTCAGGAATTTTCATTCCTCGAGGCCTTGAAAGTGCATTTGTAAGAATACGAGAGTCATGGGCCGTGCTTTCCCAACCGGCCAACACATAAACGAATTTTAAATCATAAGTAACAGCTGCAAGAACATTTTGTGTTGTTTTCTCTTTTCGACCACGAAATTTTCCTAGAGTGGAAGAAGGGACAATCACAAAAGGAAGCTATAGACTCCTAGAGTGGCATTATCAAGCATGAAAACCGGATCATTCAAAATAAATGGATAGCATCTCATAAGAGGAGATTTATCAGCATTAGAACAAAAGGAAAACCCATTTATAGAAACCTATTCGTTTGTAGCTGATTGCTGAAACTATTTGATTGATGAGTGAGTATGTACGTGTAACCCTGCAAGTTGGACAACTTTCTCAGCCAAAATGCTTGAACTCATCTGGAAAACCAAACATTCTCTCGTTCTTGTACCGAATAGACTTGCTAAAAGATCAGATTGGAAAAAAGAGACAAATGTTTCTAATATTAGTTGACAACAAAGAAAATAAAACTCATGCTTTCGAGCACTCTTATTCCATGGAAGGTTACAATAGAACCAACAGATGTCTAACAGACTCCAGAATAGCTCAACTTCGATAGCTAACTTATTTATTGATTATACACTGCAAGTGTCAGCAATCTCGTCTATGAATCCAACATAAGAACATGGAAGATAACCATCAATTGACGGGCAAATTATCAGAAACTTGAGGGATGATCGAGATCAGTCATTCTCAATCTTGAAACATTGATAGATACATTCAAGGAGAACAACAAGGGCAAGCATCGTCCAACACACGGGCCCATCCACTACGGATGCATATTCTCATGCTCACGGGAAAAAATGGCTTGCTCCTCCATTGAGGGTACAAATAACATAGCCGAACTAATCTGCTTGGGCATTTCACCAAACACTTTACGTGCATTCAATTAAACGGCACAAGGAAACAACAAGATAGTGAGAATCGCAGCCCAATCAATACGAGATCATCAAGAATGAATCGAAAGTTACTAATATAATCTCAGGTGTGACCGATGTTCATGCTAACAACAACAAAGCTCTTGGTTTCTCTTCCACATGCGTAATGGAAGAATGTACTGAACTTCCATGCTCAATGAAAACCGAAAGCTCCAAGGCTCCAAGTTGTCGAAGGTTTGAAGAATCTACTAGTTCAATAAACTTGAGTCCATTGATGGAGCACACGGATTCGAAGCTCAAGCGCGCGAGAACATCGCGATCCGAAGAGCACTGGATGTGGCAAGGTGAGCAGCGGATTCCGGCACCGATCAGCGGGGGCGAAGCTTACGGAATACGCAGAGGATTGAGAGAGAGGCTTTGAGGGGCGTTTTACTTCAATTGCTTGAAGAAGATGAACGGAAACGTGAATCAAACAACTGAAACGCAGAGAATCAACATCAACTCAACGATGTAAAGCATCGATCAAAAAATTCTGAGATTATTCTCAAATCGAGAGAGGAGAGAGAACCTAGAACCGTGTTGAGCGTCGTTGAAGAAGAGCCAGACCTTCAATGATGAAGAAGAAGATCTGGACCTTCAATGGCGAAGAAGATGCGCGTCGTTGAAGAAGAGCTGAAGAAGAAAGACGAGCGAACGAAGCGAAGGGAGAGAGCGGTGTATGGAGAGGAAAAGTGAAAGGTCAGAGGGAAAAAATGAAAAGGGAAAGCGTTTTCACCTTTTGAGGGAGAGGAATTCGTTTTCCTAAAATAAAACATAATATTTGTGTTGACCGGAAAGTGTTTTCCATTGACCAAACCTTTTTTAGCGAACCAAACGGCTGAAAATCCGAAAAACACTTTCTTGTAAAACACTTTCAGTGAAACAAACACACCCTATATTTCACTCTTCATATTGATAGAAAGGTCCTAAGTTCTTCATAATTATTGAAATAAAAGTGTGAGCTATAAGGAAAAGTTAATATATGATAACTCCTCCACAACTCTTTAATTTAAGTTTCAAGTAAAAGTGTATCCAATCTAATATATCGATAAGCTTGGATTTGGACTTTCTCATGATGATCTCCTCAAGTGAAAATATTGTATCTGTGCTGTAGGTAGCCACGACAATAATGAAAAGAAAATTTCATATTTCAAAGATAAAACCCAACTTATGAAAGCTAACTCAATCGTTTTGTCCGGCCTAAGTTAGTTCTACAGGGAAAATTGTCCAAAAATCATAAACTTGTTACACTTTTGCTAATTCAGTCTTAAACTCTTTAACTTTACCAATTGAGTCATAAACCTTTTCACTTTTTGCCAATTGAGTCTACCCGGCTAATTTTGGCCGGAATTTGTTGATGTGGACATCGGCATTGACGTTGACAAATTTTATAAATTTTTGAATTTTTAAATTATTTTTCATGTTTTTCATTTTTTTCCCTTTTTTTATTTTTTTTTATTTCTTTCCTTTTTTTCCTCTAGCAATCGCCTAGCCTCCGGTGACTGGCCAAAGGCCATGGCCGGTGAGGGCAATCTCGCCTAAGTCTTGCGAGGTCGACCCTCCCTGGCCTCTGGCAAGGGCAAGCCTTAATCGAGGATGGCGAGGTTGCCCCTCGCTAGATATCGCTGAGGGCAATCTTGCCTGAGGCCTGTGAGGCCGACTCTCTTCGGTCGCTAGAGGTTGGACGACTAGCTAAAGGAAGAAAAGGAAAAACACAGAAATAATTAAAATTTCGAAAAATATTAAAATAAATTTTGTTCACATCAGCATCACCTGTCACACCTCGATCCTCGAGCACGCGCCCATCCCTTACCTGGTCGATTAATAGCTATGTCCAAGGACGCATTGCCAATCCAATCTTTTTAATACTCACGAGGAAGCATATAGAAAATCCACAGACAATAAAACAATGGGATAGAAAAGTAGGACTAAAATTTTCCAACCAAAATGGCCTTTTATAAACAAACAGGTTATATACAATATTAGACTGTTTACAAAATATCGGCTTAATAACAAAAAGGAACTGTCCTACGACCCACTGGTCGAACATGTTCGCCGATCCTTCAATCTTCATCTTCCCATACTCTGGGGTTCCCGGTCCTTCACCAACACCATCTAAGGACCTGAAAGTGGTTATACAAGAACCAATGAGACTACGTCTCAGCAAGTTCTATCCCCTAAGACTTGATTAGGAAACCAATATGTCATAGGGGCTGCCTAAGCACAATTACGAGTCAGAGGACTTACCTTGGCCTTAGTCTTCTCCCTACAAGTCAGCACAATTCATAAACTCATTGAGTTATATCAACACATCGATCATTCACTCAGATCGACTTATCGATCAATCGACCTGATCGATTACATGTCAATCAAACCATTCCCCGGTCATTTTAATCAATACCATGCATTCTCCAAGATGATATATCTAGTGATCGAGCCCACGTGCCTTCTCCAACATGATATATCTAGTCATCGAGCCACTATAATATACCATTCATTCTTCAAGATAACCTATCAAGTTACTGAGCTAGTATATTATAATATTCATCATAACATTCATTCTCCAAAATGGTATATCTAGTCATTGTGCCCACGTGCATTCTCCAAGATGACATACCTAATCACCGAGCCCACGTGCATTCTCCAAGATGATGTACTTGGTCACCGAGCCCACGTGCATTCTCCAAGGTGATGTACCAACTCAACAAGCCAACAACTCATAATGTCTTTCTCTGAGATGACATAATTAGTCATCGAGCCAACGTAACATAGTGTCTTTCTCTGAGATGACACACTTAGTCATCGAGCCGACGTAATACAGCATTCTTTCTCACTTTTTATCATACCTGATAAAATAGCCATGTGTGGGTACACGGTTGGCCTTAGCTAAAATACCATAATTTCACTTTCACAATTCCCACCATTTCATATAGTCCACCATAATATGTTTGGCGTTGTAAACCGATGCTCTGTTATTTTTCAATCAATTACTGAAATTAAATCAATTTAAGAATAAATTCTAAAACTGCAATTCATACACAATCAGTACAAATTAAGGCTCAATTAAATAAACATATCACACCACAGTGATCAGCATAATTTTCCAGTCACCGGCTATCCCGGTCTAATTTCCGGAAATTAATTAATTAATTAATTAATTAATTATGAAAAATATTAAATAAATGCAATAAATCCAACTTAGGCTCGTTATAGCCTAATTGGAAGCCGAGACGAACCCGGAAAATTTTCGAGGTTCGTTCAATAAATACTAGAACCTATCTCATCGCTAATTTCAGTAACCATTTGCCTAACATGCACGACAAGGTACTAAATTAATTCACCTATTCTAATCTATCCACCTAAGTACACTTAATTAAATCTAATCAACTCCTAAGCATAATTAACCTACTAAGTGAGGATTAATGAGTTAAACTCACTTGTTTATTGAACCGTCCGGTTCAATTTGACGGGAACACGATGGGGGCCGACTTTCTCCTAAGCGGGCCTAGGTTTCGAGGCCCGGAACCACCTCAAAACAGGCCTAGAGCTTGCTGGAAAACCCATTAACTTGTTGTTCTGTTCTTGCTGAAATAGAAGGGAAACAAGCTCGGTTTAGGCGGGGATTGACCGAGGAAGAGAGTAAAGGCCAAACCGAGCCATGGCAAGCACTCACGGGGGTCGAAGGCGGGCCAAACGACTCTGGCATGGACTGAGGGGGCTGCTGGAATGTAGGGACAGAGGCGGTGGTGTGGCTGCATGGCGATGAGGCGCGGCAAGGTGGGACGGGCGCTCGCGGGCAGTGGTGTGCGGAAACAGCGACGATGGATGCGTGCAACGGCGTGGGTGGCTTCGGTGGCTCTGGTGGCTTCTCTCCTAGCTGCTAGTGGTCACACGGCAAGGTGAGGGGAGAAGGAAAGTTGGCCGGCCAAACTTGGAGCAGAAGAGAGAGAGATGGGTCCACATGCCTTCATTTTCCAATTCTTTGTCCCCTTGACCCATTCCTAGCCAAGGCTTCCTTCCTTGGCCGTCCTTAGGCCACCAATGCACACCCTTGGACTCTTGAAATGGTCCAAAATGCTAGGCCATGGGGAGCATACGAATTTGCTTGATATTTCCTCCAATTAGTCACTTATTTCTTCTCAAATCAATCTCAATTGGCTCTCCTAAATTCAATCGACACCTCAATTATCAAATTGGTATTTTTCCTCACCAATTGAACCACCTTGCATCCCAACCGTGTGATCGAAAACTATCCCGGCCTTTTTTCTGGACAAAAACCGCCCTAGGACGACTTTTTCCCAAAAAGTCTCAAGTTGTAGAAAAATCTTTTGAGACTGAGTCGACGCTGCTAGAATTTATTGTGACATGACAGAATCTTCAATTTCTGAAATCGGACTCGAATTCACGGTTAATTTCCATTCGGCGCGTTTTTAGCGTGACCTAGGCTACCAGGTAACTTTCAAAACTTTTCAGTGCAAATGACCCGTGGTCGATTTTCTTCAAGCCACAATGAACCCATTCGACTCATTGGCGACTCTCGGTTGTCATGAAAATCTCGAGGATTCAAATACGGATACAAGGTACCAAAACAATAGAGAAATTAGTCTAGTGCCGATTGACGAGAATTTTTCAATTTAGTGGTGTCATCCACGATTAGCCACACATCTTAGTCGAACCAACCTATCTCTGATCTCAAATCGATTTTTAACTGTGCCGTAATGGCCTCTAAAGATGAGCACGGTCGAGTAGCTGATTTCTAGTCGAATTCTCAAGTTTGTTTCTTAAAATTCCTTAATGGCTTCCCCAGATAGTCTAGTTATCTCGAGAGTGATCAACTCTGAGAATAGCCCTATAGACACGTCAATGAGAAGTCCGATTGATTCAATAGAAAACATGATCGAAAATCTGGGATGTCGCATCACCCGTGTTACGTAAGACGATCGGTGTCCAAGTCAGCAAATTTTAGTCAAAATTAGCCAAATGGACTCAATTAACAAAATGTTGGAAAATTTATGATTCAATTAGCAAAGTTGAAAGGTTTATGATTGAATTGGCAAAAATGCAAATAAGTTTAAGATTTTTTGGACAATTTTTCCTAGTTCCATCCTTCATGCTAATATTCAATTGGAAATTTGGACTTAGGCATTTTTTTAAGCCTAAGTTTCACAAGCTCAAAAAGTCCCATCCAACTCACTAACATATTTTGAAAACCCTAAAAAAAGCCCCTTGTAGATCCCCAGTTACAATCTCTTTCCTCGTGTACCGAGATTAACAAATAAGAAAAATCTCTGAAAAAAAAAAAAAAAAAAAAAGGTATCCTTTGAACAGATCTAGCTAAGCTCAAACTGGGTTAGATCGAACATAAAATTATTGGTACAAAGACCTGTGCCGTCCCTACATGAAGCTACCTCATGCCAAAGAAACGAGTGGGGTTTGAGATTTTATGATGCACTTCCGGTCCATCATTGCTGTTTCTCTTCCTTCGATTCAGTACGGTAGATGCCGGATAGTTGATCTCATCTTTCTTTTCGTTTTTCCTTTTTGTGAGAAGTCCCCTTGGCGACTTTTGATTGTAGAGAGTGGTAGCGTTTAGGGTCCACCTGCAAAAATAAAAAATTAAGAAATTCTCGCGACATAGTCATACAATGCACTGATTGATTTTAGGAATTTAGACTTTTGAAAAGGTTGTGGAGTAAGCCATGTGAGATCGATGGGAATGTAGAGTGCGAATGTAGAAAAGAAACCGTGTGGGAGGCTCCTATAATCTGCTATCAGCGTCCAGGACACTTCCTAGTAATGATGTCGTCGACTGACTGAAGAAAGAAGTGAAAGAAGCCATCTCTTGGTATTAAGATTTCCCAAAAAGTTGTGGAAAAACCGTATGATATCATGGGAAGTGGGAACGTAGAATGAAAACAAGGTAGGAGACTACTAGATTCCACTATTAGTTTCTACGCGACTTATATCATATAAAAAGAAAATTAGAAAATAAAGCAATTTCAATGAATTTTATAAAGCGATCGAGGCAATACCGATTGATAGTAAGTGAATCAAAATAGAGTTCCTCAACGAGACTAAAAGGATTATAAATCATTTGTTGGCGTTATGGCATTTTGTATATTTTCAAATATTTTTAATTAATGTTACCATACAAAGCATATTTTTGCAACGTCAATGAGTTTAAAATATAGTTTAAGTCACACTTTAAGATGTATTTTATTGAAACACTTCTGTAACTTTTAAACAACATCTCATGCTCTTTTCGGTAAGAGGTAATAATATAAAGAGAAAATGACAAAAGTACAAAAAATCACGGCACCAAAAACTTACACTCAAGATGAATAAACATAATGAGTGGAAGTATGCCATGATGTAAAAAACCACAAGGCAACGCCTAAAAGAAGGCAAACAAAAAACTAGAAAGGCATGGCATGAACAACCGGCAAATAAACAAACACCTCAGCGAAGGAGGAGAGACGTCGACTCCAGAGCACTAGAGCACTAGGGCACTAGCATTTCCTTGAAGCGTCGATTGAAACTAGGGCCTATTACGGGTCTCCCGAGAAGATAATAGGATCGATGCCCCAACTCCTTTGCAACCTTCTGTTTCTGAAACTATCCTCAATGTTTCTGAAGGTGCTAGCTCTATCCCTAACCACCTTAAGAAGATGGTAAGGGATTGTTCTCTAAATAGGATGCTATTCCTATTTTTCCAAATAATGTGACAGAGAGCCCCAAGGGAAAAGCGAGCAATGCATTTAGAGAAATCCTTACCCTTTAAGAATGAGGTGGCCCACTGGAAATTCTCTCCCTAAGATCTGTTTTGCCAAGGCAGATTGCATCTCGCTGCCCAAAAGAAAGCAACATCGGCCGTGACAGAGCAATCAAAAAACAAATGATTTATGGAATCAAGCAACCCATTGCGAATGCGCGGGATCCCCTCTCTATTCTACCATGAACATCTCATGCTCTTTTTAATTCTATCAAATCCTAAAAACTTATCAAATTGGTGCAATCAAATCCCTTTCCTTAACTCTGTTTAATTTCACTCACCGAAAATATTGAAGTGGCATTTTGGTTAATCTTTGAAGGGAGTGGCATGCACACAACAAGCAAATTATTTATTTGCCAACCCTCTTTATTTTCTCTCAAATAATGCTTTGAAGTGCCCAACTTGATTTTTAAGGACTTATACCATAAAAACCCCAAATTGATATAATCGTGCCACATTTGCTCCGAACTATTTTTTATATCACAAAAACTCTCAAACTACTAATCCACGCCGGAGCCAACAAGAATGAAGAGCCAAAGAGAAAGAAATCGCCTCATGCTGCCATAGCACGCCATAATGTCAGGAACTATTAGTAATATGTGGCGAAGTTTCAGTAACGGGAAAACCCATGTGAGATCAATTGAAGTAGAGTAGGGAGAATTACCAAAAAAGTCCTAAACCTATTGCAATTGTACCAATTCAGTTCTAAACTTTTTTTTTTTGGCCAATTTAGTTCTAAACCTTTTACAATTGTGCCAATTCAGTCCATCCAGCCAAAATTGGCCAGCCGGCGGCGCGACGACGCCGGCCGGCCAGGCGAACGATTTTTTAATAATTTTTTTAAATTTTTTTCGATTTTTAAATTTTTTAAAATTTTTTTAAATTTTTTTTAAAAAAAATTTTCTATCTTCTTCTTCCTCTTCTTTGGTGCCCGGTAGGCCGGCGGAGGCAAGGGCGGCGAGGTCGGCCTCGTCGGCCACCGGTGAGGCTCGCCCCGCTAGCCATTGGAGAAGGCGAGCCTCGCCCGGCGACGACGGGCCGCCGTCGCCCGGCCAAGGTGAGGCTAGGCCTCGCCCAGCCATGGCGAGGTCGAGCCTCGCCGGATCTGCGACGGTGGCCTCGCCGTCGGCCGGGCGAGGCTCGCCTTCTCCGGTGGCCGGCGGGGGCGAGCCTTGCCCGGTGACGGCGGCCTCGCCGGCCACTAGCGAGGCCGTCGTCGCCAAATGCGGCGAGGCTCGACCTCGCCATGGTCGGGCGAGGCCGAGCCTCGCCTTGGTTGGGCGACGGCGGCCTTGCCGTCGGGCGGGCGAGGCTCTACCCCGCCGGCCACCGGGTGCGGGCGAGCCTCGCCCGGCGACGGTGAGGCCGCCATCACCCGATCTGGGCGAGGCTCGACCTCGCCATGGCTAGGCGAGGCCAAGTCTCGCCTTGGCCGGGTGACGATGGCCTCGCCGTCGGCCGGGCGAGGCTCGCCTTCGCTAGTGGCCGGCCGGGCGAGCCTCGCCAGTGGCCGATGAGGCTAACCTCACCGGCCCTCGCCTCTGGCCGGCCGGCCGGCACCGGCCGAGGAAGAAGAAGATAGAAAAAAAAAAAAAAAATTTTAAAATTTAAAATTCGAAAAAAACTAAAAAAATTATTAAAAAATCGTTCGTCGGTCGGCCGGCATCCCCGTCGGTCTGGCCGGCCAATTTTGGTCAGATGGACTAAATTGGCACAATTGTAAAAGGTTTAGGACTAAATTGGCCAAAAAAAAAAGTTTAGGATTGAATTGGCACAATTGCAATAGGTTTAGGACTTTTTTGGTAATTCTCCCAAGTAGAGTAAAACATATAGGAACAATGTATGTAACTGCTAGATTCCGCTGATAGTGTGAACGCAACAAATATCACATAAGGTGGCCTTGCAAGTCACAACAGCACACATATTTTGATGTGGTGCAACCATTTGACGTTTGAGAAGAAAATGAACATCAAAATATTCGTAAGATCACTTTAGTGTCATATTTTTATTTGTCTTAATCAAGTGTAGGTTCGATCACCTTAAGATCTGTAACTCTCCTCTAGTATCTGTAAGTTATGCCTAAAAACCAACTTTGCAGGTAACTAGCTGCCTTTTTTTAAGTAGATCTTGATGGACCATACTTTCAAGGAAAGACGTCTTTGAGAACTTAGAATGATATGCCTATATAATGTATATATGGCTGAGTCCGCCAATGTGGGGCCCAGCTAACTTTGACAAGAAAAAAGAAAAATAAAAGGAGGTGAAAAGGTCAAAAAAAAAAAAAAAAAAAAAAAGGAAAGAGAGAGAGCTGCTTCGTGCGAGAGGCGTTCCCAAGAGGAGAGAGAAAATAGAGTGCGGCGTTTCACCGAGAGCATGCACGAAGAAGAAAGAGAGAGGTGCGCAGCTTTGTGGTCCAGTTTTGAAGGCCAAATGTTGTCAGAAGAGCTCAAATTTCGGTATATGATTCATGAAACCGAGCGGTACGAGTTGATCGGTTTCTTCGAATTTTCCAATTACAATTAGGTTTTTCTACTCTCTTTGCGGTAATTCACAAGATGACATAATTTTGTATCGATGATGTTGAGCCTTTTGTATATGATTAGAGAAGAACACTTTCTATATTCCACTATTTTTCGTAATTAGTGGAAGTTTTTAGGCCATTTGTGACTTTTCCTTGGTGTTTTTATTAACTTTATCTCATTGTCATTTCGGCATTATATTTACATATTGTGAGATTGTATTACTGATTGTTGCTGGGATTAAGTCGATTTTGATTGATTTAATTCTGAGGGATATATTGATCCCAGATTGGGTTAGTTCTTAGTAAATCGTTACTCGTTTGTTGCCAACAATACACCAAGAAGGTGCACGTACTATTCTCATTGATTCCAATTTTTTGTTATTCCATGCAAAACCAATCATAAACAATCTGTCGCGACCAAATTTTCGAGTGTAGACCACCTAGGGTTTGGCTAATGGATTGTTAAGCCTAAACTTAACTCGGGCTCTCCCAAGCCCATACCAATTCGCGACTTAGGTTTGAGTTCTTAACATGCAAATGATTTTCAATTAGGAGTCGCCACTAATCTATTTTTGGTAGGTTGATTAGACACCTAAGTAAAGTAATGGGAGATTTACTTTACTCCTACGAACCAGAGACTATGGGTACGGGGACTTGGTTACACTAGATTTCTCTAATGCCCTTTCGGTACCATTCTTTATTTAACAAAAAATATTTGACAAGCAATTTGAATTGATTTTAACTTATCTCCCTAACATGTGAGGTGATCATACGAGTCCGCAAACCACCAATTTAACACTCGGGAAAGCAATTAAATAATGCATGACTTACCTCAAAGCAACGAAAGCATCTGCAGGTGTTAGATCGGGAATTCACATCAGCAATCCTAGATATGATTTCTAATTAACAAGCAATCAATCAATTTTGCTTTCACTTTTTAACGAGAATATAGTCAATATGCAATGTAATGCAATGCTTCTAACCTAATATGAAATAACATGGCATGTCAAAATGTCTTAAACTATATGAATGAGTAAAAGATTTTGTGATTTTTTAATGAACATGCAATAATTAAATATGCAATCTAAATTAACCAAAATGATCTAATTCTAATGACGTGCAATTTCTGATTAAATGAACCTAGCAATAATCACTAAATGACATGCATTTCATGAACCTAATTCTACATGACGTGCACATGATTTTTTTTTTATTTTTTATTTAACGAAAATTCATAATTAAAATCACTAAAAAGGAAAATCAAACTAAAGTGAAATACTATCTATTCTAAATGCTTTCTAAACATGCATTAAAAAAACCTATCATGCAATTTATCTAAAGATCTATCTAGACCTAAAATTAAACATGTAATTTTATCTAATATGCAATGACGTGCAAAGAATGCCCTAATTCTAATTTTTTTTTTATGAAATTCGAAATTAAAATTAAACATGCAATTCAAATAATAAAAAAACTAACATCCTAAATAAATGCACTTTTTTTCTTTTTTCATGATTCAAAATAAAATCCCTAATCTAAACATGCAAGATAATAAAAAAAACAAACTTAATCCTAATTCAATTTTTTTTTTTGATTTTTTTTCTTTTTACGAAAATAAAATTGATTCAACCGACACCACAGCAAATCAGGCAAGATAAGATCGACATCCACAAATTGACGAATCATATCCTGCGCATAGGATCGGACTGGCCAATTTTAAATAAAACCGCGAATCGAATCTCGAGCGTGAGATCAGATTGGCGATTTTCCGTGCGATTGCGAGTCGGATTTCGGGCGCGAAAATCGAACTGTCAATCGTATGCACGTTGTGAAATTAGGGATCAATCCCTAATTTAAAAGGCTACTCGAGATTACGGATACGATAGCATATCGAGAATTTAAATAATGTGCATCAACGATATTTCAAATAAGGAAACGGAATATTCGAAAATCGAAATAGATAAAGTTTTCACCTAGTTCGAATATCGGCCTTCAAAATTCGGATCCTCGCGACTCGACGTGATGGTGCTAAGCTCGGTGGACCACGGTAACCAATGACTCACGGGCTTGGTGAACAGCTTGTTGGACAGCTTGACTCCAGGAGATGCACGTGCAAGTAAAGAGAGAGGATATGTGCCCCTTTTGTGCTGGTCTTTCCTTCAAACAAAACAAGCAAATATTAAACAATATATGTGAGAAAATTTGTGCTCGTCAATATTGCTCCATGCGGTGGTGTTTGCTTGCGATGACTCAGGGCCAAGAAAATCCGGGATTCGCTTGGGACGTTGAATCGTAATAGTGGGCAAAGTGGCAGCACGTGGCAGCAAAACCCAAACATGAACAAGGGCGTGCGTGCGTGCAAGGCATGAATTTTGATGGATGCCTAAAGTTTCAAGAGATGGGTTGGTTTAGGAAGACTCCTGGACTCCAAACGGACGTGGTGCTTTTGACCAAGTTCACGTGTTCTTCCTTTGCCAAGAATTCTTCAATTTGTAGCCGTAAAAATGTGAATTTCGTGGCTTGCGGCATGGTGATCGACAGGTGAGACTAGGGCAGCAGCATCGTCTAGGTCGAGGATAGCGATGCTCGGCACAGCAAGGACTAAGAAGCGCTGGGGATCACTAGAAACCTGCAAATAAGGAACAAACGACTGGACGGCAACGTGATCGGACTGAGGCTCGTCTTTTAGCTATTCATGTGTGGTTCCCGCGATGCTTTTGACGCTGGGCAGAATTTGGAACGATGAAGACGACGAACGGCGGCCAGATCCGAGGTCGCAGCCACCTCGCAGATTATTTTCCTTCCAGCCAATTCCTCTTTTTTTTCAAAGCACCCTCACGTTGGCTTTTCTTCTGCCGATCCCCTCTAAAAAAGTGACAACCCTCTTGTGTGTCCGTATATTCAATGTGTGGCCTCCTTCAAAAAAAACCCTATGTGTTTTTTATATAGGCCATCGATTAGGGTTTTTAATTTTTCAAAATCAATATCCACGAAGATTTTTTTTCAAACGCAATATTCACTTTTCCAAACGCGATATTTGTTTCATATCTGCCCTATCCGAAAATTCATCATATCCCAAAAAAATTTCGAATTCTATTTTCTCACGAGATAATTTCCGATCATTAAAAATCGAGCTTGGGCCAATTTGTTCGCTTCGCGGGCTTAGTTCGACCTTTCAATTTGCAACTCAAAATCACCAATTCGAACCTATCCATGGCCAGTCCAATAAATAAATGCGAGACATGCAAACTAAAAATAAATGCACCTAAATCTATATGCTATGCAATTAATATTTTTTTAGGGATAAAATTAACCCCTAATTTTCTATGCAATAAATAAATAAACTAAATCGCCAAAATTTAGGTGTCAACACAATCATTGTCATTCTTTTTTTCGTAATTCTAACTCTCCCCCGCTGTTATACGCATTATATATCGCGTAAGATACTAGCTGCGCTCTAAGCTGCACATGTGCGTTCATGTACCTGTAGGAGTATCATGACATGCGGCCAAACAGATGAGAATGGCATTACAGAACTATCATGACATCTAGCTGGTTTGAGTTTCGTCTGTTTCCAGTATTTAATTAGGTCATTAGTGGAATGCCAAAAGATATTAGTGGAATGTTCCGTACAATTCCCTCACTACGATATGCATAGTAAATTTTAATACAGAGAGTATTTAGATTAATTTGGTTAATAACGTTTCACTTACTGATATTTTTCATAAGTGATTAATAAATATAGTGAAGCCAGAGACAAACCAAAAAGAGGGGAAGAAGAATGAAGAAAGCTGTCGTGCTTGGGCAGAGGGGCCAGAGCCAAACCAAACGTCTGCATTGCAATTTGCATTCATTGGAAAAGAAGTGACACCGATGAACAAACTGTGTCGAAGTATCGGCAACAGGAAGAAAAATGCCACCAAGAACCAGCCGCAAGAGCATAAGCAGGCAAGGAATGAGCTGATGCGCTGGGGAACCCTGCGTAGAGGTTCAATTTCGAGGATCATTTGAGGGCCGGGGCCGAGGCATTGGGGAAAGGGACAGTACAAGTACAAGGCTGACCTGGAGGAGGAAACCACCACGGTGGTCGTGAAGAGGCTGACGTGATCTTGTCGGCTGAGGATTTCCGGGACAAGGTCGAAGTTGTCGGAGCGATGGACCACGGCCGGGGATTGCATTCCTTGTTACCGCCTCGTGAGGCAGAGATTTGCCCGGCCCCCGCGTTTTGGGCGGAGTGTGACTCGTCCTTACTCCCTGTCGGGCACCGTGCCCTGTTTGGAAAGAAAATCATTAATTGTTAGAATTTTTTGTAGGAATAATGAATTATACTGCTTTGAACTTATTCACATTCTATAATTGTTAAAATGATCGCAATCTCATGAGCGTAATCCTACTTATTCATATTTTTGTTTGTTCGTATTATTCCTTCATAACATATGCAAATTTTTATTTACATCAGTTTTAATCTATAAGATATACGGATCATTATCAATTATTCAAGTGAAGTGGGGCTAAAAGCAGTCCTTGCTCGCCCCACTTGCCACAAAATGCCTCATGAGGCATTTTCTCAGTGAGAAAATTTTCCCCTTAAGGGGGCACCGCGTGACACGAGTGCCTACACCTTGTGCCCATCCCTATTTCTAGTTACCTTTTCCCCCTCACACCGTAGGAATTTTGTTAATTAAAATTACTTAAATATTAACGTTATATAAGTGCAATAGTATTATCATACTTCACATTACAATATCTCGCGAAGTACAATACTATAATTAAAACAAACATTATGAGCATAATCATTGTTGACGGTGGCCATAACCGATTTGTTAAACAAACATGTTATAGATTATAATATCTTAATGATGAATAATTTTGAATATTTAATACAATCAAAACATAGTGATTAGCACAACTCTGCATTACTTAATTAGGGTAGTACATATGATTATATAGAATAGAGTAATTAAAAAGGATATTATTCCTACTCTAAAAATTACCTTAACTGTTTTAGTTAGCTCAATAAATTCTTTTCTATATATACATAACATTTGACGATTTTCACATTATTTATTTTCTTTCAATTTGACATGAATAACTAATACTTCGATTACACTTACAATTGGCTACATTCTTTTGTTGTTCAGAAATTTCCTCGACAATGACATCAATCTCCCTTGTTTTCTCATGAGTTTTTCAGGCCATATCATCCACAATTTTTCACGAAACTTTCCTATGCAGTTGGTAAGTTTCCTATCTCCTATTCAAATTAAACAACCAGAACATTGCTATTAACTTTCCTTATTGACAAATTTTTAATGTCAATTCATTTCTAAAGTTCCACTTGACTTTCCCGTACAGTTAGCAATTTTCTTAACTTTGCTGTGCACTTCCAGTCGACCATTGCTGTGTCTCTTCCTTCCGATTCTGTGCAGCAAATGTGCTGAATAATTGGCCTCATCTTTCTTTTAGAATGCGGTCCACTATCGTAGAATGGTAGCCCTTATTTCCACGAAAGTGTCCCTTCAAAACAACAAAAAAAAAATTATGGATATTTTGGGACACAATAATGGCCTTACCCATAACTTTCGCAGAAGTTGTGGGAGCAGCCATATGAGACCAACGGTAATGTAAGGTGGGAAAGTGGAAAAGAAACCGTGTGGAGGACTCCTAAAGTTTGCTGTCAGCGTCCAAAACACTCCCGATGGTCTCCGTCGTTATAAGTGTGGTATAAGATACTAGCTGCAATCTAAGTTACATTTGTGTGTATATATGTTCACGACATGCGGCCAAAAATATGAAGACGGAATTAGATAGCCATTACAAGTTGATTCAATCTCTTATTGGGTATTGTTTTAGTTCCAAGAGAATGCAGTTCGCCAACTTCCCTAAGCTTTCAGATGGGTTGAGTTTTCAGCTGTTTCTGATGATTGATTAGGTAAAATTAGAGTTATATCAATTGGTTTATATATAGTATTAGCAGAATGCCTAAATATTGTTGTTTGGATGTTCTACACAATTTCCTTACTACAGAGAAATATTAAGATTAATTTGATTACTTACGTTTTATTTACAAATAAAATTAATAAATCTCAGATAAATTCAAGTAACTTGGTATATATACCCATGCCAATAGATTTATTGTGGATGAATTAAGTTTTCTAATCATTCAAATAAGAAACCGGCTAAGCCAATTTTCAAGGGCAAGTGGGCATGGGACCATATAATTGCACAAATAATTTTAAAGGTTTGTTCGTTTGAGAGAAAACTGTTTGAGGAAAATTATTTTCGACTTTCCAGTATTTAAATGACAAAAAACTAATTGATATACGAAAAGAAGAATGAAGATGGCTGTTGTGCTTGAGTGGTGAAGCCAGAGCCTAACCAAACGTGTGCTTTGCAGTTTGTATCCATTGGTTAAGAAGTGACGCCGACGCCGATGGACGACCTGTGGCGAAGGATCGCCACCAGGAAAAGCCCCAGAACAAGCCCGCGCCAGACAAAAGTGCGACCCAGAACAAGCCGCAAGAGTCTAAGCGGTCGAGGAACGAGCTAGTGTTGTTGGGGAACCCCGCGAAGAGGTTCAATTTGGCGGACGTTAAATGGGCCGGTAAGCAGGAATTGGGGAAAGCACGGCGCGGGAGGACTTACAAGGCTGAACTGAAGGACGGGATCACCACGGTGGTTGTGAAGATGCTCGGGGATGTGCTCTTGCGGGCCAAGGAATTCCGGGACAAGGTTGAAACTATCGGGACCATGGACCACGAGAACCTGCTCCCTCTGAGGGGTTACATCTACAGTGAAAAACGGAAGTTCCTCTTGTACGATTACATGCCCCTGGGAAGCTTGTCAGACCAATTGCAAAACAGAGGGCCTCCCCTGACTTGGGAAGTCAGGCTTTCGATTGCACTCGGGGCTGCCCGGGCCATCGAGCACCTGCACGCCCAAAATAGCCACCACGGGAACTTCAAGTCGTCCAAGGTCCTTCTCACACCTGCAGCTGGTCTCTACTCTGAAACCATCTCAAGATGTTCCCTCTGGTAACACATTCTCACTAAAAAACTTATTCTGCAAGCTTTAAAATGGAGGTAGAAGATTCCACATCGATTTCATGTTGGCCAGAGAGTTTGGTGAAACTTTCTAAGTTAAAAATATGCTGGCTCATGAACCAATGAACTATCTTTACTTGAGCAATGTCTCAAATTTATGCATTTAAAATTTCAATCCCACTGTCAGTTAGAGGTATCATACAACACAAACTTGGAGCAGATAGATAACTTCTCGATGAGTTCAATGTTCTGGTTAGTGCTACTATTTGATGCATCCATGATAACAACCAGAGAATCTTCTGTCTTTTTTGGCTTTTAATGGGTGAAACCTCTTTGGAACAGTTACATAACTCTTCGGGCAACATTTCATAAAACTGTACCAGGATTCCTTACGATCGAAAATTTTTCATTTCTACTGCATAGTAAACGTTAAAAGACGAGCTATCCAACATGATGTCGGAACTGACAATAAAAAAAAAAAAAAAAAAAATGATGTCGGAAAGAAAAGAAAGAAAAATAAAAATATATATATTCTTGGACGAAAATGGCCTTGATCCATTGGAAAATGAGATTAAACCCTCTTTTGAGGCTGATATAATCACTTCAAGTCCTCTATTTGAAACAAGGTTCACTTTGGATCATCTTTTGAGAAAATGAAGATATTTAAGGCCCTTATTTGGAATTCTCTATATGTAATGTAAGTCAAAAAATAAATCAATAATCATAATACAACCAAACTGAATATTACAAAGCTGGAAAAATTAATTAACTTTAACCATTAATAACTGTAAATATATTAACCCAACAAAATTTTCATAAGAAAATGAATTATGTGAATATTCATATTATAAAATAAATCGAGGGAATTATGGATATGCATTCATGGGAAATACAAGATTGTATCTTTCTTAAAAATACAAATTGAATTTTGCACATATCTGTAAGATATCGAACAATTCTTTTTCCAATCACCATATTTTAGTTTATTTCGTATGACAATTATTTCTAATTCTTTTATTACCATTTAATATATGGAACTGGAAGCTTGAACACCTCTAGATTTCTATATGAATAGTTCGGGCGCCTTTTTCACGCCACGTCGATGGCATGAAGATGAAAAGTTTGACAAACTAAGGAAAGCTATCAAGCGAAGAATTTTCGTTTTCATTTTATGCTTTCATGCTCTTCTTTATTCATATTACTTTACATGCATGAAATATTTCTTGTGTTCATGTTATAATTTGGAAAATATTGCAATTTTGTTTGTCATGTTTTCTTTTAATCGGAAAATATACCCATATGATATGTTCAAATCTTTATTAATTAAATGGTTAATATCATGAAAAAAATCTTAAACTGATTTGATTCGAGTGAAATCATGACCATACTAGTAGTATGTCAATGCATTGGATGGTCAAAAGAATAAGGTACCAATTTTCACTTTGCTTAATTTGATACATCAATTCAAACAAACCTCGTTATATGTATGAACTTATAATGTACTCAATCCTTGCCTCAATCCTGATAACGTTAGAATCACGAATTGGAAAATTTGATTGCTGCTGAAATACACACGCACACTAATATGTAAGCCAATAAAGATTACTGATGCATGGAGGAGGGCAAGCGCTTTGGAGGCTTCGCAACCTCTGAACCACCGTCCAGTCAATGCACGAGACGGATTCCATTACTGGTGAACTAAAAGTATGGTAAGATGGGACAAATATATGGGGAATTGCCAACTCATCAAATTTCCAATAACAGTGTGGGTTTCTTGTTTGACTCCTTTTATTGACAACTTTTTACTCTTTAGAACCCTGTTATTATATATTTATATGTATAGGTAACGTATTTTCTATTCAAATGGAAGGTTGAAAAAAAGACATAGTACGCTAGTAAAATGGCAAAACCTAATTTTCACAGCTACATGAGACAATGTTGTAGGAGTATACTATAGATTATAAAACCAAAATAAAGGTGAAAAAAAGAGCTGTAGTAAAAAAAATTAAACACTTTGCGTAAATATTAGTATAAGAATACTTTCTCTGGATTTAAACATTGAAAATGGGTAGTAGATTGCAAAAAATGAAAGGAAAGAAATAAAAATAAAAGAAGCACCAGATTTATCGTCTCACTGCTCTCCCTCCTATACTCCCCTGAAAAACCTCGTTTCATCTTTTTTAACATATCTATATGTATTATCTAATTAACTCTAGTTTGTCCTTCCTTAAATGGAACACTCGTCAAATTACCTTATTTGGATACGGCAAAACCTAATAAAATTCACACTAACAAACACATTTATCTTATCGCCGAATAATACCTGACATTGAAACAAAATGTCTAATATTAAGATCGACAATTAACAATTTATGTCCCCCAATAATGTAAATAGTGAGTTCATATATGTGCACACAACAATATACAATAATAAGTAATGAAATTATTGTTAAGAAAGTTCAAGTAAAACTGAAAATGCTCATGATTTATATAAGCATCAAATTTTGAGTAAGCGTAACATAGCTCATAAGCATACCAATATTTCGTTGGATGTTTTGAATCGACACAAAAAGATTAGATCTACAGAGAAAAACAAAAGGATACAAAGTAGACAAAAGCCACAAAGTGGTTTAGTTGAACTCAATTCCACTGTCACCCCGTTTATATTTGTTAGTCCAGAAGTACATATGTTGCTCATTGAAGATTAGTTATTACGATGAAAACCTTCGCTACAATGTATCTGCTTTCATCAGTCGAGATATTATGACTCTCCCCAAAAAAGTGCTCCGACGCTGTTACAACAGCACTTTTTCAGATATTTATGTAACGTTTTTTTGTACCTTTTTCTTGTTTGTTCAAACTTTCGCCAACTTTAGCTGAACTCTAGGACAAATATTTGATTTAGAAAAGATACGGCAAAATTTGAGGTGTCCACATGTTTTGCACAGATTATTCCTACAGTTGAAGTTTCTTCCTTCTAATCACGTGGCTGGGACAAAGTCACGAGTTTTCTTGCCCTCAAGATTGTATGAACCTTAATTATTATTTTGATTTTTCTCATTATTTTTAAAATAAAGAACAGTGTTGCATTAGAAATTACAAAATGAACTATATTTCACTCTTCATATCGATAGAGAGGTCCTAAGTTCTTCATAATTATTGAAATATAAGGGTGAGCTGTGTGGAAAAGTTAATATATGATAACTCCTTCACTACTCATTAATTTAAGTTTTCAAGTAAAAGTGTATCCAATTTAATACATCGATAAGCTTGGATTTGGACTTTCTCATGATGATCTCCTCAGGTGAAAATATTGTATCCATGCTGTAGGTAGCCACAACAATAATGAAAAGAAAATTTCATATTTCAAAGATAAAACCCAACTTATGAAAGCTAACTCAATCGTTTTGTCCGGCCTGAGTTAGTTCTATCGGAAAATTGTCCAAAAAGTCATACACTTGTTATACTTTTGTCAATTCAGTCTTAAACTTTTCAATTTTACCAATTGAGTCATAAACCTTTTCACTTTTTGCCAATTGAGTCTACCTGGCTAATTTTGGCCGGAATTTGTTGATGTGGACATCGACACATCGACACCGACGTTGACAAATTTTATAATTTTTTGAATTTTTAAATTATATTTCATGTTTTTCATTTTTTTTCATTTTTTTTTTCTTTCCTTTTTTCCTCTAGCGATCGCCTAACCTCCGGTGACCGGCCAAAGGCCACGGCTGGTGAGGGTGACCTCGCCTAAGTCTTGTGAGGTCAACCTTCCCGGCCTCGGCAAGGGCAAAACCGCAATCGAGGATGGCGAGGTTGCCCCTCTCTAGATATCGATGAGGGCGATCTTGCCTGAGGCCCGTGAGGCCAACTTTCTCCGGTCGCTAGAGGTTGGACAACCAGCTAGAGGAAGAAAGGGAAAAAAAGAAATTAAAAATACATAAATAATTAAAATTTTGAAAAATATTTAAAAATAATAAATTTTGTTCACATCGCGTCGGTCGTATTACATAAGACAGTCGGCACCGAAGTCAGCAAATTTTAGTCAAAATTAACCGGATGGACTTAATTAACAAAATGTTGGAAGGTTTATGATTCAATTAGTAAAGTTGAAAGGTTTAGCATTGAATTAGCATAAATGCAATAAGTTTAAGATTTTTTGGACAATTTTTCCTAATTCCATCCTTCACGCTGATATTCAATTGGAAATTTGGACTTAGGCATTTCTGGAAGCCTAAGTTTCACAAGCTCAAAAAGCCCCATCCAACTCACTAACATATTTTGAAAACCCTCAAGAAAGCCCCTTGTAGATCCCCAGTTACAATCTCTTTCCTCGTGTACCGAGATTAACAAATAAGAAAAATCTCTGAAAAAAAAAAGGTATCCTTTGAACAGATCTGGCTAAGCTCAAACTGGGTTAAGATCGAACATAAAATTATTGGTACAAAGGCCTGTGCCGTCCCTACATGAAGCTACCTCATGCCAAAGAAACGAGTGGGGTTTGAGATTTTATGATGCACTTCCGGTCCATCATTGCTGTTTCTCTTCCTTCTGATTCAGTACGGTAGATGCCAGATAGTTGATCTCATCTTTCTTTTCGTTTTTCCTTTTTGTGAGAAGTCCCTTTGGCGGCTTTTGATTGTAGAGAGTGGTAGCGTTTATTTCCACAAAAGGGTCCACCTGCAAAAGTAAAAAATTATGAAATTCTCGCAACATAGTCATACAATGCACTGATTGATTTTAGGAATTTAGACTTTTGAAAAGGTTGTGGAGAAAGCCATGTGAGATCAATGGGAAGTAGAGTGGGAATGTAGAAAAGAAACCGTGTGGGAGGCTCCTATAATTTCCTATCAGCGTCCAGGACACTTCCTAGTAATGATGTCGTCGACTGACTGAAGAAAGAAGTGAAAGAAGCCATCTCGTGCTGCCATAGCAGGGCATAATGTCAGCAACTCTCAATATCTTCGGTAACAAAAAAAGTCACGTGAGATCAATGGGAAGTAGAGTGGGAATATAGAATAGAATTAAAACTATTATATTACTATGTAAATTATGAGCCTTATCATCATCGACGATGACCATAACCGATTTATTAATCAAACACGTTATAGATTATAATATCTTGGTGATGAATAAATTCAAATATTTAAAACAGTCAAAACACAGTGATTAGCACAACTCTGCATTACTTAATTAGGGTAGTACATATGAGTTATATAGAATAGAGTAATTAAAGAGAATATTATTCCTAGTCTATTAATTACCTTAACTGTTTTAGTTAGCTTAATAATTTTTTTCTATATATTTACATAACATTCGATAATTTTCACATAATTTTTTTTCTTTCCATTTGACATGTAAAAACTAAAAATTTGATTACACTCATGATTGGCAACATTCTTTTGTTGTTTAGAATTTTCTTCGACACCGACATCAATTTCGCTTGTTTTCTCGAGTTTTTTAGGACATACCATTCGTAATATTTCACATAACTTCCCTATGCATTTCATAAGTTTCGTTTCTCCTATTCAAATTAAGCAACCAGAACATTGCTACTTACTTTCCCCACTCATAAATTTTTTAAGGTCAATTCATTCCTAAAGTTCCACGAAGATTTCCCATGCAGTTCGCAACTTTCGTAACTGTGCCATGCATTTCCAGTCCACCATTGCTGTCTCTTCCTTCTGACTCTGTACGGCATATATGCCAGATAATTAGCCTCATCTTTCTTTTAAAGAACGTGTAAGAATTATTGTGGCCCACATGATATGATTTATGTTATATGGTTTAATAATTATTGTTATGCTATAAGAATAATTAATATTGGTTATGAAGAGTCACGACTCTAATAAAACGAAGAGGTACGACTTTAATTGAAAGGGTATATCGCTTTGATGGAAGGCACCTTTTCGACGATCGTACAAATAAAGTTCGGCCCTCTCTCCACCCACAACGAACAACAATAACAGAAAGGATTTTGGTATTCTCTCCTCCATCGAAAGAATACATCAAGAATAGTGGGTTAAGGGAGAGAAATCGGATTTCTTCTTTGGTTCGTGTTCATCGGGTTTTGTACAACGATCATCGTCAAGTGTAACGCTATGAATAAAGGTATGTCTTCATCTATTTGTGAAAATCATGAAGATCAAAAGATCACTGCGTTTAGTATGAGTTTCCGCATTACAGATTTAAGATGTATAATTGACTTACAGTTGGTATCAGAGCATGGTTTATGATCTCATGATTTTTCCGTTTAAAGAAATATTATGATTTGTGTTTGATGATTTGTTAAACGATCCTGTTCGTAGTATTTATTGTTGTTGAAATGTTTTCAGATGGTTCTGTTGAAGAAAATCCGAATAATGAATGTTTTCATAAAAGAAAATGTCGAAAATGGTAGAATCCAAGGGGAAACAGAGAAGGAAATGGCGAAGAAAAATTTTTGTCGCGCGGGGGAAGAAGGCGCGTGGGTCCACGCGCGTGCTGCAGTCGCTGGCGCGTGGAACCCACGCGCCACGCGCCGTTTCGCGCGCGCCAACCGCAGGCGCGTGGGCATCACGCGCGCGCGAAACGGCTCGGCGCTTGACAGGCGCGTGCGTTGCACGCGCCCGCGGCAGTTGCCAGGCGAGTGCGTTGCACGCGCCTGCGCGCTGGACGCGCCTGCGCGCCGAGCACGCGCCTGCGCGCCGAACGCGCGTGCGGGGCACGCGCCCGCCGAGGACGAAGGCACGTGCTCGGCACGTGCCTGACGTCCCGCGGGGCCCTTTTTACGCTTTTGCCCCTCCCTCAGCTCCTATTTACTGTTTTGCCCTTCCTTTTATGTTTATTTACGGTTCTGCCCTTGCTGTTTATTTACCATTTTGCCCCTGGATTATAAATTTATTATTCTGCCCTTATGGAATTATGATTTTACGATTTTACCCTTATGCTTTTATTACGGTTTTGTCCTTGTGTGCAATTTGGTAAATATTTGTAATTTACAATATTAAAAATTCATATTATGAATGGTTTGTTAGTCACCAAAGTGGCCAAACCTTGAAGTCTTTTGAATTTTTTTTTTTTTTTTTTTTTTGATATTGTAAATTGTTTTATTCAATTACCCATGATTAATTGATGCTATTTATGAAATTGATATGTTGCATATCATTATTGGTGTTATGGGTATATTGAAGTTCATTTATTATAAGAACTTAGGGATTAACCCAAAGGTTAATTATTTTCTATAATTCATGAACGTTATAGTTGATAATTAATATGACTTATTACTTTTGTTTGTATATCCAAAGATAGCAAATAAATTTTAATAAGATATATTTACAATTATCAAATAAAAGTTATTAGCATCATTATGGTTTTTATATATTTGTATATCATAGGATCGCCCAAAGGAGAACTATGATGTACATGTGTAGTTTAGTTTGAATCTGATTAGATGATATTCTCAAAGCATTAATGTATAAGTATTTTCTTGCACATTTGCAGTATCTGTACATGTTTCACTCCATTCGCACGCCTCATCTGTTCCCTTATTCAATGTGATAAATTTTCCGATTGGAGTGAACAAGTCCGGTTTCACTTAGGTGTCCTGGATCTTGATTTAGCACTTCAAGCCGAGAAACCAGCTGCTATTACGATGAAAGTAGCAATGATGAAAAGTCTTTCTATAAAGTTTGGGAAAGATCGAACGACTCGAGCTTAATGTTTATGCGAATGACAGGTTGCAAACAATTTAAAGACTTCTCTTCCCAAAACCGACAATGCTAAGGAATTTATGAAATTTGTTAAAGCGTTCTCAAACTGCCGATAAGTCACTTCTTTGGTACATTGATGAGTACACTGACCACCATGAAATATGATGGTTCGCGTACCATGCATGAGCATATACTTGAGATGACGAATTTAGCAGCAAAATTAAGGACTTTGGGAATGAACGTGGATGAGTACTTTTTAGTACAATTTATATTTAATTCCTTGCCTCATGAGCAATATGGGCCATTTCAAATGAATTACAACACTATAAAGGATAAGTGGAATGTAAATGAATTGGCCAGTATGCTAGTTCAAGAGGAAACAAGGATAAAGAATCAAAAGGCTCATTATGTTCATCTCTCAAGTCATCAAGAAGTTCGAAAGAATTTCAAGAGGAAAGGTGGAAGGAGCAAGAAGAAAGGACTACACGTCCTGAATGACTCTTCAAAGGCTTCTCAAATTCACAAGAAGGAACACAATCTTATTAAGTGTCATTTTTGCAACAAAATTGGACACTTGAAAAAAAGATTGTCTGAAATGTAAAGCTTGGTTTGAAAAGAAAGGTAGGCCTTGTGCTTTAGTATGTTTTGAATCAAACTTTGCTGAAGTTCCTCATAATACTTGGTGGATTGATTACTGGTGCCACCACTCATGTGTCAAATACGATGCGGGGATTTCTTACGATCCAACGGGAACGAAACAAAGCTCCGTTGAAGGCATTGGCACTTATCGTTTGATCTTAGATACTTGGGCATTATTTGGATTTGTTTCGAACCCTTTATGTACCTACTTTTTCTCGCAATTTAGTTTCTTTGCCAAGACTTGATGTGGCGGGATTTTATTGTAAGTTTGGTTATGAATCTTTCAGTCTATTTAAGAGTGATACTCTTATTGGAACTGGAACTTTATGTGATGGTCTCTACAAATTTAGACTTAATAATACTTTTGTTGAGACATTAATGACCTTGCATCATAATGTTGGCACTAAACGAAGCTTGGTGGATGAAAATTCTGCTTACTTGTGGCATAAACGTTTAGGTCATATATCCAAAGAAAGAATGCAAAGATTAGTGAAGAATGAAATTCTTCCAAATTTGGATTTTACTGACCTTGGAGTGTGTATTGATTGTATTAAAGGTAAACAAACAAAGCACACTAAGAAAGGTGCCACAAGAAGCACAGAACTTCTTGAAATTATACATACTGATATATGTGGTCCATTTGATATTCCATCTTTTGGTAAGGAAAGTTACTTCATTACCTTTATTGATGATTTTTCACGTTATGGTTACATTTATCTATTGCATGATAAGTCTCAATCAATGAATACACTTGAAGTGTATATTAAAAAGGTTGAGAGGCAATTAGATAGAAAGGTGAAAATAGTAAGATCAGATAGAGGCGGTGAATATTATGGAAAGTATAATGAATCGGGACAATGTCCAGGTCCATTTGCTAAATTCCTTGAAAGACATGGCATTTGTGCTCAATACACAATGCCGGTACACCACAACAAAATGGTGTAGCGAAAGGCGTAATCGTACTTTAATGGAAATGGTTAGGAGTATGATGAGTCATTCATCTTTACCCTTATCTTTGTGAATGTATGTTTTAAAGACTTCTATGTATTTATTAAACAGGGTTCCTAGTAAGGCAGTTTCAAAGACTCCCTTTGAATTGTGGACGGGAAGGAAACCTAGTTTATGACACCTGCATGTTTGGGGTTGTCAAGCAGAAGTAAGAATTTACAATCCACATGAAAGGAAACTGGATTCAAGAACGACCGGTGGTTATTTCATTGGTTATGCGAGAGAAATCCAAAGGGTATAGATTTTATTGTCCTAATCATAGTACAAGAATTGTTGAATCTGGAAATGCTAGGTTCATTGAGAATGGTGACATCGGTGGGAGTGAAAGAATGCATGATGCTTGCATTCAAGAAGTAAGGGTAGAAGTTCCTATACCCGAAGGTTCTAAAGTTGTTGTTCCTGATATTATAGCACAATCTAACAATAATCAAGAACAACAAATTAATGAACAACCACTCCATAATGAAGATGTCAATACTGAACCTCCAATAGCTGAGTCACAAGAAATAGCATTAAGAAGATCTCAAAGAGAAAAGAGGTCGGCTATTTCTGATGACTATATGGTTTATCTACAAGAGTCAGAAATTGACTTAGGAATTGGAAATGATCCAGATTCATTTTCCCAAGCCATGGAATGTGAAGATTCTAATGAATGGTTTAATGCCATGCAAGAAGAGTTAAAATCCATGCATCAAAATCAAGTTTGGGATATTGTTGAATTGCCTAAAGGATGTAAGAAGGTCGGGTGTAAATGGGTCTTTAAGACCAAGTGCGACTCAAAAGGCAATATTAAACGACATAAAGCCAGACTTGTTGCAAAGGGTTTTACGCAAAAAGAAGGCATTGACTATAAAGATACATTTTCACCAGTCTCTAAGAAAGACTCACTTAGAATCATTATGGCTTTGGTGGCTCATTATGACTTGGAGTTACACCAAATGGATGTAAAAACCGCCTTTCTTAATGGGAATTTAGAAGAAAAGGTTTACATGAACCAACCCGAAGGCTTTTCAATTAAAGGAAAGGAACACAAGGTATGTAAATTAAAGAAATCAATATATGGACTTAAACAAGCTTCCCGACAATGGTATCTTAAGTTTAACGATACCATAACTTCATTTGGATTTAAGGAAAACACCGTTGATCGGTGTATATATATGAAGATCAGTGGGAGCAAGTTTATTTTTCTAGTTCTGTATGTTGATGATATTTTGCTTGCTGCTAATGATCTTGGTTTGTTACATGAAACCAAGAAGTTTCTCTCTAAGAGTTTTGAAATGTAGGATATGGGAGAGGCAACATATGTGATAGGAATAGAAATATTCTGTGATAGATCACAAGGATTATTAGGATTGTCTCAAAAGCCTACATTGAGAAAATTTTAGAGAGATTTAATATGAGTAAATGCTCGGCGGAATAGTTCCAATTCAGAAAGGTGATAAATTTAGCCTTATGCAATGTCCAAAAAGTGAATTGGAACGAGAACAAATGAAGAATATTCCTTATGCATCTGTTGTGGGGAGTTTAATGTATGCACAAACTTGCACCGACCGCACCCGGACATCGGTTTTGCTGTCGGAATGTTTGGCGGTATCAAAGTAATCTGGAATGGATCATTGGAAAGCTGCAAAGAAAGTTCTTAGATACCCGCAAGGAACGAAGAATCATATGCTTACTTATAAAAGATCCGATCATCTCGAGGTGATTGGGTATTCGATTCGACTTAGCCTGGATGTGCCGATACAAGAAAATCAACGTTTGGTTACTTGTTTCTTCTGGCTAGAGGGACAATTTCATGAAAGAGTGCGAAGCAGTCAGTTATTGCTGCATCCACTATGGAAGCTGAATTTGTGGCATGCTTTGAGGCCACTATTCATGGATTATGGCTGCGGAATTTTATTTCAGGGCTTGTGGTTGTCGACAGTATTGCCAAGCCGCTGAAAATTTATTGTGATCGCTGCTCTAAGAACGATAAGTATTCTAAGGGTGCTAAGCATATGGAGATCAAATACTTGTCTCATTAAAGAAGAAGTTCAGAAATGAAGAGTGTCAATTGAGCACATTAGCACCAAACTTATGATAGCGAGATCTCTTAACAAAAGGATCGCCGCCCAAAACATTTAATGAGCATGTTGAAAGGATGGGCATTATTGGACGTCATTAATGTTTGTATTATGATTGTATTAAGTTATGTATTTGACACTTTGAGCTCACTTACGTGTTTATGATATTTCCTGTTTTCTATTTAGTATATATTATGGAAATAGATGAATGTTAAACAGGATAGTTTCTAAGGAAACATTATAGTTGGACTATTACTGTACTTCTCATTTATGGATCATGTTAAGTAAAGTGCTATAGTTGTAGTGCATAGAAGGGACTATGTCGATTAATGACATACAACCGCTATGACTCGCATTAGTTTTCTTTACTTAATTGTGATTATTATGTGATTGCCAATTTGATGAATTTTTTTTTTATAGCATAATATTATTGTGCACATTACAGTCTTTGTTAAACTATGAAAGAAATATCATATGGACCAAGTGGGAGAATGTAAGAATTATTGTGGCCCACATGATATGATTTATGTTATATGGTTTAATAATTATTGTTATGCTATAAGAATAATTAATATTGGTTATGAAGAGTCACGACTCTAATAAAACGAAGAGGTACGACTTTAATTGAAAGGGCATATCGCTTTGATGGAAGGCACCTTTTCGACAATCGTACAAATAGAGTTCGGGTCCTCTCTCCACCCACAACAACAATAACAGAAAGGATTTTGATATTCTCTCCTCCATCGAAAGAATACATCAAGAATAGTGGGTTAAGGGAGAGAAATCGGATTTCTTCTTTGGTTCGTGTTCATCGGGTTTTGTACAACGATCATCGTCAAGTGCAACGCTATGGATAAAGGTATGTCTTCATCTATTTGTGAAAATCATGAAGATCAAAAGATCACTGCGTTTAGTATGAGTTTCCGCATTACAGATTTATGATGTATAATTGACTTACAGAACGATCCACCATTTTTGAATGGGAGCCTTTATTTCCACGAAGGGATCCCCCTGGCAAAAAGATGTTATGAAACTTTCGTGACACAATCATGGGTTTTTCCACAACTTTCCAATAAGTCGTGTGAAAAGCCATGTGAGATCAACGTGAACGTAGAGTGCGAAAGTAGATAAGAAACTGTGTGGGAGATTCCTAAAAATCTTCTGTCGGCTTTCAAGAAACTTCCTACTAGTGATAACGTTGACCAAGAGGGAAAGAGCAAGAAGAAGACCTGGAGCTAACGACATTAAAGAGCCGAGAAGGAAGAAGCCGTCTCATGTTGGGAATTGTTAGTAATCCGCGTCGAAGGTTCAGCAACAGGAAAAACCAAGTGAGTTCAACGGGAAGAAAAGTAGGAGCGTAGAAAAGAAACCACGTGAGGGACTTTTGAATTCCGCTGTCGGTGTCCAAGACAATTCCTGTTTCTCTTCCTCCTAATTCTGCACGGCAAATGGGCCAAATGAACTGCTTTCTTCTTCTTCTTCTTCTTCTTCTTCTTCTTCTTCTTCTTCTTCTTCTTCTTCCTTTTTCTGTGTGAAGTCAACTTTGGCCGCTTGGTTTTCTCCAAACGAAAGGGTCCCTCCCAAAACAGTAACATGATGGAAATTTCGCGGACATGATCATTTAATCAACCGATTGATTCTAGGTATTAAGACTTCCCAAAAGTTGTGGAAAAACCGTATGATATCATGGGAAGTGGGAACGTAGAATGAAAACAAGGTTGGAGACTACTAGATTCCACTATTAGTTTCTACACGACTTATATCATATAAAAAGAAAATTAGAAAATAAAGCAATTTCAATGAATTTTATAAAGCAATCGAGGCAATACCGATTGATAGTAAGTGAATCAAAATAGAGTTCCTCAACACACTAAGAGGATTATAAATCATTTGTTGGCGTTATGGCATTTTGTATATTTTCAAATATTTTTAACTAATGTTACCATACAAAGCATATTTTTGCAACGTCAATGAGTTTAAAATATAGTTTAAGTCACACTTTAAGATGTATTTTATTGAAATGCTTCTGTAACTTTTAAACATCTCACGCTTTTTAATTCTATCAAATCCTAAAAACTTATTAAAGTGGTGGAATCAAATCTCTTTCGTTAACTCTATTTAATTTCACTCACTGAAAATACTGATATGGTCTTTTTTTTAATTACTTTCCTAAGACTCGTGTCATCTAATGTGGCATTTTTCTTATTTTTGGAAGAGAGAGGTGCTGGCATGCACACAAAAAAAAATTTATTTATTTGCCAACCCTCTTTTTTTTTTTTTCTCTCAAATAATGCTTTGAAGTGCCCAATTTAATTTTTAAGGATTAATACCATCAAAAATGCCAAATTGATATAATCGTGTCACATTTACTCCGAACTATTTTTTATATCACAAAAACTCTCAAACTGCTAATCCGCGCTGGAGCCAATTAGACTAAAGAGCCGAAGAGAAAGAAGCCATCTCATGCTGCCATAGCACGCCACTATAGCACGTCATAATGTCAGGAACTATTAGTAATATGTGGCGAAGTTTCGGTAACGGGAAAACCCGCGTGAGATCAATTGAAGTGGAGTAAAACATAAAAAAATAGGAACGGTGTATGTAACTCCTAGATTCCGCTGACGGTGTGAACGCAACAAATATCACATAAGGTGGCCTTGCAAGTCACAACAGCACTCATATTTGATGTGGTGCAACCATTTGACGTTTGAAGAGAATGAACATCATAATATTCGTAAGATCACTTTAGTGTCATATTTTTATTTGTCTTAATCAAGTGTAGGTTCGATCACCTTAAGATCTGTAACTTTCCTCTAGTATCTGTAAGTTATGCCTAAAAACCAACTTTGCAGGTAACTAGCCGCCTTTTAAAAGTAGATCTTGATGGACCATACTTTCAAGCAAAGACGTCTTTGAGAACTTAGAATGATATACCTATATAATGTATAAAATATAAAGGAATAATGAATTATACTGCTTTGAATTTATTCACATTCTATAATTATTAAAATGATCGCAATCTCATGAGGGCAACCCTACTTATTTATATTTTTGTTTGTTCGTATTATTCCTTCATAACATATGCAAATTTTTATTTATGTCAGTTTTAATTTATAAGATTTACGGATCATTATCAATTATTCGAGTGAGGTGGGGCTAAAAGCTGTCCTTGCTCGCCCCCGCTTGCCAAAAATGCCTCGCGAGGCATTTCTTAGTGAGAAAATTTTCCTCTTAAGGGGGCACCGCGTGACATGAGTGCCTGTGCCCTACCCATCCCTATTTATAGTTACCTTTTCCCCCTCACACTATAGGAATTTTGTTAATTAAAATTACTTAAATATTAACGTTAAATAAGTGCAATAGTATCATCATACTTCGCATTACAATATCTCGTGAAGTGCAATACTATAATTAAAACAAACATTATGAGCATAATCACTGTTGACGGTGGCCATAACCGATTTGTTAAACAAACATGTTATAGATTATAATATCTTAATGATGAATAATTTTGAATATTTAATACAATCAAAAATTAGTGATTAGCACAACTCTGCATTACTTAATTAGGGTAGTACGTATGCTTGTATAGAATAGAGTAATTAAAGAGGATATTATTCCTACTCTAAAAATTACCTTTACTGTTTTAGTTAGCTCAATAAATTATTTTCTATATATACATAACATTTGACGATTTTCACATTATTTATTTTCTTTCAATTTGACATGAATAACTAATACTTCGATTACACTTACAATTGGCTACATTCTTTTGTTGTTCAGAAATTTACTCGACAATGACATCAGTCTCCCTTGTTTTCTCATGAGTTTTCAGGCCATATCATCCGCAATTTTTCGCGAAACTTTCCTATGCAGTTTGTAAGTTTCCTATCTCCTATTCAAATTAAACAACCAGAACATTTCTATTAACTTTCCTTATTGACAAATTTTTAAGGTCAATTCATTTCTGAAGTTCCACTTGACTTTCCCGTACAGTTAGCAATTTTCTTAACTTTGCTGTGCACCTCCAGTCGACCATTGCTGTGTCTCTTCCTTCCGATTCTGTGTAGCAAATGTGCTAAATAATTGGCCTCATCTTTCTTTTAGAATGCGGTCCACTATCATAGAATGGTAGCTTTTATTTCCACGAGAGTGTCACTTTCAAAAAAAAAAAAAAAAAAAAAAACTATGGATATTTTGCGCCACAATAATGGCCTTACCCATAACTTTCGCAGAAGTTGTGGGAGAAGCCATATGAGACCAATGGGAATGTAAGGTGGGAAAGTGGAAAAGAAACCGTGTGGAGGACTCCTAAAGTTTGCTGTCAGCGTCCAAAACACTCCCGATGGGCTCCGTTGTTATAAGTGTTAAAATATGTCTCGAGTTTGAGTCCAATTGAAATTTCGAATATTCCGAATTGGATATATTGCGGACGTTCGAAATTGAGTAAAGAAGATCCGAAGATCAACTTCCCAAAGTTTGAATCTGCATTGGAGAATTCGGCCGCTGAAATAGGAAAGTTCAATTTTAACTTGGATTTGGATTTTGTTTAAAATATATAGAGATATGTTTTGGATAAAATCATTTTAGATAGGAAACAGAATCATATTAGAAGTTGGCATAATAATAAGGGTTTTACTTATATATAGACTTTTTGTGGTAGTGGGTGGTAGAGGTGGATCACAAATTGTCTTGAAGCGCCGCGTGAGTGCTTGGTGTTCCGTCGTTGATCATGAAGAGTTGGTCTTGAAGTGCCGTCTAGTCGTCGAGTGCTTGGGAGGGATTTTTCTTTGTTGTTCTTGTCCATGAATTACATCCAAGAAGATTTAGTGTTCAAGCCAATTAAATCTTGAGGTAAGATTTGTGTGTAATTTCTTCATGAGATTGAGAGATTATTTTCGAGGAATTTTCTGGGCTAAACACCTGTGTGAGTTATTGGGTGTAATTGGGGCTTGGGAAACACCGGTAGAAAGAGTGTTTGAGTGACTTGAGTGTGTAATATCCTCGTATCACTGATCTATAGTGAAATTCGTCTTCTTCCCCGTGGACGTAGGTCTTTACGACTAAACCACGTAAATCTGGTGTCCGATTTATTTTCTTTTTATGTCTATATTATTGTTCAATCACTCGCCCTATCGCAACAATAAGTGTGGCATAAAATAGTGGCTGCAAATCTAAGTTACATTTGTGTGTATATATGTTCACGACGTGCGGCCAAAAATATGAAGACGGAATTAGATAGCCATTACAAGTTGATTCAATCTCTTATTGGGTATTGTTTTAGTTCCAAGAGAATGCAGTGCGCCAACTTCCCTAAGCTTTCAGATGGGTTGAGTTTTCAGCTGTTTCTGATGATTGATTAGGTAAAATTAGAGTTATATCAATTGGTTTATATATAGTATTAGCGGAATGCCTAAATATTGTTGTTTGGATGTTCTACACAATTTCCTTACTACAGAGAAATATTAAGATTAATTTGATTACTTACGTTTTATTTACAAATAAAATTAATAAATCTCGATAAATTCAAGTAACTTGGTATATAAACCCATGCCAATAGATTTATTGTGGATGAATTAAGTTTTCTAATCATTCAAATAAGAAACCGGCTAAGCCAATTTTCAAGGGCAAGTGGGCATGGGACCATATAATTGCACAAATAATTTTAAAGGTTTGTTCGTTTGAGAGAAAAATGTTTGAGGAAAATTATTTTTCGACTTTCCAGTATTTAAATGACAAAAACTAATCGATATACGAAAAATATTTTTCATGTACTGAAAATAGAAGTTTAGATTAGGGAAAATGACTTCTCCTTCCGGCAAAAAGAAAATCACATACTCTAAATCACAAAACAAATCCAAATTGATTTTTTAAAAATAATTTTCATAAAAATATATATGTATTAAATATAAATCTTTGTTTCTACATTCTCCTCAATCTTCGTGCCCGAGTAATGGACGTGGACTTGATGTAGCACCGTGCCTTTGACAAACTGGCAATAAACGGAGAAAAAAGGGATGAGCAAATGACAATCAGAACCATCCCAAAAAGAGGGGGAGAAGAATGAAGATGGCTGTTGTGCTTGAGTGGTGAAGCCAGAGCCTAACCAAACGTGTGCTTTGCAGTTTGTATCCATTGGTTAAGAAGTGACGCCGACGCCGATGGAGGACCTGTGGCGAAGGATTGGCACCAGGAAAAGCCGCAGTAAACCCGCGCCAGACAAAAGTGCGACCCAGAACAAGCCGCAAGAGTCTAAGCGGTCGAGAAACGAGCTAGTGTTGTTGGGGAACCCCGCGAAGAGGTTCAATTTGGCGGACGTTAATTGGGCCAGTAAACAGAGGAAAACATGTTCCGAGAGGACTTTCAAGGTTGAACTGAAGGACGGGATCACCACGGTGGTTGTGAAGATGCTCGGGGATGTGGTCTCGTCGGCCGAGGATTTCCGGGACAAGGTCGAAACTATCGGAGCCATGGACCACGAGAACCTGCTCCCTCTGAGGGGTTACTTCTACAGTGAAGACCAGAAGTTCCTCTTGTACGATTACATGCCCCTGGGAAGCTTGTCAGACCAATTGCAAAACAGAAAGACTCCCCTGAGTTGGGAAGTCAGGCTTTCGATTGCCCTCGGGGCTGCCCGGGCCATCGAGCACCTGCACGCCCAATATTGCCACCACGGGAACTTCAGGTCGTCCAAGGTCCTTCTCACGCCGTCCTACGAGGCCCGGGTCTCCGATTATGGCCTCACCCTCTTCCCAACTAGAGCCGGCGGGGATGGGGCCAACGAAACCCGGGTAGGTGGGGCCGAGAAAAAAGGGGCGGATGTGCATGGCTTCGGGGTGTTGCTACTGGAGCTCCTGGAAGTGATTCCGCCCTCCGAAACTTTATACAATGGTCAAGGAGATTTTCTTAGGTTGGTCCACTCTGTTCTTCTCGAGATGGGGATCGCTGAAGTTTTCGGTCGGAGGTACCACGACTTGGAGGAGAAGCTGTTGAAGTTGGCGATCAATTGTAGATCAGATGCAGTTTATGTAGGTGTTTATTCAGGTGACGGCCCCCGGACTCCGATGTCAGAAGTACGGAGGAGGATCGAGGAATTGTGTAAGCTCGGGGGACAGCGAGATGGGGACTCACAGCCCGACAAGGTCATCAAAGGGACCAAGGATATGTCTTCTTCGTTTATTCCCAGTGCACAGGTAGACAGGGACTCGCAGCTCTACCAATTCAGCAAAGTCAACAAGGACATGCATACTCGGTGAGTTGATTTAGAGACTTCCAAAAATACTTAGTCGCCTAACTTCATCATGGCCACCTTTAGCAACGTGAAATCAGTTTTCATTTACAATGTTCTCTGTAGACAAGTTAATTACTGACGAAGTCAATGTCAATCGAAAGAAGAAGAGTGGGGAAGGAGGGAGAGAAACAAGTAAGTTTCGCATCATTGATGCGATTAAGAATATTAAGGAGTTTCAGGGCCATCGATTACTTGTATAGTAGGAAGAACTAGTAAGGTTAACTAGCTACTAATAATCTTTCATGCAATAAGAGAAGGCTATGCTCAAAATGAGCTTCCCCTAGCCCAAAGATATGTGTGACGTTCCCTAATAGTATGTCTCAATCGAACTGGGATGACTTCTGGTTTTCCTTTCACGAGGTGGGTGTTACTCTAGCTCTTCGAGAAGCTCAACTTGAAGAGATTTAATTTAATTGAACGATGGCCTTACCCAGCAGACACTTTTCGCAGGAAACCAGTGGATGGGGTTCTGGAAGTTTCTGAAAGAGTTTATGGTAAGTTTTTAAAAATGTTCCATGTTGGTCTTTGGTAATTTGAAAGTGCAACATTGGCAGGGTACCGTATTCTACCTACTTTCTTTTGCTCTAGTGCTCTGAATATTCTACCTACTTTCTTTTGCTCTAGTGCTCTGAATTCATCGAGCTGGATTAATGGCCTCTACTTTTCTATTCTATGATTTAACTTCTCTTGGGACAAAGGTACTTCGACAGTAGGAGAATTAACAGGAAGCCTCTTTCGTTTGGCAAGAAATAGTTTAGGATACTGGTATGCCCTGCTCAAGCATCAACGGCATACTGTACCGTAGTAATTTTGCAGAAGCATTAGTTTTTTTTTTTTTTTTTTCATTACGAAATTAGGCTCTAGGGCCATGAAATCAAGGATGGATTTCATAGTCTGGGATAAGAAACAATCTGTTTCCTGCAGAAGCAGAATAATATCCGACTGAAGGTCTACTTTGCTGAATTCATTGACGGTGGTTAACAAGCAATCTTGCATAAGCATTACCTAACATAATAAATTGTTTCATGTGCCCTTGCAGTGGCTTTTGATTAACTTTGTTTACCAATTGTGAGTCCACTTCTAGCATAACTGAGCAGAAACTAATGCACCAGGCAGTGATTAATACTCAGGGAATTGTGTTCTTTATTTGATTGGTCAGCTCTCAGAAAATATGAACCTTACTGCACCTCTATGTGAATGGCCTTTTCTAGTCACTCTCTTCATGAATTTGTCTTTTGGTTTGTCCATTACGTTACTTTTGAATAGCTGGGTCATGCTAACATGATTTTGCACGTCTTACATTTGCATTCAATTTTACCTGACGATTCATTATTGTTGTCTCCATGGGAGTAAAAAATTCGATGCATTTGATAGCCTCACAAGTTCTTCTCTGGAAAAGAAAAAAATTGTCCTGTTGACAGATTTCTCCTATAAGATAATCTATCTATATACTCAATTGTTACACATTCAATGATCTGCTGTATGTGGATGCAGTATTTGATTGCTGTCTCACAGTGGATGGGTTGAAGGACGAGGATCATCGAAATTTGATTGGAGGTGTAGTGGGTAAGGTGCAACAACATTTTCCCGATGCTTCTTTCATGGTGTTCAATTTTGGTGAGCAAGAGAGCCAAAGCCAAATACCTGAACTGTTGTCTGATATGCCTGTCATGAACTACCCGATTCATCATGGTGATTGCCCCATTCTTGCCATGGAGATTATCCATCACTTCCTCAGAGCTGCCGATGGCTGGTTATCACTTGATGAGCATAAAAACATGCTGTTGGTGCATTGTGAAAGAGGTGGATGGCCAGTTCTGGCGTTCATGTTGGCTGCTCTTCTGTTATATAGGAAGGAGTCCAATGGTGAAGAGGAAACACTCCACTTGATTTACAACAAAGCTCCTTCCAATCTCTTGCATCTAATTTCTCCTTTGAATCCATTGCCCTCACAGCTGAGATACCTCCACTATATAGCCACATCAAACGTGCACTCAGAGGGGTGCCTACCATATAAGTCTCTTACTTTAGATAGTGTGATACTGAGGTTCATTCCTTGTCTGGATGCTGAAGTGGGATGCCATCTTATGTTTAAGATATCTGGTCGGGACCCCCATAACCTTACAGATAAGACTCCCACAGTCCTGTTCTCAGCGCCCGAAAGGGGCAAAGATATCAAGCAGTACAAGCAGGTGGATTTAATTTATTTCTGGTTCCAAAAAGCTTCTTCTCCCTAAATTTGCATCATTTCATATGTTTGTCAGAGAAGACTCTGCTTTCTCTCAATTGTTTGGTGGATCCTTACAGAATAAGTTTTCATCTCAGGAGTTTGTCAAACTATGCTAGTTTTGTTACTGTGATATTTTCTAAACAGAAAATGGTGAAACTGACGACTACCTATGTGAATTGTTGATAATTTAACGTTGGAAAAATGATTCTATGCGTCTAACCCAGGTACAGAGTCGATTGGGTAAGTTTTCTTGGATCATCAAGAGTATCAGAGAGATAAGATGCTACTCCATAAACCTGCATATGTGCTTTTGTGGTGTTTGTGGTCTTGTCAGAAGGACAAGTTGTCAATTTGTGTTTTTCTTTTTCTCCCAATCCCGTTGCATGAAACCTTGGAAGTATAAGATTCACTCTGATCGGGTTATGTTCCACCTGCCTCATCCATCAATTCATTTGCATGTGGGGGTTCACTAATGCACCGACACACGTAAAGATTTAATGCTACTCTCATGCCCGTAATCATGCTGTTCATATATGTCATTGCAGGCAGACCACAAACTGGTTAAAGTGGACATCCATTGCCCCGTTCAAGGCGATGTTGTGCTCGAGTGTATGAGAGTAAGGGCTGGTCTTGAACATGGAGAAACGTTGTTCCGTGTCATGTTTAATACAGCATACCTATTAGAAAATAATCTGATGCTAGGGCTTGATCAAATGGATGTCACATGGGATCGCCAGAATCAGTATTCCAGGGCATTTAGTGCAGAGGTATTCCTTTATTGTTATACTAAGCATCTTTAGTTTGACTTTATTTTGCTTGAAAATAATTCATCTTTGCTTATTCGTGTTTGATTAGATTACTTTCTCGGAAATGAATCCTGCTGCTTCCCTAGTTTCTGTTGATTCATCTTATGATGAGGAGCAAAGAGAGACTGAAGCCCAAGAACTGCAGGCTGAAGACAAAGCAGTTTATGGTGTGCTTCTTTCTCAAGATGCTAAGATAATTCACGAAGATAATGAAGTTCGAGAAGGGTCAACGCTTCCTTCCCAGTTAGAAGCGCCAGTGTATTCAGCTCTTGATGGATCTCTTTCAAGTTCAGACTCTGCCTCCTCTTCACTATCTCCAGATGGATCTCCTGTAAGCTTCAGTGCAATGCTTACTGAAAAGAATACTGAACCCCTGCAGTCCCCCAAACAGCAGCTGGTCTCTTCTGTGGAAATCTCAAGATGTTCCCTCCGGTAACACAAACTTTGAGTTTAGCTTATCTGCCAATCTATAGTGTGCATTTTCAAAATTTTGGTTGCACACTCATTTGGGAATTAGCAAATGAATTGAGCAACTATGGACCATGACCTATGCCTGCAGAGCTTCTTGACTACATTATTGGAGCATATTTCATGGCATCAGTTCACAAAATTTTTTCAAAGTTCTTACTAATTATTGTCAAGTAAAGTCAACAAACTTGGGAAACATTTTTTATACCTAGTGCAACTCTGCAATAGGATTTGATAACATTCTCTTCCTGAACAATGAAGTCCTGCTAATGCTATCTGTAATCCAATTTCTGTAACAATTGGCTGTAGGTATGTATCATATTTGCCTATATTCCAACTATGACCACAATTCTTTTATGGCATTTCTGGCATGATGTTCCATGAAAAAACAGCTAAGAGCATTAAATTTGACAGTTGGAAAGAAGGAATAGCAGCTGTAACAGCAACTAACTTTGAGGTAACTTCTGGTAGGGAATGTGCATCCCTCGTCAGCTGTTAGCAGTGACAGTGCAGAAGCCCCTGAGGAACTTGTCCATAATTCAGCACAAATCCCTGAAATAACAATGCCGCAAGAAGAAAGATCTTGCCAGCTCAATGGCATCACATCATCAACCTCCACGTCATCTGGATTTGATTATGATGTTTTCTTGAGTTTTAGAGGACCCGATACTCGCTCGGGCATTACAGATTTCCTCTATACAAGCTTATTAGCTGCTGGAATCCACACATATAGAGATGATGACGAACTGAGAATTGGTGACGAGATTGCTCCTGAGTTACTCAAAGCAATCAACCATTCAAAAATTTCAATTCCCATATTTTCCAAGGGCTATGCTTTTAGTAAATGGTGTCTTAATGAGTTGGTACAAATGGTAAAGTGTAGGAAATCAAGAAGACAAAAGATCATGCCCATTTTTTACGATATTACACCCTCTGAGGTTCGTCATCAAACTGGGCCTTATGGAGATGCTTTTGTTTCGCATGAAAAGCGATTTGACAATAAGGTTCTCAGCAAGTGGAAGGCTGCTCTGAAGGAGGTTGGCGATCTAAAAGGATGGGACATTAATTCAATGCCCACTAGGTACTTGGTTTTGTGGTTTCTACATTTCAGATTCATCATAGCTTCTATATAATGCTTAACGTACCTATTTCTTCATACTTATAATTCCTTTTCTTTCTTTCTTTTTTCCACAATATAAGACGTGAAGGAGAGCTTGTAAAATTTATTGTCCAGAAGGTCATAGCTGAGTTGAAAAGGGCTTATCTACCGGTGACTAACTACTTGGTTGGCATTGAACATCATGTGAAGGAAATCAATAGAATGGTATGTGGCGACTCGAAGGACATTCAAATTGTTGGAATCCATGGTATGGGGGGCGTTGGAAAGACTACTCTCGCCAAAATCATTTACAACCAGCTATCACATTGTTTTGAGGGCAGGTGCTTTCTTTCTAATGTCAGAGAAACTTCACAGCTAAAGGGCATTGAGTATTTGCAGAATCAACTAATCTCTGACATACTAAAAATAAAGGAGTCAAACATTAGCAATGTTGAGGAAGGAATTAAGATGATAAAAGAAAGGTTATGCGGTAAAAAGGTTCTGGTGCTACTTGATGATGTGGATCAAATGACTCATTGGGACGCATTGATAGGGAAACCTGCATGGTTTGGTCTAGGAAGTAGGATTATCATAACTAGTAGAAATAGGGATATTGTTGATGTTTCTGAGGTTTGTTATCCATATGAGCTTATCAGCATGAACTTCAATCTATCTCTTCAACTTTTTTGCCAATATGCTTTTGGAAGAGATTACCCTTCAGACGACTATGTTGCTTTCTCCACAGAAGTGGTCAAAAGTACCGGAGGACTTCCTCTTGCTCTTGAGGCTATAGGTAAACTACTTCCGCACAGAAGCAAAGATGTTTGGGATGTGATATTGAAGAAGTTGAAACAAGTTCCTCTCAATGAAGTAAAAAGAAAGTTGAAAACAAGTTATGATGCCTTGGATGATTGGCAAAAGCATATCTTTCTTGATATAGCTTGTCTTTTCACTGGATTTGATCGAAGGATGGTGCTCCACTTATGGAAAGATTCCAATCTCTTTCCAGAGGAAGGTCTCGAGGTCCTTCAGAAAATGTCTTTGATAAAAATCACAGAAGACAATAAGATTTGGATGCATGATCAGCTAAGAGGCCTCGGTAGAGACATTGTTCGTCAAGAATGCAATGAGGAACAAGAAAAGCATACTCGTTTTTGGAACCATGAGGAAGGTTTGGAGGTGGCAATGGAAATGGAGGTAAAGTCGCATTTCAATTACTTTATCCCCATCGAGATGACAAAGTTCATGCATTTTCACTGTATTGTTTGCTCAATAATATTTAAGGGAAGGTATTTCTCATCTCATGATTACTGTAAAAACTTTTTTTCGGTTATAGTAATGCTTAGATTTATTTTTCATGTTTGGAATGATGATTATACTTGTTCAATATAATATACTTGCCCTTCTGTTTTACTGTCGCAGGGAACCAAAAAAATCGAAGCCCTTTGCCGAAAGTTTGACCTTCAGTTGCTATACTATATTGCAAACGAAGAAGCTGAAAGGTTGTCTAATCTAAGATACCCTGAAGTGAGGGTTTTCCGGGAAAACTGTCCTTCAAATGATTTCCAAGCCAATCTACAAAACAACACACGTATGCTTTCCAAGTTGAGATGCCTTTCGTGGCATCATTTTCCCATAGAAGTTAAGATCACCAATTTTTCCATGATGAACATAGTCATTCTGCATTTGGGGCACTGCCCTAATCTAACTGATCTTCAAAGCATTGAAGGCTTGGTGAGTCTCAGAACTTTGAAGCTCATAGAGATTCCGCCACTGGAGAGATTACCTGATCTATCAAACTTGAAGAAGCTCAGTAAACTGCAACTGGGGCGCTGCCATAATCTAATCGATGTGCAAAGCATTGAAGGCTTGGGGAACCTCAAAACTTTAAAGCTAACAGAAATTCCGCTACTGAAGAGATTACCTGATCTTTCATATTTGAAGAAGCTTACAGAACTTCACTTGCGTTACTGTCATGGTCTGATTGAAATCAAAAGCTTTGAGGGTTTGGAGAATTTGATGATATTAAAGATGGATGAACTTCCTCTACTTGAGAGATTGCCCAACTTATCAAACTTGAAGAAGCTTACACAACTTGACCTACGACGATGTCATAATCTTGTGAAGATTCAAGGAACATTGGAGTCATTGGAAGACTTGTGTATACAAGGATGCAGATCTTTAGACGAGGTGCTTGATCCAACTTCGAGTTTCAAGAAACTGAGATCTTTGCAAATACATGATTGCAAAAAGTTACATCTTGACAGGATATGGGTCTCAAAATTCAAAATATCCGATAGAGTACATATAAATTCGACATGTCAGCGACTGAGTAACATAGGCATTTGCGTTTGTATGCTAGGTAGACAGTTCTTTTTGCCATCCCTTCCATAGTGAGTATAAACAGATATACAATGTACACATCGTATCTAAACAAGAGTTGATCATGTCATCCTCTTGTCATTACAATCTCAGTGGAATTAGATTTTCTACAAATACAACTATTAATTTTGTACCAAACAAGAGATGATGGGCTCATCCTCTCGTCATGAATTAATTGGAGTTTTACTGAGTGCAATAGACCAACATCAAGGTCGTCAACATGTCAATACTCATTGTGCATACTCGATATTGTATCTTCTGAAAAGCTATTACACTCGATAAAACCGAACAACATCCTGAGAGGTCGAGCCAATGGTTTTCTCGGTGCTTGGCGAGTGGATTGACCATTTTGATGTCTCCATGTGGAAGACTCACTGATCTTCTTGAACTTACGACATGGCTCGTATTATAGGTACACTCTCTGGTTGCGTTTTTGCTATATTATGGATGGGGACAACATCAATAGTCCTAAGCACTTGTTCCTTATATATACAGTGCAGTAAAGAAAATATACCTATGATATCAAAAATTTATAAACGAAAAATATGTGCCTGCATGTTATTTCACCAAGAAAAATAGCTCAATACATATTGAATTAGCCTTAATGAACCTTGCAACATTTCGTAATCAAAATTTAGACTTCATTTTGTCAATTATCGTCACACATTCGCTTGTTTTAAAAAGTCAGATAAATGGTTATGCATTTGGACTAATTGAGAGAAATATAAGGCAATTTTGATGAATTTTGTTCGAGTCAATACCCATCAACCTATTCAATGTATCCAGAAGAATTCATCAACACACCACATATATTTTAAATTTATTGGCATTTTGGTGATTTTTTCATAATTTCAAATTTTTTATTTAGTAGATATTACTATTCCAAAACATATTTTTATGACGGAAACATGTTCAGAGTATGGTCAGCATCGCACTCTTAAGATATAATTTATTGTGTCTTTATTGTAACATCAAAACATCTCGCGCTCCTTTTAATTTAATATAAAATTTTCACTAGTTTGATATTAACAAAGGGCAAATAACTCAAAAAGTCCTAAATATATTGTAGGAATGTCAACTCAATTTTAAACTTTTTAACTTGGCCAATATAGTCTTAAACCTTATGATGATTTTCCAATATAATACGCTCGGTTAATTTAGACCCGAAATCGTTGACATAGTAGTCTAATCAGCACTAGTCATTCTATGTGGTGCGGCCAACGATTCAAGACATAAGACGCCACCCAAAACCACGTTGTTTTGACGAATATTATAAATGTTTTTGTTCTCTTTTCTTGTCTTTTTATTCTTTTGGAAAAAATGCACCAAAAATCCTAAAACTTATCGTAAAAGTGCAATCGAATTCTTAAACTTTCAAAAAGTGCAATTAAATTCTAAAACTTGTCAAATCTGTGCAATTAAGTCTCTCTATCAACTCCATCTAATTTGATTAACGGAGAATGTCGATATGTCATTTTTATTACTTTATCAAGCAAGTGACACTGACGTGGTACCAGATCAGAAAATAATTTTGATATATTCAAAAAAATAAAGATAAAAAAGATCATAAAAGAAAAAGGTAGCAATTAAAAAAAATAAGAAAGCTATCTCTTTTTTTTTTTTAAAGAATGGAAGACCCGGCCTCCTTAAGTTGTCAGTGAGGGCCGACGACCCTTGTTGGGTGTTCGCGAGGATCGGTGAGCGCCGCCGGCCTTTGTTGCTCAAAAGCGAGGACCTGCAGGCCTTGTCTGCATCACACGGCGGCGGCCGCGTGACATGGGGAGGGCTGGCAAGCGTTTTGTAAGAGACATCTGATGCTTATTTCACGATGGTTTCTCGAATTTATATCGCCACCATCCGGGGTTGCCGCCCCAAATTTTTATCGTTTTTTGTTCCTGCACCAACATCCCTCCAGATCCTCAAAAGGTTGTTCATTAACTGGCTGTCTGATTCATTTCAAGCAATGTCCACGAATCATGGGAGTTAGGTCTCACAATCTCTTTCCTCGAATATGGGTTCTCCAGGGATGGAATTGGTGGCGGCATTGGTGGCGAAACCGCGTCGCACCCGTCGTCCAGGCAAGGCTCTCTCTAGCGTCTCTACAGCCTCACGCTCGATGAGGTCCAAAACCAGCTGGGATATTTGGTAAACCATTGGGAAGCATGAATCTTGATGAGCTTCTCAAGAGCATGTGGAGTGTGGAGGAATAATTTTTCACATTGTTAGGAAGTTGGCAATTTTCCGATTTTGATTGCACATCCTGAAACTAGGAATCACAAGCACCCCAACGAAATAAAAATTGGGCCGTGTTCTCATGTCATGTCGAGATTTGTCGCCCACACCTTGAACATTCTCAAATCATAGCAGTGACGGTGGCATTTTACATATGAAAGAAAAATATTGACTCGATAATGAACACATAAAACATATCTGTTTTATTCAAATGAAACTAAATTGATACTAGTTGTGTGTCGGTACATTAGGCGGATAATTGAATAGGTACAAGTTTCACTTCGCCTAGTTCAATACATCAATTCAAATACACCTTGTGTTTATATACAAAATTACAATTTACCCAATTCTCGCCTCAATCCTAATAATGTTGAAATCATAAGGTAGAAAATTTGCTACATGTGAAGTCCTTCACACACACATATGTATATATATTTGACTCTCCATTCAATATGTCCAATAAAGATTACTAATGGAGGAGGGCAAGTGCTTTGGAGGCTTTGCTAATTGCAATAGCATTTCCTCTGCTGTCAAAGCTCAACTCCGAGTTGTTGTTCAGGGGCTTCAGTTAGCTCGCAACTTGAACCACCGTAGAGTCATACTAGAAAAGGATTCCACTTTGGTAATGTTCTTAATATGATTGACAATTTGACTCCTCTAGGTCATCCATGGTTTCTTTGGTTAATTAGACTCGCTTAGCCATCTAGAGGCATTGGGAAGTCAAGTTGCAAATTTCTTATAGTGAGGGGAGTACTTGGGCTGATTGGATTGCAATCTAGAGAATGTCTTGCTTTCCATGATATTCCTCTACGTGGTTTATCTAGTTCTTTGATAGGAAATTTTGAGTGGCACCTTGATGCCTCGTTCATGTACAATTGTGCCTTACCAATTTAATTGTCTCTAGGCCCCCTTTTCTCAAAACTATGGAAATTACCTGACCTAAGTTTTGGAGCAGATATAGGTTTTGCAATGTACAATTCCATTGAAATTGAATGATGGATTTTATTGGGAAATTTTCAAAATGGACACAGTTAAAAATAAGGGGAAATTGTATAAATGCACGGAGAATCTTCATTATCCTTCCATGAAAGAGTTGTGTATCACTAAAATCACGCGCAATTGCCAACTCATCAAATTCCAAAAGCAGCGTAGTGTTATTGCTTGCTTAATACCTACTTATCATTGTCATAGATAACTCTTTAGAACTCTGCTATAATCTATTCACATGTATACATAACGTATTTCATATTAAAATGGAAGGGCAACGGAAAAAAGAAAAAGAAAAAATAGTACCACGGTCAAATGAGAAAATTCAATTTTTATAGCTATATATAAGACAGTATCATAAGAGTATGCTAATGATGAAAAACCTAAAACAAAAGTGAAATAAAAATGAAGGAGAAGAGCTGAGTTGTGGTGGAGTTTCAGCCAAGAGAAAAATGGAAGAAGCGATAGACTCCTCCCTCGGCTCCTTCCAGACCCTGTGTGTGTGCTCTTCATAGTAGGGTTGCCGAAGAAGCGATCAACAGAGGGTGTTTCCTTTGAATAAGAAGCAGATCGGTTTATATAAGGCAAATGAGTTTGGGCTCTTCTCTCTTTAATTTATTCCTATTTTTTATTTTGTTCTTTCAAATTGGTTCTATTAAACCGCTCGAGAATCAAATTGGATTGATTAGTCTGGAGCACGACCACTCTCTAGTAAAAAGAAAAAAAAAAAAAAGAAGTGGCCGGTTCTGTTAGATCGGACTGGAACCGACATTCCATTCCCTAGTTCCTTGATTTCCAATTTAGAATCGGTCCACTTCCTGGTTTTACTTTGAAATCGGATCGAATTGAAAACCGATCACCCCTATGTATTTTTTATTTTGAGTATCTCATTAGCCGCCTAGGCAGAAAAGGAGGCCCCTTTTATTTTCTATCACTTACTTTTTATTCCTTTTTTATTTCTTTTTCTTTCACCATCTCGTGGTCTCCTTTGAGCACGCCCAGAACACCCGAAGACTCTGGCCAGGCGCACAACGCTCACAGCCGGCTAGAACACACTTGCACGTTGGACTTCCAACGGTCCCCAGGCCTACGTTGCCGAACCTACAGTCGCCGCCGACCGTTCCCCCACTTTCGAAAGAAACAATACGCACGAGGAAACGACGCGCTAAGGAAAAAACGTGTCAGCCATGTCCAAGGATCAACAAACGTCCAGAGCCGACCCGAAATCAGAGGAGACCTAAGCGAGATCTGGTTCGAGCATTTCGTCGATCAGGCGAGGTGCATTAGACCAGGAAAAAAGGAAACGAGCCAACCGAGTCCCACAACATTCGACAAGGAAGAACCCAAGGCCCGCAGCATACATACGAACGGCGCCAAAAATCATGCGCGCAAGACAAACGGCGAAACCCGCAACGGAACAAAACAGGGCACTAAAAACAGGGGAGGTTTTGTGGACGCTCCCTACCCGGCTCGCGACGTCGGAGGGCCGACGAGCCCGAAGATCGGGCTATATCCGTTTGCCTCGCGCGTCTCCGAGCTGGGGTCCTCGGGAAACCGACCTCAAATCGGAAGGAACCGGGACCAACTTAAACCGAACCTACCGCAGCTTATATTTGAACAGGGCGTGACGGCGACCGGCGACCGGCGACCGGCGACTCTCCCTCACGGTCCGCTCTCACTCGCAGCTAATCCTCACGCTCACTCTCAGTTTCCTTCTCTCAGATCTCAAGTTTTTCTGTGTTGGGCATTTTGTCGAACATCTCTCAAGCACCGCACTCAAGAACTCTCTCTCTCTCTCTCTAAAAAGCTCCTCCTTCGCCCTTGGTCTTATCCGTTGGTGAATTCAGGAAGACGATGAATGCATTGGGAGCGATGCGACACGGGAATCTACTTTTCCCGAAGGATTACTATTACATTAGAGACGATAAGCTCCCGTTGTTCGATTACATGGCCCTGAGAAGCTTGAATGGACTTTTACACGGAGGCATGGGGTGGGAAGAGACCCCGCTAAGCTGGGAAATCAGGCGTGGCATCGCTCTTGGAGCTGCCCGGGCCATAAAGTACTTGCACTCTCAAGGTCCCAATGTCTTCCATGGAAAAATCAAGTCAACCAGTGTCCTCCTTACAACGTCATATAATCCGTTAGTTTCCGATTATGGCCTGAACTGCATCCGGGCGCCTCCGAAAGATGCATTGAAGACTGCTGACCCTCAAAAGGACGATGTCTATAGCTTTGGGGTATTGCTTGTGGAGCTTCTAACTGGGAAAATGCCTGGTGAGGCTGATTTTGCATATTTGTTTAATTCCACAACCGAAAAGCGCTGGGATGTTGATGATTTCGATCCTGAGCTGGGTAATTAGCAGAATTTCCAGGATGAGTTAATGGGACTATTGCAGGTGGCGATGGCTTGTGCATCCAACCCCTCTTAGAGGCGACCTGCAATGTCTGTAGTATGGAGGATGATTGAAGACCGGCAGTCACAGGCACAGCACAACAAGATCATTGAAGTGAACAATGACTTGTCTAAAAGGACAAGGTTATTTTTTTCTTTTCCCAGAAACTGCCAAAGTTCATCCCTGAATTGTCTAGATCCTGTATAAAAATATTGCCAACAAACAATCTATTGGACCTTTTGCTGTGCACAATTTTGATGCAATGAACAACAACAGCAAGTAGCTCCCTTTCACCTGACCAAATTATTGGTTTACAGACTTACATTCTCTCCTAGTCTACAGAGATAATCTCCACCAGAAAGTGCGTGTTATCTCCTGCATTAAAATGAAGTAACATGGACTATTGGTTTTAAGTGGGTGCAATTCTAGTGTGTCAAGATTCTTGATGTGAAGCATGTGGACTAATCCTGGTGCACTATGGGCTTGCAGTGGTTATTATTTTACAGAAATCTGTCTGACGGAGGGTTGTTGGAAGTTTCAGACAGAGTCTATGGTAAGCTTTCACTTATTCAGTATCAGTACGCTGTAATAATCTATATGTGCGATATTGACAGATTCCAGGATTCTATGTATGCTCCTTTATTTTTGTGGTTGGATGCAATAACAGCCTCTAGTCTAATTTTCTAAGATTTTCCTCCTCTAGGAGCACTAGAGTACTTCAACAATAGGGGAACTAGTGGAGATCTTATGTGAAGTAATGAATGAGGGTAATAATGTCAAAAGAACAGAGAAGCTTGGGTACCGTAGTTTTTGGTCTTTTTCCCATTTTGGTCATAAAACAGGGCTCTAGGCTCATGAAACAACTACAGACTAAAAACTCTAGGACTGATGACTTTGTTACTTTGCAGATGAAGCATATACTTTCTGGCATGTCATTAGTTGGGCTGTTGTGAGTAGTCAACCAACCCTGATTAAATAGCTGCACATCACAAGCGCTAACTTCCATAGAAGCATGTCATTGCATTTTATATCACCGCTGATTGCAAGTACATTTCTTGTCTCAGCTAAAAGGAAATGCTTGTCCCAATCAATTCACACAACACATAGCCCTGCTTTAACCTGGGATCATATCCACACTCATCTTAACCAACTTCCAGCAACTGCATGACCTTGATAGCTTTTGAGGGTGCATCAATGTCTTACTGACAAGCCAAATGGCCTTGGGGCTTAACTCCAATGAGATGGGTTCAGCTCAGGCCGGATTGAAGAGAAGAAAACCCATAAATCATCAAAGATCGCTAGAGTTTCAGAATATTGAGATCAAACCCAAAACCAGAGTAGGTTGTCCAGTGTCCAATCCAAAAGACCATAGCACTGAAAGTAGGTGCATGAGTCATTCACCAAGACTTAAGAAAATACAAATAGAAGTTATTTTCTTTGAAAAGCTGGAAAGCCTAGAAGTAGAAAGAAGTATATTCCGATAGAGAGCTAATTAACTGCAAGTTCTCTGTAAGGCTCCTCTGGGTGCTCCTGACTAGTCATAAATGCATATTTCACAACTCCCAAATGAACTTGCCAGTGAAAGGTCATAAGCATTCAAGATGTTCATCTGCAGAAGATTTCCATGAGGATCATTTCATTAGTTTATTCATCAGTTCTCTTGAAATATCACTCACCCTACACCTCAATGGAAATTATCTGCAGTAGATGGGTTTTCTAACCTTTTCTAGTCGCTATTTCTTGGAAGTTCTTTTTTTTTTTGGTCGTATTTCTTGGAAGTTTAAGAAGCTGTTTTTGTGGTTTAGTTTCTAAACAACTTTTGACAGCGTAGCAAGTCATCATTCACAATTTGGAAGCTTTCTTGCATGAGTACTTCATTTCATAGTCTATCAAGTTCATACTGAGCCCAAAGGAAGATTGCACTTGATGATAGATGTCTCCTGTTAGCTTTCTCTATTTTGGTACACTAATCTCATGCACATAATGATTTACTTATTTGGATGTTGATGCAGTGTTCGATTACTGTCTCACCTGGGATTGGTCTTTTTCGGCCAAGTTACCACAGACTGGTTGTAGGATGACGAATATAAGTTTTACATGAGAGGCATAGTTGCAAAACTCCAAGACCAATTTCCTGCAGCCTCTTTCATGGTGCTTAATTTCAGAGAGCAAGATAACCAAAGCCAAATGGCTAATTTGTTGTCTGGATATGATATAACTGTCATAGAACTCCCTCAAAATTATGGAGGTTGCCCTATACCGAGAGTGGAGATTATCCACAACTTTTGAGATCTGCCGATGAATGGTTGGCATTCATGTTGGCTTCTCTTTTGTTATATAGGAAGAAGCAGGATGGGGAGCAGAAAACACTTGACATGATTTACAAGAAAGCGCCCCATGAACTCTTGCAGTTGACATCAACACTAAATTTGTTGCCTTCCCAGCTGAGATACCTCCACTATCTTTCCATACAGAATGCTGGTTCAGATTGGCCTCCACCGGACAATGGGCTTGTAATCAAAAGTGTTGAAGGGGCATGTCGTCCTACTGTTAAGATAACAGGACAGGACCCCTTTCTGGTTGCTGATCAAACTCCCAAAGTTCTGTTCTCCACACCCAGAAGGAGTGAACATGTGAGGCATTACAAACAGGTAATTCTAATTTTGTTGGCAATTGAAATAACCTAAAATTATTCAAGAGATCTTGATCGTATATGTTTGTCAGGTATGACTCCACTTGCTCTCCCGTGTATTCATTGGTTTCTAGAACCAAACTTTTTCTCCTTATATATTTGTAAATCCTTGCTGGATTTGTGGATTGGAGCTGTAGGCAGTCACAGTTATCTAAATGTTTTGAATGTCTTAGTAACAGAGTTCTCCCTTTGTCAATCTGTCAAACCTGTTAAATCAAGCTGCAAAAGATCATTGTTTCGCAGGTTTACAATAGCATTCTGTAAAAAAGGCAAGTATGCTGCATTTTGAGAACCTGGCTAAGTTCAGTCTCCTTTTGAGTATATAAAACAGAATACATGCTTATGTGCAGTCTAGTCAGAAGGATGAGTTATTGTTCTTTTATTTTTCTTTTTTTAGAGGCTATCATTCTCTTATTTTGCTTTCCTGGCAATAGTGTTTTGCTTCATAGTTAGTACTGACTACAACTCTCTGAGGAATACAAGAATGTAAGAAAATAAATATTCCCTCTTGAGCACCAATTGCAGGGCCACTGCCTCATCCATCAGTCCATTTTGATGCGTGAGTTCACCAATGAATCATGGATGCTTAAGGAAATAAATGGATATAATGGTAGTTGACTATTTTAATTGTTCATATATTTTACTGCAGGCACTCAGTGAAATGGTTAAATTGGACATCCATTGTAATGTTTAAGGTGATGTTGTGCTCGAGTGTATGAGTATGGATGCTGGTCTTGAACATGGAGAAACAATGTTCCATGCATTGTTTAATACTGCATTCATATCGCATAATGTTCTGAAGCTTGAGTTTGATGGAATGGATATCAGGTGGGGTCGCCAGAATCAATTTCCTAAGGAATTTATGGCAGAGGTACTAGTTAGACGTCAAACCAACCATCTGTTTTTTGACTTCATTTATTTTTCCTGGAAAGTCATTCATGTTCACTATCTGTGTATGGGCAGATTATTTTCTCACAAGCAGATGCCGCTACTTCACTCACAATGGTTGATTTGTCCAGTGATGAGGAACAAAAGAAGAACCGAATATAAGCATGACAAAGATTGAACCCGAGGAACTGCCTGCTGAAGGGCAAGCATTCCACTCTTTAACCCCATCTTATGGTGCTAATACAAGTCCTGAAGAGAACAAAATTCGAGAACTGCCTGTACAGTCCAACGTGTCCACCTCAACTCTGCCGCCAGCACCACCTTCATCATCAGAAACTTCAGTTCATTCAGCTCTCAAGGGATCTTTTGGAAGTTTTGAACTAGCCACAAAATCACCCTACTATTCACCAAGTTTTGAGTTAGATTGACAATATGGCACCACAGTGGAAGGGAATGGTCAGTCATTCTCACTGTTTGATCTCACAGGTTCATTATCTTCTTCCTCTGTACAATCCCAGGCATACTTATTGGCTTTCCCTCCTCCTCCACCACCGCCTCCTTCCTGATCAAAGGGAGCATCATCATTGAACAGTATGAAAAAGGTCTCTTTTGATCCCCTTTCTCAAGCTTCTTCTCCTGACTCACTTGTTCCAGGAACTCCTCCACCGTCCATTATGGATAATTCACCTCAAGCTTCTATTCCTTCTCCTCCTTCTGTGGCTCAGGTGGAGCGAATGATGCCTTCTTTTGAACTGTCTCAAGATGCAATTACGACACAAAATATTGTTGAACACCCCAAAAATGCCGGCCCTCAAACAGCAACCATCTTCATCTTTGGTGATGCCTTAAGTTGTCATCTCAGGTAATACGTTGAGAGCGGAATTGTTTATTGCATGCTTCCAGTCACAGGGAAATGTTCGACACTCATTTTATATTGTTGACTGGAGAGGCTTATGAATTTTTCCGACTTAAAACATAGTCTGGTGCAGGTACCTCAATTGAAATGAACTGCCTCAAGTTCTCATCTCAGGTAATACGTTGAGAGCAGAATTGTTTATTGCATGCTTCCAGTCACAGGGAAATGTTCGACACTCATTTTATATTGTTGACCAGAGAGGCTTATGAATTTTTCCGACTTAAAACATAGTCTGGTGCAGGTACCTCAGTTGAAATGAACTAACTTTACTCCCTTTTCACAACTTATTCATTTACAGTTGGGTTCCACTAGGTCCAGTTCAGCGACAGAGTCGCTAAAAAACTGTGTGACCAATTGGTGAGATGCATTATACAACGCAAACATGAAATAGGCAGTCATCCATCAGATGAAGGCTTGTTTTGGCTAATGTTACCATGTAATGCTCCTATAATAACTACCACATAATTTGCTTCTTGATTTTCCTTTAATTAGCTGAAAATCTATGGAAACTGTACTCATAAAAGAGCACTTTGGGCTAGTTGAAGCTACTATCTGCAGGAATAGGCTGCATTTACCACAATTTATGACTTTTAAGGAAATTTCTATTTGAACAAAAAATATTTCCATCAACCTGCCTCGTGTGCCGCAATAGCTTGAATTTTCTTAATGGCCATTTATTGCTTAATGTTTCTCATAAAACAGGTGAGAATACGGAATCTCTCAAGTGGGAAGAAGGAATAGCTGCTGTGACAGAAACAAACATGTAGATAACTTCTGTCAGTGACTCAGCATTCTCATCCGCTGTCAATAATCGCAGTGTAGAGACTACTGCTACAAGTGTCTCCAATTCAGCGCAAATCCCTGATATGACGCTACCAAAACAAGAAAAACTATACCAGCAGGATGGCTCACCATCATCAACTTCATGTCATCTGGATATGACTATGATGTTTTCCTGAGTTTTAGAGGGCCAGATACTTGCTCAAACATTACAGATTTTCTCTATACCAGCTTCTTAGCTGCTGGACACCGCAAATTTAAAGACAAAGAAGAGCTCCAAGTTGGAGAGGAGTTTGGTCTGAAGTTGCTTGAGGCTATCAACCATTCAAAAATTGCAATTCCCATAGTTTCCAAGGGCTATGCCTCTAGTAAATGGTGTCTTAATGAGTTGGTCCAAATGGTGGAATGTAGTACAACAAGGAGACAGAAAATTATGCCCATTTTCTATGATGTTACTCTAGCGGAGGTCCATCATCAAACTGGGTCATATGGGGAAGCATTTCTTTTGCATGAGAAGAAATTTGATGAGAACACTATCAGTAAGTGGAAAGCTGCTCTCAACCACATTGCCAATCTAATTTTGTTTTCCTTTTTCCCTCCATGATATAAGACGTGAAGGAGAACTGGTAAAGTCAATTGTCCGGACAGTTATAGATGAGTTGAAAACGGCTTATCTGATGGTGACTGGCTACTTGGTTGGAGTTGAAAATCACGTGAAGGAAATCAATAAAATAATGTGTGGTGATCCTAAAGATATTAATGGTATGGGAGGTGTTGGAAAGACTACTCTCGCCAAAATCATCTACAATCAGCTTTGGCATCATTTTGAACATCATTGCTTCCTTTCTAACAGCAGGGAAACTTCAGAGCTAAAGGGCATGGAAGGTTTGCAGAATCAGCTAATCTCCAATGTTCTCAAAAGGAAGTGGTCCAACATTAACCATGTTGACGAAGGAATTAAGACAATTAAAGAAAGGTTAAGCGGTAGAAAGGTTCTAGTGTTACTTGATGATGTTGACAAGAGGACTCATTTGAATGCACTCTTAGGAAAACCTGCATGGTTGGCTGTAGGAAGTAGAATCATCATAACTAGCAAAAACAGGGATATCATCAATGCTCCTGAGGTTTGTTATCCATATGAGCTTAATGGCAAGAACTTCTATCAATCTCTTCAACTATTTCGCAAACATGCTTTTGGAAGAAATTACCCTTTGGATGACCATGTTGCTTTCTCCACAGAACTAGTCAACAGTACGGGAGGTCTTCCTCTTGCTGTTGAGGCTATAGGTTCGCATCTCTCAGGCAAAAGCAAAGATGTGTGCGATGTTACATTGAAGAAGTTGAAACAAGTTCCTCATGATGAAGGAGAGGAAAGTTGAAAATAAGTTATGATGCCTTGGACGATTGGCAAAAGCATATCTTTTTTGATATAGCTTGTCTTTTCATTGGATTTGATAAAAGGATAGTGCTCCACATGTGGAATGATTCCAATCTCTTCCCAGAAGAAGGTCTTGAAGTCCTTCAGAAAGTGTTTGATGAAAATTGGTGAAGACAATAAGCTATGGATGCATGATCAGCTAAGTAACCTTGGTAGAGACATTGTTCGTTGAGAGTGTAACATGGAACTAGAAAAACAAACTTGTTAGAAGTAAGAAGGGTAAATGAGTCTACCACTTTTAGGGTATATTTTGATGTATATATATTAAACTGTATTGAATAATACAAAGTACGTTTCCCTCACATGGTATCAGAGCCTAGGGCTTAACCCTAGACGACGGAGCAGCCACTCGCCACCGTTGACTCGCCAGAATAGTTGGCTGTTGCCGCTGCTCATTGGAATAGGGTTTCTCTCGCTTCTTCGTGCTGCTCGCACGGCTTGATCGCGCTGCTCATGCGACTCAATCGTGCTCGTGTGGCTCGATCACGCTCGCGTGGCTCGCTCGCGCTCGTGCGACTTGATGGGTCTCTATTCTTTGGTTACTAACTCACTGGATTGTAGAGGATCAATAACACCGCGAGGGACCAAATCCTACCCACAATTCGACGGAGGGAAGGGGCGATAGCAGTAGCCGAGGGACTCGCTGGGGAACAGAGAGCAGCAGCACTCGTCGGGATGATTTTGTGGGTTAGAATTTTCTTTTAAGTTGCTGAGAAAGAGACCTCACTGTTTTGGCTGATTAATTTATTCGAGACTTGTGATGAAGCAAAGTTGCTGCTTGGGTACAGTGCAATTATTTATTTGGTGATTTGAAAGTTGTGTGGTAGCTTTTGTCATTTTATATGGTAGTTGTAATATTGGGTTATTGAATTATTGAGGCTGAGTTGTTTGATAGAAGCTAAGGTCAGAGTTTGCTTATCATTATTTGGAAAATGGGTGATCACTCGAAGAGTACAATTGAAGTAGATCCTGAGAAGAATAATACTGTGATGACTGAGGTGATTTCCTCTTCGTCTAATCGAATTACTGATAAGAAGCTCGCAAGTAGTGCTAACTTCCACCAATGGAAGAAAATCGTGAAGTTTACTTTGACAGGCAGGAATCAACATAGACACTTAACTGAGTTTAAGCCCAGAGATGATGTAACTTGAGATGGTGTTGATGCACGTATTCTTGATCTAATGCTGAATTCTATGGAGAGTAATGTAGTTGACATGGTAACTCATAATGATATAGTCAGAGAACTATGGGAGTATTTGAATGTGCTGTATTCTGGCCAAGATAATTTGTCACGGATTTATGAGCTATCACAAGAGTTTTATCGATTTGAAAGGAAGGGATGCTCTGTTACCCAATGCTTTGCAGACTTTAAGAGATTGTATGAGGAGTTGAATGCCGTTCTCCCTATTTCAGCTGATGTTCAACAAATGCAACGTCAAAGAGAACAATTGGTTGTAATGGGATTCTTAGGAAGTCTTGGTTTTGAATATGAAACTGTTAGGTCTCATATTCTTGGAGGAGAGAATATAGCGTCACTCATAGATACATTTGCTCGAGTTCTTCGAGTATCTCGTGAGTCTTCTTAGGATACTACATCTATGGTGGGGAGTTCAGCTCTTGTGTCCCAGACTTGAACTGGTAGTGGTAATAGGAGTGATGGAGGAAACCGTGGCAGATATAGTGGGCGTGGTGTCCGAGGAGGAGGCCGAGGCATAGAAATAGGAAGAGGTCAAGGTTATTAGCACCCTTATGGACAATTCCACATATCTACTGATAATTCGGGGACTACACGAGTTTGTCATTACTGTGGCAAACCTGGTCATATTCAAAAATTTTGCTACAAGCTACATGAGAGACCAGGGCAGCAGCACCAATTCGCTAATACGACGTCTAATATTGACTCTACTCCACAATCATCTGAAGACAAGGTAGTGGTTATGTCTGGTGAGGAATATGCTTGGTACAAACAATCTCAAATCTCACAGACTGTTTCTTCCACTACTACTTTGGCACAAACAGGTAATGCTACTGCATGCCTTTCGGCTACTTCTCGTCCTTGGATCATTGATTCAGGGGCTTCTGGTCACATGTCAGGTCTTTCAGGTATATTTTCCTCTCTTTCTCCGTCTTCGTCCATAGTTACTCTAGCCAATGGATCACCTACACATGTTAAGGGAATTGGCACAGTTAACCCAACTCCTTCATTGCCATTGTCCTCAGTGCTTTATCTTCCACAATTTCCATTTAACCTCGTGTCTGTTAGTAAGTTAACCAAAAACTTTCAGTGTTCAGTAACTTTTTATCCTGATTCTTGTATTTTCTAGGATCTGGCTACGAAGAAGACGATTGGTAGAGGATGTGAGGAAGGGGGGTTGTATGTACTTGAAGATGCTTCTTCAATTGCTTGCTCAAGTGTTGCGTCCCCACATCAAATCCATTGTCGTATTGGTCATCCTTCTCTACGTAGTCTTCAAAAGTTGGATACTAGTTTTCAATCTCTTTCTAGTCTAGAGTGCGAGTCATGCCAACTTGGCAAATTACATCGTGTTAGTTACACACCTCGAGTCATTAAACGAGCAGCATCTCCTTTTTTATTAGTTCATTAAGATATTTGGGGTCCATGTCATGTGGTTTCTAATTCGGGTTTTAGATATTTTGTTACTTTTGTCGATGACTATTCCAGAGTTACTTGGTTATATTTAATGAAAGATCGTTCAAAATTATTTTCTATTTTTCGTGCATTTATATCTGAAATTTATACTCAATTTAGCATGCATGTTAAAGTTCTGCGTTCTGATAATGCTAAGGAGTACTTTTCCACATCTTTTTCTAATTTTATGACTCAACATGGTATGATCCATGAATCTTCTTATCCTGATACTCCACAATAGAATGGTGTTGCTGAAAGGAAGAATAGGTATTTATTGGAAGTTACTAGATCCATGTTATTTGAGATGAAGGTCCCGAAAACCTTTTGGTCCGATGCTGTTCTAACTGCATGTTATCTCATTAATAATCGCATGCCTTCTTCTGTTTTGCAAGGTGGTATTCCTTTTTCCACTTTGTTTCCTAGTGAACCACTATTTGTCCTACCACCCCGTATCTTTAGTGGTGTCTATTTTGTTTGTGATCATCAACCTGGAGTATCAAAACTTGATCCTAAGGCAATCAAGTGTATGTTTATGGGTTATTCCCGCACTCAAAAGGGATATCGATGTTATTCTCCATTACTGAGAAAATATTTTATAACAGCTAATGTTTCATTTTTTGAATCCACTCCTTATCATAATGTTCCAATTGATGTGTCCGAATTGGATGAAGACTTGTATGTGACCACCATTCGGTCTACTATTCCAACTGTATCACTAGTATCTATAGAGAAACCGCCTCCTCTCCAGGTTTATACTTGACGTCCTCGTGTCGCTACTACTGCTCCCCTCGCTCCTCCCATCACTACTACGTCATCTTCTACTCCAAATCCGCCATTAGCTGACCCTTCTTTTGTATCTGATCTTGATCTTCCTATTGCTCATCGCAAAGGTACACGTACTTGTACTCCACATTCTTTTGCAAATTTTATTTCTCACTCTTCTGTGTCTCCTACTTTTCAAGCTTTTTTAACTACTGTTGAACAATATCCTATTCCCAAGTCTGTCGCTGAGGCATTACAAAGTTCTGGCTGGAGGACAGCAATGGAAGAATAATTAAAGGCTCTCGAGATTAATCAAACTTAGGACTTAGTACCACTTCCTCTAGGCAAAACTACTATTGGTTGTCGATGGGTATATGCTGTAAAAGTCAACCTCGATGGTTCTCTTGCTCGTTTAAAAGCAAGACTTGTTGCCAAAGGGTATGCTCAAGTGTATGGGGTTGACTATCTAGACACATTTTCTCCTGTTGCCAAACTTACTTCTGTTCGCATTTTGATCTCTCTTGCTGCAACATATAACCGACCTTTATTTCAGCTTGATGTTAAGAATGCTTTCTTGCATGGCACTCTTCATGAAAAAGTTTATATGGAGCAACCTCTGGGGTTTGTTGCTCATGGGGAGTCTGGACTAGTTTGCAAATTAAAAAAGTCTTTTTATGGTTTGAAACAATCTCCACAGGCATGGTTTGGAAGATTTTTTGAGGTTGTACTGTCTTTTGGGCTATTAAGATGTGGGAATGATCATTCTTTCTTTTATAAACAATCGGGGGTAAACTATTCTTGATTGTGTATGTTGATGATATTATCATCATAGGAGATGACTTGGTTGGTATAGCTGAGATAAAAACCTATCTTCAGCAACAATTTCAAACTAAGGACTTAGGAAAATTGAAATATTTCCTAGGAATTGAAGTGGCGCAATCACAGAAAGGTGTTGTTACATGTCATAGCGAAAATATGTCTTGGATTTGCTCACTTTGAGACGGTATGTTGGGATCAAAGCCTCTTGATTCACCCATGGAACAAGGGGTTAAATTAGTTGCTGATGGAGGAGAAATTCTTAATAATCCCGAGAGATATAGAAGACTAGTAGGTAAACTGAATTATCTTACAGTTACTCGACCAGACATTGCTTTTCCTGTTAGTGTAGTAAGCCAGTTTTTGTCTTCCCCTCGTACATCTCACTGGGATGCAGTTATTCGAATATTGAGGTATTTGAAGAAAGCTCCAGGAAAAGGAATTGTCTACCAAAACCATGATCATATCAAGGTTGAAGGTTTTTCTGATGCCGATTGGGCTAGGTCTCCAGATGATAGAAGATCAACTACTGGGTATTGTACCTTAGTCGGAGGAAATTTGGTATCATGGAAAAGTAAGAAACAAAGTGTTGTTGCCCGCTCCAGTGCTAAGTCAGAATATAGAGCCATGGCACAAGTGATATGTGAATTAGTGTGGATTCGACAATTATTGATTGAGTTAGGCTTTAAAGATTTAGTACCTATGACTCTATGGTGCGATAATAAAGCTGCAATGCATATAGCTTCCAACCCCGTTGTCGCGACCAATTTTTTTGGGTGTACCACCTAGGGTTTGGCTAATGGATTGTTAAGCCTAAACTTAACTCGGGCTCTCCCAAGCCCATACCAATTCGCGACTTAGGTTTGAGTTTCTAACATGCAAATGATTTTCAATTAGGAGTCGCCACTAATCTATTTTTGGTGGGTCGATTAGAAACCCAAGTAAAGCAACGGGAGGTTTACTTTACTCCTACGAACCAGAGACTATGGGTACGGGGACTTGATTACACTAGATTTCTCTAATGCCCTTTCGGTACCATTCTTTATTTAAAAAAAATGTTTGGCAAGCAGCTTGGATCGATTTTAAATTTATTTTCCCTAACATGTGAGATGATCATGCGGGTGCGCAATCCACCAATTTAACACCCAGATAAACAATCAATAAATTGCAAAAAAAAAGAAAAAACTTACCTCAAAGCAACGAAAGCATCTGCAATGTTAAATTAAAATCCACATCAACAACCCTAGATATGGTTTCTAATTAACACGCAATTTTTTTTTGTTTTCACTTTATTTAATGGGAATTTAATCTATATGCAATGCATGCTAGTAATCTAATATGGCATGGCAACATGACCTAAATTACATGACATGGCAATATGATCTAAATTATATGACATGAATAGAGTAAATCCTAAAGAAATGCAATAATTAAATGCAATCTAAATGACCTAATTCTATTGACAGGCAATTTCTAATTAAATTGGCCTAAAAAAAAACTAAATGACGTGTATTTCATTTAATCTAATCCTAAATAACATGTTCATGACATTTTTTTCTTTTTCTTTTTCCTAAAAAAAATGCAATTTACCCTAAAAAAGGAAGTAATTTTTTTTTTTTTGTCGAAAAAAAAAAAGGGAGTAATTTATCCTAAGACATTTTTTGGATTTTTTATGAAATTCGAAATTATAAAAAAGTGGAAATTATCTACCTAAATTAAAACGTCATCTAATTCGAATTAGGAATGAAGTTATGTCAAATCCTAATTTAAACTAGAATGTTATCCTAACTTAGAAATCCCTAACTAAAATGCAATCTACTTAAGATTTTTTTATCTAAACTTATAATTAACTAGGAAATAAAATTTAACATGCAATCTTACCATAATATGCAATGACGTGCAAAATATGCCTCCTAATTCTACATGACATATGCATGATGATTTTTTTAATTTCGAAATTAAAATTTAACGTGCAAATTAAATAATAACAAGACTAACATTCTAAATGAATATGCTTTTTTTTTTTTTTTTTTTTCATGATTCAAAATAAAATCTCTATCCTAAATATGCAAAATAAGGAAAGCAAACCTAAACCTAATTTCCCTTTTCCTTTTTTAATTTTCGAAATTAACAATCGCCTAATGATTAAACATGCAAATAAAAAAAAAAAAAAACTAACAACCTAAATCAATTGATTTTTTTTACATTTTTATTATTAAAATGATATTTCTATCATGAGCATGCAAACCCTAAAACTACATTTTTTGATCTTTTTAATTCAGATAACACCACAGCAAATCAAACAAAATTGATATCCAAATTGACGAACCATATCTCGCGCATGAGATCGGGTTGGCCAATTTTCGCATAAATCACGAATCGGGTCTCGGGCGGGAGATCGGATTGGCAATTTTTTTAGTAATTGCGAGTCGGATTTCGGGCGCGAAAATCGGACTGACAATCACTAAATTTCAAGGCGATTTCATATCATGCAATTTCAATTCCGCATTAAAGGAATAATTACACTAAAAATAGTGAGGTATATGTAATATCAGCAATAATAAAACAAAAGATAAATGACAAAAAAAAACAAAATAAAAGAAAGAAAAGAAAATAGAATTTACCTAATTCTTTTTTTCCTTTTTGTTTTTTTGTTTTCTTTTCTTTTTTCAAAAAAGAAGAAAAAGGTGGGAGACCGGCCGACGAGAGGGGAGGGATCTCCGGCAAGGGTTCCGCGAGGCTCCGGAGGACGGCGCGGCGGCGGCGCGGCACCGGGGGCCTTCAAGATCGCACGGGCGACGCGGGTCGGCGAATCTGGTGGTGTCGGGATGGCGCGAGCGGTGGTGCTTTGCTCGCGGGGCGCGGACTTCGCGGACGGAGAGGCGGCGGCGACCGGTGGGCTCGGCGTCCGGATCTGGTGCAGGTGACTCGCGGCGTGGCGGAGGCGAGCGGGCGAGATGCGGTGGAGGCAGGGCTTCGCGGCGGCGTGGGTGCAGGTCGCGGCGGGGCTTCGCGGCGGTGCGGGCTTCGTGCAGCGTCAGGGTGGCGTGAGGCGCAGGCGTCGGGCTCCGCGGCAGCGGGACTTTCGCGGCGGCGCGGCTTTGCGGCGGCGGGGCTCGGCGTCGGGCGGCACGGACGAGGCAGAGGGGGTGTGTCGCGGGCCAAGGCGGCGGCGTGTCGTCGAGGCTCCGGCGAAGACCGGCAAAGACCCCCGCGAGGAAGATGAACAGTCGCGTGGGGGTTTTCCCTTTCTTTTTTACCTTTTTTTTTACCAACTCACTTTTCACCTTTTTTTCTTTTTGTGCTTTTTTTTTTTCACGGAAAGAGAGCCCCCTAAAAACTATCGTACGCGACCCTTTTATACACCAAAAAAACGTACTTTTGTGGTATATTTCATTGCCAATTTTGCTCGCGTAAAATTCCATTGAATATATCGTTTCACCCCGCGCAATATTTTTTGCATATTTGATAAAAAAAAAAATTCCCTTTTGCACAAAAATGCATCTCTCAATGTATATTACCTAAATCTATGAAAAATCTTAACAAAATATAACAAAAAAATAAATTTTCCTAAACTACATGCCACGTGACTTTTTTTATTTAGCAAAATCAAATCTCAAAATTTTAGGTGTCAACACCCGTGTTTCATGAGAGAACAAAACACATTGAGGTTGATTGTCATTTAATTCGAGAGAAGTTGCAAAGTGGAGTAATTCTTCCCAGTCATATTCGAACTAGCGAACAACTTGTAGACATCTTCACTAAATCCTTGGGTAATGGGAGGATAGAACATATTTGTAACAAGCTGGGCATGATTAATATTTATGCTTCAACTTGAGGGGGAGTGTTAGAAGTAAAAAGGGTAAATGAGTCTTTACCAATTTTAGGGGTTATTTTGATGTATATATATTAAAATTTATTGAATAATACAAAGTACGTTTCCCTCACACAATTGTGGAATCATGAGGAAGCGTTGGATGTGTTGATGAAGAAGGTAAAGATGCATTTCAATTGCTTTATCCCCATTAAGCTGACAAATTTTTAACCTTTCACTATGATTGTGTGCTTAATATTACTCAGGAGAACTTATTTCTTATCCGGTGATTGCTGTTGTATTTTGTTTTTTGGTTATGCTAATGCTTAGTTTTAATTTTTCTATATAGAAAAGAGATCATATTTGTTCAATATATTAATTTGAATAGATATCATGTGCTTGCCCTTTTGCTTTTTTTTTGTAGGGAACCAAAAAGGTTGAAGTTCTTCGCGTAAAGTTGAACCATCAGTTGCAATACTACTTTGCAAACAAGGAGTTTGAAAGGTTATCTAACCTAAGATGCCTTGAAGTGAGGGCTGTCCGGGAGAACACTTACAAAACAGTACGCCGATGCTTTTCGAGTTGAGATGGCTTTCGTGGCATCATTTTCCCCTGAAACTTAAGCTTACCAATTTCTCCATGATGAACATAGTCAGTCTCGATCTATCATGGAGTAGACTGTCAGAAAGTTGGGATGGTTGGAGTCACATCAAGGTAAAATTGTTTTGGGTTAAAAGTAGAACATTTTCGTAGCTGCCACTTTATTTGATCCATAGTTTCATATAATTTTATTTGTCTATTACATATGGCAGAGAATTTAAAAGTTTTGAACTTGACTGGTTGTGTAAACTTGCATAGAACTCCTGACTTCTCCGCAAATGTTAAGTTAGAGCACTTAATCCTTGAGAATTGCGGAAGATTGTCTCAAATTGACAAATCTATGAGGAATTTGAAGCAGTTGGTATTTTTGAAATTGAGGTATTGCCTACAAGTCTGCAAGTTACCGAAAGAGATGGATAATGAAGAATTTAGAGAAAAGAATTGCGATTCTATATTTTTGTACCAAGATTACAAAGCTATTTATAGGACTTCTACAAGTACTAACTAGGAAAAAATAGATTTGTGAAATACAGCTATAATCCCACAAATCAAGGGATACTAATAATCATTTCCTAACTAATTATTTACAGCTATTTCCTAATAATTAGGACCCAAAAAATCAGGATTGAATATTCCTAATACTCAGATCCTAAAAAACAGGATAATTCAACACTCCCCCTCAAGCTAAGGAATAGATGTCTTCCATTCCCAGCTTGGAGATTATTTCGTGAAAGATCCCACCATTAAGTCCTTTGGTTAGCATATTAGCTAGTTGATCTCCGAAAGATATGTAGGACATGCAGATCAACCCCTCTTCTATCATTTCTTTGATAGAATGCCTGTCAATTTCAATATGCTTCGTCCTATCATGCTGTACGGGATTATGAGCAATATTAATTGCTGATTTATTGTCACAATACAGCTTCATAGGACCCTCCCACTTGATTTTCAAGTCTTCTAGGATGATTTTAAGCCATAATAGCTCACATATTCCTTGGGCCATTGCTCAAAATTCTGATTCAACACTTGATCTTGCAACTACATTCTGTTTTTTTACTCTGCCAAGTCACTAAATTTCTGCCAAGAAATGTGCAATAACCAGATGTTGACCTTCTATCCACCATGGATCCTACATAGTCAGCATCGGTATAAGCTTGCAGCACCGGTTTTTGATTTCTTCTAAATAGGACTCCTTTTCCGGGACTTTCTTTTAAATAATGTAGCACTCGATTGACAGCTTGTAAGTGTGATTCTCTTGGGTCATGTATAAATTGACTAATCACACTTACTGAATACGCAATATCAGGCTTAGTATGAGCCAAATAGATGAGTTTCTCGACCAATTTTTGATACATTTCTCGATCTACAGCAAGTTCTTCCTTTGCATCCCCAAGCTTTTTATTAGGCTCAATAGGTGTGTCTACTAGTTTACAACCAAGTTTTCCAGTTTCCTCCAATAGATCAGTCACATACTCTTTGTGAGACAAAAATTCCTTGTCTAGAGTAAGAAACTTCAATGCCAAGAAAGTATTTGAGTCTTCCTAGCTCTTTTATTTCAAACTCTTTAATCAAACACCGCTTTAGCTGTTGTTTCTCCTCATCATCGTCACCTGTGACAATAATATAATCAACGTACATTAGAAGTGCTGTCACTCTCCCTCTTGCCGAATGCTTAATGAAGAGGGTATGATCACCTTGGCTTTGTTTGTAGCCTAAAGCTTTCATAACTCTGGAAAATCTCCCAGACTAGGCTCTAGGTGATTGCTTGAGCCCATATAGTGCTTTCCGTAATCTACATGCTTTGTTTATTGTCTTTTCTCCTTCAAATCCCGGTGGAATACTCATGTAGATCTCCTCTTCTAGGTCTCCATGTAAGAATGCATTCTTCACATCATAATGTTGAAGTTGCCAATTAAAATGAGTCGCCAAAGAGAGTAGAATTCTCACAATGTTCATCTTTGCCACCGGAGCGAATGTCTCCTGATAATCTACTCCATAAGTCTGAGTATAACCATTTGCAACAATTGTGCTTTATATCTCTCAAGAGAACCATCATCTTTGTATTTCAAAGTAAAAACCCATTTGCAGCCCACAAGATTCTTTCCCTTAGGTTTTTCGACAATCTCCTAAGTCTGGTTTTTTTTCTAGTGCATTCATTTCTTCTCTCATTGCATTCCTCCATTCTTCTTTAGACAATGCCTCAGATAAAGTATTCGGAATAGAAAATGTGTTTAGACTCACAATGAAATTTTTATGAGATGGTGATAGGCGGTCAAGTGACACATAGTGAGATAGTGGATATAAGGGTCGCTTTGTGCACTCTCCGGTAAGCCTTTTCTAACAGCAATGGGAAGATGCGAGTCATTTTCGGCATATCAATTGACCATGTTTATGGAAAGGAGAGTCGGAACTTATCGGAAATTCATTTTGCAAAACTCGGATGGGAATCTTGAACTTGTGTTTGGTCTAGAACAGATGTCTTTCTTGAGTATACCTGAGGAAATCTCATAAAGTCATAAATACGAGGAGATACGGGAGTTGACTCTTGTTCCGGAATAGGCTCAATTGTAGAGAGTGAGTCTAGGATTGAAGTAGCACGAACTGATTCATCAAAAACTGATTCATGAGGAGCCCGTTGGTTAGAGTTGGAGGCTGATTGGTTAGGAGTTGATTGATTAGGGATTGGTTGATCAGAAGTGGGAGCTCGGATTGGAAGATTATTAGGAGGTAAGTCAAGATTAAGGTCGTCAAAGTCTTTATCTTCAACTAATGACTTCTCCCCCTGAAGATAAGACTGTGGAAAGTAAGGTTTGTTTTCTACAAATGTAACATCGATTGATATATAGGTCTTTCAAGAGGGAGGATGATAACATTTATACCCCTTTTGTGTAGAGGAGTAACCAAGAAAGACATACTTGATTGCTCTAGGATCTAGTTTTCCCCTTTGCTGATTATGAACATGTACAAATGAGGTGCAACCAAAGACTCTAGGTATGAGATTATTTGTTGTCTTGAAATGGGGATAAAAGCTAGAAAGAATTGCCATCGGAATTTTGAAATCTAATACTCTTGAAGGCAATCTATTAATCATGTATGTAGATGTACGGACGGCTTCCCCCCAATAAGACTTAGGGACATTTCCATGAAACAACAATGCTCGAGTAGTGTTGAGCAAATGACCACTTTTCCTTTCAACCACCCCATTTTGTTGTGGTGTGTTTACACAAGATGACTCATGGATGATCCCTTCCTTTTGGAAATAGGTTGACAAAATCTGATTAAAGTAGTCTCTAGCATTATCTGATCTAAAGCTCTTAATTTTAACTCCAAATTGATTTTGAACCATAAAATTAAAATTAGGAACAATACTACTTACATTAGATTTGTGTTTGAGTAAGAATATCCATGTGACCCTAGTGCAATCATCGATTAGAGAAACAAACCATCGAACCTCTGAGATATTTGGAATTGTGGAAGGTCCCCAAATGTCACTGTGAATCAAATCAAAAGGATGAGAACTTCTTTTGTTGTTTATAGGAAAAGATACACGGGTGTGCTTAGCAAATTCACAAGTATCACATTGGAATTGACTCATATCTAATCCTTTAAATAGAGAAGGAAACATGATATTTAAGACACGAAAAGATGGATGACCAAAACGAAAATGGTAAAGCCAAATGACATCCTTATTTGAATCACTAAGAAATGACAAGGGTGAATTGTTCATGACTTTCTTTGAAATCCTCGGCGTCTCAAGATAGTACAACCCATTCTTTTCCTTAGCAAGTCCAATCTTCCTCTCCGAATCCTGATCCTAAAAAACACAGTAGGTAGGGTAAAAAATTGCATAACATTTGAGGTCATTGGTGAGCATTTGTATGGAGACTAGGTTGGTTGATAGTTTCGGCACATGGAGGACATCTTTTAGAGTGAGAACAGGCATAATATAGATATCACCAACTCCTGCAACAGTGGCCAGAGAACCATCTTCCACCACTATTTTCCTATTGCTTGGACATAGGGTGTAGGTACTAAAAAAATGTGAAGTGTGAGTCATGTGATTAGTGGTACCTAAGTCTATTATCCAAGCTTCACTTGAAAGTTTTTCTGAGGCATTTAGACTAAAAGAGAATGGAGACTTACCTCAGAGTGCTAAGGAACATGCACCAGAGGGTTTATCAAGAGACCCTAAAAGCCCTTTAATTCTTTATATTTCCTAATTGCTGAAGGATTCTTTCACCTATCCTTCACTGTGACTGATTTGCTAGCTGGTCTGCTCAATTATATGAGCCTGGGGCCTTGGCTGTCCTCCTTTGTTTCCCTACTCTTGGCTTGAGGTTGCTAGTTTGCCATTTAGCTTCCAGCAACGTTCCTTTGTATGCCTTAGCTTCTTACAGTAGGTACACCACAAACTGTCTCGATTATCCCTCCATGTAGGCCTCGAAGCATCCACCTTTCCTCTTTCTTGTGTTGACGCATTGCGAGTTACTAATGCCGAGCCTTCCACGGCTTGAGGCTCTAGCATTATTCCCCTTCTACTTTCTTTTGCTCGGATTAGAGAGATCGTCTCTTCCAAAGAAGGGATTTCTTCATTTCCAAGTATTTGAATCCTGACTTGGTCAAATTTAGAATTAAGACCTGCCAGGAAATCATATACTTGATCCTTTTCAATGAAGGTTTTTAGAGTTGCAGCATCATTCACACACTTCATCTCAAATACTCGATAATAATCGAGTTCTTGCCATAGATTTTGAAGGGAATTGGCATATTCCATCACCATTTTGCTCCCTTGTTTTGTTGCACTTGTCTTTACCTTGATTTCATATGCTTGTGCTGCATCTCGAGCCTTTAAATAAGTCATGCGAATAGAATCTCAAATCTCCTTTGCAGTTTTGAGAAACATACATGTATCACTTATGGCCGGATCCATTGAATCCCAAAGCCATGACATGATCATTGAATCTGCCTCATCCCATGTGTTGAACATGGGATCTTCTGGTGTTGGACCTATTTCGAGAAGATGGCTAAGTCTTCATTTACCCTTCAAATAGGTCTTGATGAATTGTGACCATTTGAGATAATTCTTTTCATTCAGCCTATAAGTTGCTCTCACATTTTGTAGATCTCTGGTCATATGGTTGGTGTTGGCCTCCTCATTTTGACCCGAAGTATCTCCAATCAATTTTGTCTCACACATGTATAATTCCAGGCACAAAGAAAGCACTTGGAAAGGAAGAGCAAAAAAACAGAAGCAATAAAGGCTGCAAGTGAATGAGGTTTTAGGGCAAAAACTTGGGACAAGTTTAGAAGCGAAGAGAGAAAAATATAGCTAAAGGGATTACAATAATGACAATTGCGATCATATTGTTAAGGACAAAGACAAATCCAGTAATGAAGGCTGTGATTGGAAGATTATTGCATCAATGAAGGATGCACTGCAACACTATCCCAGAAAAATGAGCCTAATGCTCTGATACCATGACGAATTTAGAGAAAAGAATTGTGATAATTCTCTATATTTTTGTACCAGGATTACAAAGCTATTTATAGGACTTCTCCAACTACTAACTAGGAAAAAACATATTTGTAAAATACAGCTATAATCCCACAAATCAAGGGATACTAATATATCATTTCCTAACTAATTATTTACACCTATTTCCTAATAATCAGGACCCAAACCTAATAATCAGATCCTAAAAAATAGGATAATTCAACAGATAACGTGGAATCACTAAACTTCTCCTTGATGGGACATCTAAACAAGAAATTCCAAAATGGAAAGGGATAAAAAGCTGGAGACTCTCAGCGCTTGTGAATGTCCATCACTAAATAATTGCAGATCAATTGGAAATTTGACATGTCTACTGATGCTATATTTGGAGAATGCTTCAATTATTCAAATCCCTCAAGAGATTGGAGTGCTCCAAAAGCTTGGAAACTTGTTTGTAAGCAAATGTAAGTTGCTAAGAGGACTTCCAAACTCGATTGGGAAATTGGAATCACTACTTAAGTTGAACCTTTCCCACACGCATATTGCAGAGCTACCCAACTCATTTGGGAACTTGAAGAACTTGAAAGTACTAAGGATGTCCAGGAGTTCCATAAGAATTTTGCCTGGCACAATTGGAATGTTGGAGAAGCTAGAAGAGATAGATGCTGAGTTCTGTCCCCGTTTGGAGGGAGCAATTCCTCTTGGTATCGAGAGCTTGTTAAATTTGAAGATCTTAAAACTGACAGACACTAGTATATGTCAAGTGCCAGGACTTCCTGAAAGCCTGATTGGCTTGTAGATTGCTACTCAATCAATGAAGACACTTCCAAATCTCTCAAACCTGGTAAATTTAATAGATTTGGATTTGGAAATTGGAGAAGTTCCATTGGCCAGAAAAGATTCTATTTTTGTAGAATCTTCTCAGTTCGTACAGCATCCATCACTGTGGTGGATTGGAAGATTGTGCAATCTTGAGTCTTAGAAGTTATCCTTTGAAAACATAATTGTCCTTCATGAAGATATTCGTCTTCTTTCTCAGCTTAAGAATCTTGAACTTGTTTGTTCTAACCTGCGGTCCCTACCTAGGCTTCCGTCAAGTTTAACATGCTTGGTCATCAAATCATCCCAATCATTGGAAACACTGATAGATCTATCGAACTTGAAGGAACTATCAGAGTTGAGGATTGTTTCTTCGGCAATAACTGGTGTTCAAGGCCTTGGAGGTTTGGAGAATCTTGAAATTTTGGACCTTAGAGCTCTCTTCACACTTGAGAGATTACCTGATTTATTAAACTTGAAGAAGCTCAAGGAATTGCATTTGGAGCAATGCCATAATCTAATCGACATCCAAAGCATGGAAGGCTTGGCAAATCTCAGAACTTTGAAGCTCATAGAAATTCCCTTGCTGGAGAGATTACCAGATCTCTCAAACTTGAAGAAGCTCACTGAACTTTTCTTGTGGTATTGCCAGGGTCTAGTTGAAATAAAAGGCTTTGAAGGTTTGGAGAATTTGATGATGTTAAAGCCAGGTGAACTTCCTCTACTTGAGAGGTTACCCGATTTATCAAACTTGAAGAAGCTTACGAAACTTGATCTGCGTATATTCAAGGAAGAATGGAATCATTGGAAGACTTGTGGATAGAAGGATGCAGATCTTTAGATGAGGCGCTGGATCCAGCTTCAAGCTTCAAGAAACTAAAATCTTTGCGAATACATGATTGCGAGAAGTTACATCTCGACGGGATGTGGGTAGCTGTTGTACTTTAGCTGGTACGTCCATGATGGGGTGCGATTGGACGCACCGTTTCAAGTTGAAACGTTACGATGGAAAGACATTAATGGAGGGGTATGAAGGGAGACGTATATAAGCCTCCCGAACACAACCGTTGAAAAGGTGGTCAGATCATTTGCACCAAAATCTCTCTCCATTTCCATCGTCAAATAAGAAGGCATTCCATTTCAATTTTGCAAGAACGGTTTGCATTTACGCCGTGGAAATCGGGTGCTTTCCTCGTGATCGCATCCAGACTAACGTGAGGTAGTGTTGTTCGTGATTGATTCGCAATTCAACGTTCGTTCCAGGGCTATTTGCTATTTGCGCATCGGAATCAAGTAAGTCGTCTTCCGCTGACTAGAATTCCAACATTGGTATCAGAGCCCGGTCGTGATTTCTGCCTTGTTTTTCATTGAGTTTTCTCATTTACCATTTGATATTGAGATCAAGAGATTGTATTCTACACTGTTTGGATGTCTAATGGTCGGAATTGCCATCTGAAAAACTCAAAATCGAACCGAAGTGAAGAATGAACTCGGGGTCGCCTACACCCGTACGGTTTTGGCCATTTTCGAAATAATTTTTTTGGTCAAAATTAATTTTTGAATATACTGAAAGATCTCGTTGAGACGAGTCCAACGGTGGGTCGAGTGCCGCCGTACGACGCCGCACGCGGCCACTCGTGCGGCCAGAAGCCGCTGCGCATGGGCGCCACGCGCTGGCGGCCCGGCAGCCGGCGCGTGCACCACACGCGCCGGTCGGCGAACCGGCGGGTGTGCGTCATGCGCCGGTCGGCGAACCGGCACTTGGTGACGTCACCGTGACGTCATCCAACGGTCGGTAACCGTTGGGATGACGTCATCGATGACGTCACCGCCGGCGGTAGTTGGCCTGCCGATCACTGGCCGGCGACCCGACCCGACCCGTTGACCCGACCCGACCACCGACCCGACCCGACCCGTTGACCGTTGACCCGACCCATTGACCCGACCCGTTGAACGTTGACCGGTCAACGATCGGACCGGCCAGGAGCCTTTTGGCTCGCTGGCGCGTGCGCCACACGCGCCACGCACTCAGGCGGCACGTGGGGGCGCGTGTGAGCTCCGATTGGAGCGTGGTTGGTGGCGTTGGGTTCGTATGGATGTCCCCTACACTGTGGTATAATTATTTTTCATTTTTGGATTTTATAAATGTATGAAAATGTGTAGGGAACCCTATGTACGTGTAATTTTTGGGGTTTAATGCATAGTTTATTCATTTGTAGCTTGTATTTTCTTGTGGTTTAGGAAATACAGTAGCTAGCTTGTGTGCTAATGATGTCATATATGCTGTGTAGAGCTTGGTTCGATGATATCATGTATATAATTTAATATACTTGCAATTTTCAAGTTGATAGAAAATTCGAACAATGGTAGGAAATCCATTACATGTTGAATTGTGGTTTTTGACTGGAGTTGCTGCATGATTGTTATTTGTATATTGGTTTACATTATGCTATGTTTTTGTGTTAATGGAAAAATGTAGAAATTACATGAGGCCATGTAATTATTTTTCCTAGTGGGAGTTCGTAGGTTGGTAGAATTCGAAGGAGTTCTCACCTAGAACTCAAAATTTGTGCAAATTAAACTAATTAATGGTAATAGAACAATCATACATAGAAGTTGATTGGGAACATAGTGAACTTTTGTTTCTGTGTCTTTTGTTGAATTATTATTATTTTAGTTTGTTTTTGCTGCAAATTAAATATGTGTGTTACTCTGAAAAATGTGCTAGTATTGATTATATGTCTATTATGTCAATGTGTTATAGAAATTGATTATGGCATCGGCATCCAAGACCATTGTGGCTGACCTCAATAAGGGTGAGAAGCTGAACGGTGACAATTATGATATTTGGCACCGAAAAGTTCATTACATCCTTGAGGAGCAAGAGGTCTTGGAAACCCTCAACCACACCATGGATGAACCTGAGCATGGAACTTCAGCTCAACACAGGAGAGATCTGGAAGCTTATCAAGCTTGGAAAAAGAAGAATAGCATTGCTCACATCACGTTGCTTTGAGCCGTATGCGGGATGATCTCATGTGTGAGTTTGAAAGTTATGATAAAGCTCATATAATGTGGGTTGCCTTGAAAGATAAGTTTGGGGGTACATCTGCCACTAAGATGAGGAGACTCACCATCAAGTTTGACACGTACCGAAAGCGCCCAAATATAACAATGAGGCAGCATCTTCGGGAGATGTCAAATATGATTCGTGAACTGAAGTCGGCAAGTCACTCCCTTGCGATGAACAAAGCGAGTTCGGGCTGTTATAAGGTCTCTTCCTGACAATTGGGAGCATATGAAGATCAATATGACGCATAATGAGAATATTGTCACTTTTGATGATATAGCACGTCATTTGGAATTAGAGGATGAGTGCCTAGAGGCTGCGAGATCCTCTACTCATGCTTATGTTGCTGAATCGAGTTCGCGCAAAGTTTCAGGCTTCAAGCACAAAATGAATTCTCAATTCAACAACAAAGGGAAGAAGACCGATCAAGCACCTAAAAGGGCTAAGACCTTCCAACGCAAGAAGCGTGGTGGGAAGAAGGACAAGGCCAAGATGAAGTGCTACAATTGTGGCAAGATGGGTCACTTTGCTCGTGAATGCACTGAGCCGAAAGAGGTACCCTATTACTCCATTACTCTAAGTAATGCTTTTGTTTCTAATACTGTAATGCTTGCTGAATCTCATCCAATGTGGACTGTAGACTCAGGAGCAACAGACCACGTAGCTAGAGACCGAGAAGCATTTGTGGAGTATCGTCGAATACAGCTGGAAGAAGATGGATATATGTTGGGAATAACTCAAGAGTTGAAGTGAAGGGTATCGGCACATGTAAATTACTTTTATGTGGTGGTCGAAGCCTATTCCTACATGATGTCCTCTATGCTCCGGATATTCGACGAAACTTTGTCTCTGTAGTTGTTCTTCTTAGCCTAGATTATGTTTTAAATTTTCATGGTGATTGTGTTGACATTTTGTATGGAACAGTTTATTATGGTTCAGGTCATGTATTGAATGGTTTTATGGTGTTAGACATTGACTATGATCAGTACAATGTTAATGTTAATGGTTGTTTTTCTTTAATTGCATCTTCTAGTAATGTTAAGATTGATGCAAATACTTGGCATGCTAGATTAGGTCACATTGGGCTGCAAAGAATGCAAAGATTAGCTAGAGAAGGCCTTTTAGGGTCACTCACTAATGTTGATCTACCCGTATGTGAACATTGTCTAGCGGGAAAAGCAACTAGAAAACCATTCGGTAAAGGGACTAGAGCTGAATTTCCATTGCAACTCATACATTCGACATTTGTGGTCCTTTGAATGTGAGGGCGAGGCATGGAGCCTCATATTTCATTACTTTCATAGATGACTTCACGCGTTTCGGTTATGTCTTTCTGATCTCCCATAAGTCCGAAGCATTAGAATGCTTTAGACGGTATATAACGATGGTAGAGAATCAGTTGAACAAAACAATAAAGGCATTGAGAACCGATTGCGGACGTGAGTATCTATCAGAGCAATTCAAGGCTCTTTGTGATGAAAATGGAATTGTACGACAATTGACTATTCCTAATACTCCACAACAAAATGGGATAGCTGAGAGAAGGAATAGAACCCTATTGGAAATGGTTAGGTCTATGATGGCGCAAGCAAATTTACCTATCTCCTTTTGGGGAGATGCATTATTGACTGTTGCCTATGTACTTAACCGAGTGCCCTCAAAATCGGTCACTTTCACCCCTTATGAATTATGGACTGGTAGAAAACCAGACTTAAGTAGTCTACGTCCATGGGGATGTGCAGCTTATGTTCATGAATCTTCCCATAAATATGGCAAATTAGGCCCTAGAGGGAAGAAATGTATCTTTATAAAATATTCTGAACACTCCAAAGGGTATGTGTTCATAGGTGAACAAGCTTATGGGAGTGTGACCGAAAATGAGTCACGAGATGTCACGTTCTTGGAGAACAATTTTCCTAGTAGAGGTGAGATTGATAAGGATTTTCAATTATATGAGATGGAAGATCCTAATAATACACCACTAATGTTATGGAGGAAAATGAAGATTTACCTCAACATGAAAGACCTAGTGGGAGTGTTGCATCGTCTGGCGAATTGAATTCAAGAGAAATTCAGTTGCGTAAAAGTAATTGTAAAAGTATTCCTCGTCGTCGTTTTGAGATTGAAGGGGAAGCATTTATGATTGCTCATAAAGATGATGCCGAGCCTAAGACTGTTCAAGAGGCTCTCTCATCCTCGATAAGGAAGAATGGAGAAAAGCTTTGGAAGACGAGATGGAGTCAATGAGAACAAATCATGTGCAGGACTTGGTTGATCTACCACCCAATCGTAAGGCCATTGGAAACAAATGGATCTTTAAGATTAAGCAAAGGGCGGATGGATCCATTGAAAAGTATAAGGCTCGTCTTGTGGCGAAAGGTTATACTCAACAAGAGGGTATAGACTACGAGGAAACCTTTTCATCAGTTGTAAGGTTTGCCTCAATACGCCTTATTCTAGCCATCGTTGCACGTTTGGACCTTGAATTACATCAAATGGATGTAAAGATGGCATTTCTCAATGGAGAACTAGATGAGGAAATTTATATGAAACAACCAATAGGTTTCATAGCTAAAGGTCAAGAGTATAAAGTTTGCAAACTTCATCACTCAATATATGGCCTTAAGCAAACATCTAGACAGTGGTATCTTCGTTTTCATCGAGTCATAACAACTTTTGGTTTCACGATGATCGAAGAAGATCACTGTGTATATGTCAAGCGGTCCAAAGATAAATTTGTGATTTTATCACTTTATGTGGACGATATTCTGTTGGCTGAAATGACAAGGTTATGGTAATCACCATAAAAGAATGGTTGTCCTCCAATTTTGAAATGAATGACATGGGAGAAGCTGCTTATATATTAGGAGTTAAGATCGAAAGATATCGATCAAGGAAACTCTTTACTTTATCACAAGAGTCTTATATTATGAAGATTCTTGATCGTTTCAATATGCAGCAATCCCCATTGATACCCTGTCATGCAAGGTGAAGGCCTAAAATCTTGAGATGTGTCCTAAGACTCGAGAAAAATTAAAATGATGGAAATGTTCTTTACGCTAGTGCGATCGGAAGTTTGATGTATGCTATGATGTGTACTCGACCCGACATATGTTATGCCGTGGGATTGGTGAGCCGATTTCAATCAAATCCTGGTCAAGCACACTGGAAAGCAGTGAAGAGGATCTTGAGATACATGAAGGGTACCATGGACTATCGACTTTGTTACCAAGGGAATGATTTACGCCTATTAGGTTATTCAGATGCTGATTGGGGTGGAGACCTAGATGAGCGTAAATCGACTTACGGATATGCATTCTTGCTCAATGGAGGTGCAATTTCTTGGAATAGCAAGAAACAGACATGCACAGCCTTGTCTACTATGGAGGCTGAATTTATTGTGTGTTCTGCCGCAGTGCAAGAAGCGGTATGGCTAAAACGTTTCTTTGAAAATTTAGCCATTGTCACTGAGATTCCAAGACCGGTGACAGTTTATTGCGATAGTCAAGCAGCCATTGCCTATGTGAAAGATCCCAAGTATCATGGAAGGACGAAGCACATTGATATAAAGAATAACTTCATCAAAGATATTATAGCGTAGAAAGAAGTGATTCTACAATACATTTCAACTAATAGAATGGTTGCTGATCCATTTACGAAGGCTATTCCTAGAGACATATTCTTGACCCACAGGATGTCACTAGGTTTGCGTAGAATATGATATGTGTTATTGTAGAGAATCATTGTTTTATGTATTTATGGATATATGTATTGTACTTGTTTGTTTATTAATGACTTGATGTTTTATCAAGAAGTACAAATCCATTTTGAGACTAGCACAAGCACACATATATTATTGGAAAGTATGTCAACAGGTAATGATTGGCCCACTCACACGAGCAATCGCCTCAAGTGCTATAGTTAGCACGTTGAGATGAAACGTTATGTACAAATAAATGCTGACGAGCAAGTTTGGTACATAAAATATGTCGCCTTGATTGGAGTCAAGATGAGGTCTGTGATTTGTTTATAATAAGACCGAACATGATAGTCCCACGATCATGTATGCCTGTAAGATGTCGGATGCGAGTACTTAATTGGGCGCTATAGAAAGCGAGCTAATATAGCACTCGAGCTAAACATGAGTACGTGAGAAGCACGTGACTATGTTTAGGCTAAGATCCGTATAGTGGATATATTTAAGAAATGACATATGCTCTTATAGAAAGAGAAATCCACTATAGCATGTAATTCATACTACATGTGCATTGTTCGACCGACAAGGGAAAGTGAGTAAAATTATCCCTATTTACTCATTGTGTGAGCCCTTGAGGTAATTTATAATTTACCTCAATTTGTGCCCTATGTTACTTCTAACTATGTTCTCGAAATGAAATATCAATGTTGCTACTTTAGCATGTTACGGGCGGTCATGAATAGATATGGTCTATGGGATGTGTCTAGGAAAGCCGTTGTTCTAAAATTGAGAGAGACATGAGTGCGAAGGAAGACTATTGTTGTTTTACATCTATCACATGTATTTACTAGTCGACCAATTATATCGCCTTATGTGGTTGCGAATATAATTGTAAATACATGGTGTTTTGAGGATAATCAAGTATAGCCTTTAAGGGATAGGTATACTTGTATTGATGTAACAAAATATGTCTGGGGCACTGTGAGACATTAATTGTTTATTTCTTTTCCGGGGTTGTAGCCATTATGTCATCCCTAACAGGTGCATAATTTGAGCTCCCAAGTGCAGGTGTACTCACTGGTCGCACGGCTTACTTGCTAGTATGAATTGTTCTGTAAAGTTGATGAATGTTGAACGCCTTGCCTTATATTCTTGATAGAGCGCTATCAAGCCCATCATGTCCGAGTGGGAGATGTTGTACTTTAGCTGGTACGTCCATGATGGGGGTGCGATTGGGCCACCGTTTCAAGTTGAAAACGTTACGATGGAAAGATATTAATGGAGGTACGAAGGGAGACGTATATAAGCCTCCCGAACACAACCGTTGAAAAGGTGGTCAGATCATTTGCACCAAAATCTCTCTCCATTTCCATCGTCAAATAAAAAGGCATTCCATTTCAATTTTGCAAGAACGGTTTGCATTTACGCCGTGGAAATCGGGTGCTTTCCTCGTGATCGCATCCAGACTAATGTGAGGTAGTGTTGTTCGTGATTGATTCGCAATTCAACGTTCGTTCTAGGGCTATTTGCTGTTTGCGCATCGGAATCAGGTAAGTCGTCTTCCGTCGACTAGAATTCCAACAGTAGCGAAATCCAAAATATCAGATAGGGCATGTGAAAATTCGACATGTTCGATACAGTCTAAGGTAGGCATTTGTGTTTGTCAGCTAGGTAGATAGTTCTTTTTGCCATCCCTTCCACAGTGAAAATAAACAGATATACGGTGTACTTCCTTTTCTCAGATACTCTCCATGGCGGCAATTTTAATCAGCAAAGTCGTTACAATTTGTGCAGAATTAGATTTTCTACAAATAAAGCAATTCATTTTGTCTAAACAGAATTTGATCAGTTTGTCCTCTTGTCGTGAATTTGATGAAATTTTATGGAGTGCAATAGATCAACATCGAGATCTCTCGTCAACAATTTCGTACTCATTAGTGCGCCCTTGCTATTGCTATCTTCTGAAAAGTTATCACACTTGATAAACGAGCAACTGGGAGAGAGAAGAGAGGAGGAGAAGGAGAAGCGGCATGTGAATTGCAGCACCATGTGTGACTTATAATATCAATATTTTTGACATTCTAACTCCTTTAGGTGTGCATGGAGCCAAAACGATAGTGGATTTAATGCCATCCTTTCAATAGTCATTCCCACTAGCTCCTTTTGGTAACAGGTAAAACTAGATTTTACCAAAAACATTAAAAAAAAAAAAAAAAAGGTAAAATCCTGGGGCAATTGCCAACTCTTGAGATCTCCAACAACAGCGTGGATTTCTTGCTTGCTTGGCTCCTACTTATCATTGCTATAGATAACTCTGCATGACTCTGTTTTGATATATTAGCATGAACATGCTTCTAACAATTCAAGAGGCTTTATATAGTCTGCTACCAAGCGTAACTATCTATAAGCGGTTTACATTCCAATTAATGGTTATAACTGCATCTCCATAACTTTATGCTTCATGTTTGAATTCTTATTTACAAATAGTTGCAACTCTTCAATTGCCACCGGGCTTAATCCTATCTCACTTTTTCTTTGGTTTTTATATACAATATTTATCCAGATTTATTAAGTAGTAATCGTCGACCAACCGGTATCATATGTCGTTAATCGTATAAATGTCATCGACAAGCATTTATGCTGATAACTCATTTATAGTATAATAATACTTAACACCAAGCTCCATATTTGTTTAAGTGGACGTCATGTCAATAAAAAAATAGCTAGCCATCTTTGGGGGTCAATAGTGACGTATGTCACATTCATATGGAAGGACAACAGAAATTAGAAAAAATAAATAAATATTACAACAATAAATACCTACATAAAACAATATCATAAGAGTATACTAAGGGTCCGTTCGTTTCACGGAAAATGACTTAGGGAAAATGTTTTCCATTTTCCGATGTTCGTTTCACGGAAAATGAAGCTAGTCAGCAAAATGTTTTCCATCATTGGAAAAAAAACAACCTTTAAAGTGTGGAAACGTTTTCACTTTTGAAAAGTGGAAATCGTTTTCCATGACTTCTTCCTTCTTACTTTTTTTTTTTATTAATACATTTTCATTTTATTTTTATGCTTTCTTTTTTTTTTTTTTTTAAATCGAAATTTTAATTTCTTTTTTTTTTTTTTTTTCTTTCTTTCCTATTCATCTTCTTCTTTGGCCCGACCGGCCACGGCGGCCGGCGGCGGCGGCGCAAGCCGGCGGCCGGCGAGCTCCGCCTAGCCGTCATGCGCGAGCGAGATCGGGCCTCGCCCGAGCTCGGGCGGGCGGAGCTCTCGCCGGCTGGGTGGGCTCGCGGCTCGCTAGATCCGGCGGGCGGGCGAGCTCGGGCCTCACCCAGGCTCGCCGCAAGCCGCCGGGCTCCCAGCGAGCCGAGCTCGCCGGATCGCGGCGGAGCTCGGGCTCCCGTCGCCCGGTCCGGCGAGCTCGCGGCTCGCCGAGCCGGTGGCTTCGCGGCGAGCTCGGGTGAGATCGGCCGAGCCTCGAGCTCGCCGGATCTGATCCGGGTCTTGGTCGGCGCCGAGCAGCCGGCCATCGTCGAGGCGGGAAAAGGAGGCGGCGACGGTAGAAGGAGGAGGAAGAAGGAGGAGGAAGGAGGCGGCGGCGGAGGAAGGAGGAGGAGGAGGAAGAAGGAAGGAAAAGAAAAATAAAAATTTCGATTTTTAAAAATATAAATAATTAAAAATTCATTTTTTTAAAAAAAATATAAAAAATAAAATTAATTTTTTGGTCAATTAAAAATATTAAAATTTAATTTTTGATAATTTTTTTCCCAAACAATTAAACGAGCTAACGAACGGTGGAAAATATTTTCCACTCAAATTTTAGGTTTTGGCCGAACATAGAGTCATTTTCCGAAAAATGATTTCGGAAAATATTTTCCTAAAACGTGATATTTTAGCGAAACGAACGGACCTAAGATTCAAAACTGAAATAAAAGTAAAATTTTTGAACACTTTGCATAACTATTAGGGAAAAGACCACGAAAAACCCTAAATTTTGCCCAAAATGACAAATTTACCCAAGCTTTTATTTTATGAAATGAAAAACCCTATAACTTTGCAAATTGTAACACATTTACGCCATTAAGGGCATTTTCGTGCTATTCTTTCTGTTTTCCTTCTTCTTTTTCTTATTCTTCTTCTCTCTTCCCTCCGCCCAGGCTCTGCCATGGTCGGTGGAGGGAAGCTAGCATCCGACAAGGGACCCGGCCAAGGGCCACCCCTCGCCCGAGCCAACCAGGGCCGCCCTCACCCGGCGCCCGGCGGGCGGCCCTGCCGCTCCCGGTGATGGTGACCCTTGCCCGACATCGGCGAGGGCAGCCCTCGCCGGACGCTGACTTCCCTCCGCCAGCTCCGCCATGGCCAGCGAAGAGAAGAGAGAAGAAGAAGAAGAAAAAATAAAAAAGTAAAAAGTAAAAAGATCAAAATGCCCTCTAATTTAGGGAAAATGCGTCACGCGGATAAAAGTTCAAAGTTTTTGTGTCACGAAAAAAGTTTAGGGTAAATGTGTCACGGTTGACAAACTTAGGGTTTTTCATGTCACACAAAAATATTTTGGGTAAATTTGTCACTTTGGGCAAAATTTGGGATTTTTAATGGTTTTTTCCTTATTTCAAATTATATTTGTTGTATTTAACTATCATTTTGCAGGATGCAGAAGACCGTCCCTGCCCTGGATAACTGGGCCGGACAAATCTACAAGCTCACCTCCCATCTCCGACGGGTCAAATTTGAATTTTGACCATCCGGATATTCTTCTTTATATCTCGTCAAATATTCGCGCGCGCAAACATATTTAAACTTGCATGGGCTGAGTGTACGTGAGCCCATCACGGGCGGCCCAACCCAGTCCAAAAGTCCAACAATAGTAAACCTTTTTACACGATCTCTCGAGACTTGGGACTTGTTCGTTTGATGATGATGATGATGATGACAACTTTTAATTCTTCCATAAAAATTTAAAATTTTATTAAAATTAATAAATTATGAGATAACCCACTGTTCGTGGGCATAGAAGAAGATCTTACAACTCAGGACGAATTCCGTAACTTCCAGTGGAGGATAGGAAATAGCCTATCCGTGTCACTCTAGTTTGACAATTGACACCCTAGAGGTCCTTTGAACTTAATCTTTTCGGACTCGCTCATCTACAACTCTGGGCTGTCCAGACAGGTGACTATGGCGGACTTTTTCTCCTCTTCTAGTATGGATTTCAAGACGGTTTTGGAATCGTGGCAGCAACCCCTTCCAATCCGCTCCTAGAACCCGGACAATTTTTGTTGGAAGGAGACTCCCTCAGGCCGATTCACGGTAGCGTCGGCTTGGGAGTCCATTAGGTGCAAGAAGACTCGGGTTCTTTGGCATGCTTTCATTTGGAACAAATCGATTTCACCTAGGTACCAGTTCAATCTTTGGCTTATTACAAAACACAGACTTCCTATCCAAACTCTTTTATTATCTTATGGTAGAATAGATAGTGGGTTGTGTGCCTTTTGCAATACGATGCCAAATTCTATTAATCATCTATTTTTTGGATGTCCTATCACGACTAGCCTTGCTTTCTTTTGGGCTGTGAGGTGCAACCTCCCGTGGCGAAATAGGTCTTGGTTGGAGAATCTTCAGCTGGCCATTACTTTGCTCTTGAGCAAAGATTTCTATAAATGCATCGCCAGGTTCTCTTTTGGAGGCCTTTGTCATTTGGAAAAACAGGAATAGCATTTTTTTTAGAGAACAGTCTGTTGCATTGTCGGCCATGAAGAATCACCTGTTTAAGGTTGTCAGAGATAGGGCCTTGACCTTCAGGAATGTTGCGGATACTATTAGGAACAGGCGTGTTCAGCGCAGCTGGGGTGTTGATCTGGTTATCTTGTCTTCAAATCCTTCTTATTGATGCGCCTAATGCAGTTATGGTGCCTCGCGATGTCTTTTTATGCGGCGGTTGGTTTCAGCTCTTTGTTGGTTGCTGCCAGTTGTTGCGTTTTGGTTAGTATTCCAGGGTCCGCGACTTGCAAACGTCTGTGCTGTTGCGTGTGTTTCAACTTCATCTTGAAGGCTGCTAGCAGTTCCGGTGGGACCGTAGTGATACGTTACGTGGGATTTGCTTATCTTCGAAGCTTTTGCACGTTGACGTCTCGCGGACGGTTGCGTTTCTTTCAACAGCTTGTTCTAGCCACTGTTTGGCTGTTCTTTGTTTACCGTGAGTAGCAGGTTCCTGCTTGTGCCGATGTGTGGCTGTCCTTTTCCATCTCTTTCCACCTTTACTCAGCATGACTTGTCGTCATTTTGAGTGTAAGTTTTGAATGCCCGATCTCTTTTTGTATAGTTTGGTTAAAGCTTTCGATATATTTATTATTTTTACCAAAAATATAAATAAATTATGAGATAATTATATATAAACTTATGTGCCAATATATGTATATCCCGTCAGTTCACGCGTTTCAGGTTAAGAACAAGTCAAAGCTCACCGGTCAAAAGATTTAGATTAAACAAGAAATAAAAGGCAAAAATCCAACCACTTAGAGATGTTTTAGAGACCAAGGATTATATATCTGCAAAATATGTGACTCCAAACATCATATCTTTTGCGATATCGACATCCTGTCCAGATGCCGGACTTAATTTGCTGAGGAAGAGCTCACCCAAGAACCATTCAAACAAGTGTGTTTGCCTGTTAACCCAATTTGATCTTGATGACTAATAATAACTTTTTATTCTTCCGTCAAAATTTAAAATGTTATTCAAATTAAAAAATTATGAAAAATTATACGTAAACTAACGTGCCAATTTTTGCATATAGTGAGAGGTTCAGGTATTTCCGGTTAAGAAAAAGTAAAAGCACACCAGCCGCGGGATTTAGATTGAACAAGAAGCAAAAGGCAAAAATCCAACCACTCAAAAATGTTTTAGAGACAAGAATTATACATCAAATAAATATGTGACTCCAATCATCCTGTTTGCAATGCATTGAGCTACCTACTATCAACATCCTTTTTAGCCGCTAGACTTAAGGCACGTTTGGTAACCATTCTGCTCTTGAGAATAACTTCTGATTAGAAATGATTATTTTTTATTCTATTTCTGAGAACAATTTCCAAGTATTTTAAGCCGTTTGGTAACTGTCCAAAATTCTTATTCTTGGAATAGAATCGTGTTTGATATCGTGCTAAAAATTTCTAATCCAAATAATTTTATTATTTTTTCTTCTTTTCTTCTTTTCTTTTCTTTCTCTTCTTCTTCTTCAAGCTTTGTTGGTCGCTAGCCTTGGGATGACCGGCAACCTCGCTGGAGCGTCGCCAGCCCTAGACGAGGCCGCGCCTCGTTAGCCGAGCATCGCTGGCAGCTTGGCGAGGCTCAACCGAGCCTTGGTTTGGTGAGTAGCCTTGCCCAGATCTAGCGAGGCCCACTTGGCCATCGGCGAGCTTGCCGAACTCGCCCTGGCCTAGCGAGCCTCCAACGAGCTCACCGGACCTCTCCCTACTAATCATCGGTGACCAGCGGTAGTGGATGGTGGCGGTGGCGGCCACAATTGAAGAAAAAGAGAGAGGAAAAAGAACAAGAAGAAAGAAGAGAAAAAAAAAAAAATGAGTTGGCTTAATTTTGGAATTGTTCCTAGAAACAAAAAAATTAATTTTTTTTTACTTTTTGATTATATTCCAAATCTACTCTCAGGAATATTTGTTCCCGATAACAAAAATTTTACCAAATGGATTTTTGTTCTAAATCTATTTCCAAGAACAAAAGAATAGAAATTTTTACAATTTGGCCGGTTGCTAAACGCGCCCTTAATTTGCTCTGGAAGAGCTTACTTAAGAACCATTCGAGAAGTTAAAATTTGTGCAGGACACAATGTAGATAACTAAAATTCCGATGTAGTTCCCTCAGGACATAGCTTTTGTGCATGAATATGGCGATCTGGGGACATCAACTTTCCAATTTGTGTTCTCTCAATCTAGTAAAGCTGTGGACAGAATCATAAATCCCCGAACAGTGGAGCTTGTCTTCCGGTGAGCCAATTACATAATTGATTATCACTGAAAACCAACATCCCCTCAGTATTTCTCCATCTAATTCACTAACCCCAAGGGATCGTCCCACAGTTAAAGATCCGATTTCGGGTAGTTAGTTGGACACACAGTACAGACCCAGGTCCCTACACTATTAACTATAAACTCCTTTTTGGGGCCATCCACTTGGATTTGGACTAGATTCTTATCTAGTTTATGAAGTTAGTGGACTATTTTATGATGGATTTCCCCATTATTAAAAAAAAAAAAAAGTTAACCTAAATCGCATATCAAGTACCTTGTAGTAGGGGTGTGCATGGTCCCGGGCGGGCGGTTCCGACCTAGAACCAGGAACCGCCCGCTAGGGACCGGTTTGAAAAAATTGGAACCGGGATCCACCCGTTTGTTGCATGGATCCACCCGGGAACCGGGACCGCCGGTCCGGTCCGGTTCCAGTGGATCCATGGAACCGATCTTGACGCCGAAACAATTTTGGTCTTCAACATAGAATGGTCGGGTCTATGAGTTGGGAAGGAGGGGGAGGTCTATGGTCGGGTTTTCAACATAGAACGGTCGCAAAACAATTTTCCGCGGCTATGGCGGGTGGCGGCCGGCGCAGGGCGAACAACGGCGGCGGAGGAGCAACGGCGGCGGCGTCGACGCTCGGGAAGGAATCGAAATGGCGATAGGACTAGGAGGAATCGAGGAAGAGACAAAGAGAGAGAACCAAAGACGAAGGGAGTGAGGAGATGAGATCTAATCTAGGGTTTCTTTTTAGTAATTTTTTTTTTTTTAATATTGAAAAGGTTCCGGTCGGTCCGGGTGGGCGGATCCGCCCATGGAACCGGAGAACCGGACCGGTACCCACCGGTTCGAAAAATTGGAACCGGGAACCGGACCAGGTTCCCTCAAGAACCGCCGGTTCCGGGCGGTTCCGGTCCGGTTCCGAGCGGTCCGGGCGGTTCCCGGGTATTTTGCACACCCCTACCTTGTAGACCTTATCGACAGATAAGGCTTGAGCCAAAACCCAAATGATAGATAGCACAAACAAGAAATTGCTTTTGCTTTTTTTCTTTTTTGATAATTTTTTATTACGAGTACAGAGACTTGGCTCTCTTGAACCTTATCGAACATCTTGTGGTTTTATCCAGGCCAGTGTAGGTGGGTCTAAACCAATACAGTCTGCATGCAGTTGATTTTACTTGTTTTTCTTTTCTGGACAGCTTATAACACAAAAAGCAATTTTAATGCATAGATTATGATCTAATTGATCAACAAAATGACATTGATTTACTTCAGCTTCAAGTTCGATTCCTTCTTGTACTTAAATTCTTCCTTTTCCAGCTAGGACATCTGAAGAATGATTCAGTTCCTTTTTCATAAAATCAGTTTGACTTAGGGTTATTGAAGAGTCGACCAACAGTTGACCGGCAAGATAGACTTCTATATTTCATTTTAAACACGAAAAATGGGTTTTATACATCAAAACAAATTCTGGACACTCATATTGCCATCTGAATTCAACAATCAATTTCTTTACCCTTTAGATGATTGTAGTGTTGGGAAGTGTGCGATTTCCTCATTTAGATTGCACGTCTCAAAATTAGGGATTGCAAGCAACCCAATACTATAAAAATTGTGACCTTGTGTCGTGTCGAGAATTGCCAGGACACTTTGAGCATTTTCAAATCATAGCAATGACAATAACATTTTACTTGTGAAATTAATCAATATTACCTCAATGATTAAGACATAATACTTATTGTTTTGATTCAAGCGAAATCAATGTTCACTTTGCTTTGTTCAATATGTCAATTCAGATATACCACTTCTTTGTATACGAACTCTTAATTTACTCAATCCTCGCCTCAATCCTGATCATGTTGAAATCATTAGCTAGAAAACACGTGAAGTCCTTCACAAACACGCTTGTGAAGTGTTATGTGCATAATCTTGGAAACGTTATAAGCCGATAAAAATTACTAATAAATAGAGAAGGGCAAGTGCTTTGGAGGCTTTGGTAATTGCATTGGCATTTCCTCTGCTATCAAAGCTCAACTCTAAGCTATTATGCAGGGGCTTCAGTTTGTTTGCAACCTGAACCACTGTAGAGTCATAATCGAGAAGGACTCCAATTTGGTTATGTCCTTAATATGATTGACAAGTGACTCCTCTGGATCATCCGCGGTTTCTTTGGTTAAGCAAATTCACTTAGCCATGTAGAGGCAATGGAAAGTCAAGTTGCAAGTTCTTATAGAGAGGGGAATAATTGTGCTGATTGGATTGCAAACTAAGATGTTAGATCTCGAGAATGCATGGCTTTTCATGATGTTCCTCCAAGTGGTTTATCTTGTTCTTTGATAGGAGAATTTGAGTGGTACCTTGATGCCTCGTTCATGTAAGGTTATGCCTTACTAATGTAATGGTTTTTTAAGCCCCCTTCCTCAAAACTATGAAAATTACTTATGAAATGAGTTTTGTTGCGGATATGAGTTTTGCAATGTGCAATTCCATGGAAATTGAGTGATGGCTTCTATCAGGAAATTTTCACCCATCATTCAATTTTCAGAATGGAAACAATTAAAAGTATTCTAAATGGTATAAACACAAGGGAAATCTTCATAATCCTTCCATAAAAAAGTTACGCGCATCACTGAAATCATGGGGCAATTGCCAACTTGTCAGATCTCCAACGACACTGTGGATTTCTTGCTTGTTTGGCTCCAACTTGTCATTGCCGTAGATAACTCGGCAGAACACTGCTGTTGCATATTAATATGAATATGTTTCTAACAATTCAAGAGACTAAATAGCGTACTATAAAGCGTAACAGCTTATAAGTGGAGAATGTTCAAATTAATGGTTATAATAGCATTTTCATAACTTTAGGCTTCATGATTGCACATCGACCTTATCAAAAAGTGGTTACAACTCTTCAATTGCCTTTTGTCTTAACCATTAATTGGTATCTCACTTTGTCTTCAGTTTTTATATTCAACATTTATCCAGATTTATTAAGTAATAATCATCGACCAATTGACATCGCATGTCCATAACTGTATCATGGTTATTGATAATCATAGTCATTGACAAGCATTTCCGCTATCGATAACTTATCCATATTATAATAGTACTTAACATCAAGCTCTATATCTATTCAAGTTGGCATCATGTCGAATAAAAATCCCTGGTCATTTTTGGGTGTCAAGGAGTAACATATTTCATGATCATATGGAAGGGCAATAGAAACAAGAAAAAAAATAAATATTATAACAATAAATTGGGGAAATTTAATTCTCGTAGCTACAGAAAACAATATCGTAAGGGTATACTAAGATTCAAAAACTGAAACAAAAGTGAAATTTTTAAAACACTTTGCATAAATAGTATAAAAGGTAGATAGAAGAATAACCAAAGCACCAGATCGCTAAATGTAGACTCTTATTACTCTCCCTCCTGTACTCCCCTCAAAATCACCAATTCATCCTTTTCAATTTACATACATACGTATTGTCTAATTAACTCCAGTTTGTACTTCCTCATGAGGGACGCATGTCAAATTACCTTATTTGGATACGGGCATCCCTAATAAAATTCACACTTCCGGATTCCTTTATCTTATCACCAAATAATACCTGACATTAGAAATAAAATGTCTTTTAGTACCTTTAGGCATTTCGATGAACTTGTAAATTAACAATTTATGCCACCCTGTAATGTAAATAGCGAGTTCATATTTGTACATGCAACCAATAAATTTTTGTCAAAGAAGTTCGAGTAAAAATTGAAGACCCTCATGAGTTATAAGCATCAAATTTGGAGTGAGACGACCATACTATTTAGCTTATAAACAAACATAAGTTCCATTGGGTGATTTGAATCATGTACTTTGCCTTTTCAAAACTGGAAACACAGAAAGTTATACTTATCCTTCCATGAGTATGCATGTTCAATGAAGGTTAGTTATTACGATGCAAACCTTCATTATAATATATTCACTTTCATCAAAGTCAGTACAGAAGGATGGCAAGGGAGGTTGTGCCTTGGCAACACGCAGGCGAGGCTAAGCACATGTCTCCTGTCCCACATCGCTTAGGGAATGAGTATTGGGCTAACTTATAAGGTTTTGGGCCCTCTAATTGTACATACATGTTTTCTTTGGATAGTATGGGCTATTCTAAGAAAAACAAAACCATGAGGACTTAATATCCAACATGAACAATATATGTACAATGGAGACCTAGGGCATTAAAAGTGGTATCAAAGCCAACTCCCGCAACATGTGCTCAGCATGTGAGCGAGGCTAAACACATGTCTCTAATCCCAGATTACTTAGGGAGGGAGTCCTAGGCTGGCTTATGAGGTTTTGGGCTCTCTAACCGTACATATGCATTTTCTTGGGGTAGTATAAACTACCAAGATGAGAGCAAAACCATGAAGATTTAGTATTCAAAACGGACAATATGTGTAAAGTGTAGTAGTATGAACTACCTTGATAAGAACAAAACCATGAAGATTTACTATACAAAGCGGACAATATATGTAAAGGGGTGACACAGGGCATTACTACAAACTCCCCCCAAAAGAATGCTTATTTAAGTCCTTTTGTGACAACATTGGCTCCTATTACGTGATAGCGACATGTTATGACTATTCCTAATATAGTGTGGATAAGTATATTTAAATGTTATGACTATTCCTAATATATAGTGTGGATAAGTATATTTAAAGTCTTAAAATTTGTCAGGAAAGTACAATTGAGTCATGAACTTTAAAAAATACAATTAAGTTCTAAAACTTTCAAAAAAAAAAAGAAAAGAAATCATGTTCTAAAACTTGTCAGATTTGTCCAATGAAGTGCTTTAGCTTATTACACTTTTTCAAAGTTGTTAATACTCAATTATACCTTTTGTGTTAAGTTTTTGAACTTGATTATAACTTTTGAAAATTTTAGAATTTGACTATATTTTTGTAATAAGTTTTTGGACTTTCAGTTCACTTATCTCCAATATAATGCCTCTTCCCATCAGCATGGTAATTTCCTATATAATTTTTCAAATATAATTGATGTGTATTGTGCCATTACTCTTGTCAGTCAAACTTTAGTCAACCTTAGGACAATTGTCTAATTTAAAAAAGATGAGGCAAAATTTGAGTTGTCGACATGTTTTGCTCAAATGGTACCTACAGTTGAGGTCACTTCCTTCTAATCGTATCGCTGGGACAAAGTCACGAGTTTTGCTACCCCCACACCCCCCCAAAAAAAAAAAAAAAGGTTTAACTATTTTAAATTTTTTCTCCTAAAATTTTGAAAACAAATAACATTTTTATATCACCAATTATGAAATAAAGTATACTTTAATCTTCGTATCATTACAAAAATTCTAAGTATTTCACAATTGATTAGGTGCATCTAAGAACTGTGTTGAAAAAACACTCCAATCGAACATTTGATGTTATGTGGAGAATTTAATATATGCTAGTTTTTTCGTAACTCATTAGTTCATATTTTGAGTTAATATAGGTCTAATTGAATATATTGGGCTTTTGCTTCACATCCGTACAACAATAATGAAAAGAAATTTGATATCCTACAGGGAAAAATACATAAAAGTTAGCTTAATTGTTTCGTCTGGCTTGAACAAGCTCGATCCTTCATGCCAATATCCAATTGGAAATTTCGGCTCAGCATGTCTCCGAACCTAGGCTTCCGAAGCTCGAAAAGCCCAATCCAACTCATAACATCTTTTAGAAACCCTCAAAGTCACATTTCAATTTTAAAAATAGGTTATTAATACCCTAAAACCCCTGGAAAATCCCTTAATCTCCGGTAGATATCCCTTTACCGAAATTAACAAATAAGAACTATCTCTAAGGAAAAAGAATCCTCCTAACAAATATGGCTAGGCTCAAACCAGGCCAGATGGAACCGGAAAGGCCAAAACTCTTGGGACAAAAGCATGTGCCCGCCCTTCATAAAGCTGCCTCATGCCAGGGAAACGAGTGGCCTTCAAGATTTCATAGCGCACTTCCGGTCCACCATTGCTTTCTCTCTTCCTTCTGATTGTGTACGGCGAATATGCCAAATAGCTGGCGACTTTTGATTGCAGAATGTAGTTTCCACGAACTTTCGCAACGCAATCATTCAATGCATCGATTGAATAGTCATGGGAAAAGTCATGTGAGATCAATGGGAACGTAGACGAGAAATTGCATTAGAGTTCGTACAAATGTATGAATGAAACTCTGTCCTTGCTTGCACTGGAAATCATGTGGATGACCAATTTCATCGAATTGGACAGATTCACACCACAATGTTGATCATTGGTGAATAAAAATATCTTTCATCATAAATTGCTTGTTGAAAATTTCATTAACATCTTCAAATAAATCCGATGAGCACATGCTACATTGCATAAGCTTGGGGGAAAAAGTACAAAGCACAACAAAAACATATATAGGGGGCGTTTGGTTCATTTTCCCAAGGGCTTTGATTTTGCCCTGGAAAAAATTTAAGGATGTTTGGTTCGACATTTGAAAGCTTTTGTGAAAATCTTTGCCTTTGGAATGATGAAAACTTAAAGTAGGTGGGAACTGCTTTTGGGCATTTCAGCATTTTCGGCATGCTGGACAAGGAATTAATGAATTTTTGCTGATTACCTATTTTACCCTCAAAATTTTAATAAAAGTCCAGTTTTGCCCAATACAAAATAAAACCCTAACTCTTTCAAAGCTTTCCTCTATTCTCCCACGACGCTCTCTTCCTCGTCTCTCTCTCCCTGCAACTCGCACCACTCCATCACGCGACGAGCGAGCGAATCCAAGATCTGGATCTTCTACCCTCTTGACGAGCGAGCAAATCCGAGATCCGAGGCTGGTTTTGTTTCTCTTTGATCGTTTGCTTGAATGGTCATTAGTCTGTTGTTATGTTCCACATGCCTTTGTTGCTCTGTGAGATTTGTTATGTTCCCGGCGGCGGCCTGCCAAGAGGCGGTTCTGCCGTGACGCATGTGGGGTTTCCGATTAGAGCTCTCGGCTTTCGGCTAAAGCCGAGATGGGAAGAGGTAGGTGGATGTGATCTTGTCGGCTGAGGAATTCCGGGACAAGGTCAATGTTGTCGGAGCAACGGACCACGGCTGGGGATCGCATTTCTTGTCACCACCTCGTGAGGCAGAGCTTTTCCCGGGCACTACATATGTCCCACGCGGGTCATGATTCGTCCTTATTGCCTGTGGGAGCTGTGTCCCTCTTGGAAAAAAATTTTGCTATATTTTTTCGAATGGTGAATTACAAATAAATAATTGTTAGAGTTTTTGTATGAATAATGAGTTTTTGTAAAAGGGGCTAGTGTCCACGTTTTTAAGTTTGAGAGAAAATCTCACATTTTGAACTAGCTTTTGATGTAAGAGTGGTCTAAGACCATTATTATGGCCCACATGATTTTATTAATTATGATTTAATGAATATTTAAGAGCTGAAACATATTGGTTATGAGAAATTGTAATTCTCATAAAATGAAAAGATGCAATCTTTACGAGGAAGTTACGGTTCTTATGAAAAGGCACGAAGGTATAATATACTTTGATGAAAGGCAACTTTGTAACTTTACTGTGCACTTCCAATTCACCATTGCTGCTTCTCTTCCTTCTGATTCTGTACAGCAAATACGCCAAATAATTGGCCTTATCTTTCTTTTAGACACCATTATAGAATGGTAGCCTTTATTTTCACGGAAGGGTCCCCTTGGGAAAAAAAAATTACGGGTACGTCGCGACAAAATCATTGCTTTTCCCATGACTTCAGAAAAAGTTGCGGGAAAAGCCACGTGATATCAATGGGAACGTAGAGTGGGAAAGGATAAAGGAAGCCGCGTGGCAGGCTCCTAAAATGCGCTGTCCGCGTCCAAGACACTTCCTAGCAGTGATATCGGTGACCAGGAGGGAAAGAGCAAGAAGAAGACCTAAAGGTAACGAGACTGAAGAAGAGAAGGAAGCCGTCTCATGCTGCCATAGCACGGCATAACGTCGGGAACTCCTAATAATCTGTGGCATACGTTCAGTAATAGGAAAAACCAAATGAGTTCAATGGGAAGTTAAGTAGGAACGTAGAGAAGAGACCGCGTAGGAGACCTCTAAAAGAAACTTTTAAAGTCCACCATTACTGTTTCTCTTCCTCCTGATTCTGCACGGCAAATGGGCCAAATGAACTGCTTTCTTCGTTTTTTCGTTTCTGTGTAAGGTCAACTTTGGCCGCTTGGTTTACTCCAAACGAAAGGGTCCCTCTAAAACAGTAACATGATGGAAATTAGGGGTGATTAATGCTTAGAAGCATCGAGAGTGTTTGAGTAAGTCGAGTAAGCTTGTAATTTACGATATATCACTTGATCTCTAATGAAATTGTGTACTCTTCTTGTGGATGTTGGTCTAACAATCCGAACCATAGAAAACTTGGTGTGCGTTTTTACTTTCCTTTCCTTTTACAGGTTTATTTCTGTTTGACAATTTTTTTTTTTGCTACAAAAACCCGGCTTAATAATGATCCATTTTTTTTGAAAAAAATGTGTAGTTATTTTCACAGGGCAATTAACAGAGAAATACGCGAGCTTTCACCAATGTTGCAAATTTAACATGAATATTTAAATGTGCCAAAATAATACACAGCCTTTTACAATTGTTGCAAATTTAGTGGTTAATATTTGGCCAATTCCTGCGTCATCTCTACCACGTGTAAGACACAAATTCACACGAACTTAATCCACAGTTTTATAGCATAATTGACTGAAAAAAAAAATGTTTTCAATGACATGACTTGACATGATCCCAAAATCCAAATATATGTGGGTGAATATTGCTTACACATAAATTTCGGTTGATCATTTATAAATAATTGCATAGAAAAATTAGGGATTGGTCTTACCTTTAAACAAAAATATCATTAACATAATTCATAATTGCGTCATATGTGAAGCATGTGGCTCGAGCATGGTATTACCACGTTGCATTGTACATGTAATTGAAGGGACTTCTTAAAGATATGGTCAGCTGTAGCGAATTTAAATTTTACACTCAATTCCTTGTTGATGAAGTTCAATCTCCAATGCTTATTCATAATTATCAATTCAATCCTATTATTTGATCTTCAGGATATAAGCCGGGATTGAATAATTTCGAAATCTGATTTGGGGAAGTCCAAGTTTGAAAAGAAAGCGACATGTTGTTCTCATCAATAAGGAACGAAGTCGCTCTATATGCATAGAGAACCGGCTCACGTTCACAGGGGGAGGCCACACAGTTGAGAACTGACTCACTTTCACAGAAAGCACACGATTTAAAAAAACAAATAAAAAAGAACAAGAGGGAATAGGAGAGAGAGAGAGAGAGAGAGAGAGAGAAAATCGTGGGGAGTGAGTCTTCTCTAGCTTCACCTTACCAGCATAAATATATACGGAGAGAGAGAGAGGGACGGCCACAAGATTGAAGGGAAGAAAAAACGTGAGATAGGGGAAGAGCACTTAGCATCCCCTCGGCGGTGTTGTTCCTGGGTGCCTCATAACTGCGCCTCCTGCCACGTTTCTTCGTCGGTTTTCTCATCACGACCGTGCCTCCGCTGCAGCGACACGCCAGCCTTCAACGACCTCCACAGCCTCCAGCGAGCTCGCTGTCGCGCTTGTCCTCGCGCCTCGCTGCGGTCCGATCTTGCCCAGCTCTTCACCAACGCTTCAAGCAGGTCCTGCTCCCGGCCCCGTCCTGTTTTTGGCCGAGTCCTGACTAGTGCCGACGGCCAATCTCCCTCGCACACGGCCTTGACCCTGCTGCTGATCCGTCACTGCATCAGGAACCGCGACCCCTCCTCTTGCTGACCGAGGAGTCCCAGACCACGAGCTCAAGCTTGTGGCTGACGGTTGGCGCTCCTGCTCTTCGTCCCTGCTCTGACCAAGACTCCTCTGCTCCAGCCAGCCAAGCGACCACGAGGACCTGCCGCCCAGACTGTACCAGCCAGCGATCCCGGGCAGTTTCCAGTAATTCTAAGCGATTTTCTGCAGGTTCCCGGCGAGCCCGGCCTCTCCAACGACTAGCACAGCGTCCCAGCGGTTCGGCGTGCCTCAATCAATTTGGACGGCTCTCGGAAGTCCTCCTTCGAACACCACAGCGACGCCTACGAATTTGCAGAAGCGATCCTGACAAAAACGTCACCTCTCCACCACTGAGGCCACCATCCGTGCGTTACCGCAGTGACCGAGAGCAGTCACCGCCAAGTCCTTGGCTGCATCTCAAGGCGGTCTTGCCGAGCCATAATCGTTGAGCCCGTCTCGGCCACCAGCGGGCCAAGCGCCAAACCAACCACCGCCTATCGTCTGATCCCTCACGTCGGTCACCTCCGCGAGGAGCCCAGCTGAGTATACCGTGCGCTGCAGCCATTCACCGAGCCTCATCCACAAGCCGATCCGGATTAAGCGTGTTCATATTAGGTAACAATTTTTATCCAATTCGATTTGAATATTTGATTCCTTAATTCAGATTGATCGTTATCTAATATATGATATTTGAGATCTTAGGCATATCGATTGAGGCTTGATTTAATTACTAATTTGATCCGTAAGTATATCGGATCATTTTTTAAATATTTTAACTTGGGTAATCATGTTGCCTAAGATTGGGATAATTTTTTATTTAACGAGTTATTTTTTAGATTATCGTAATCTTTAATTTGAAATTTTTGCAGATTGCGTATGGTCATTGAGATTTTATCTTTAATTTAGATAACTGCCATGTTTTAAAAATACCAAAAATTCAAAAAAGATTGCATTGTATATCATATCATTTAGATTTGATTCCATGGATAGAATTGCATGATAGGATTAGATTATCATTTTTGAATTAAATTGCATGTTAAGATAAATTTATAAAATTGTGTTTGTTTCACGGAAAACTCAATAATATAGGAAAATGCTTTCCTGTAAAGTATTTTCGAAGAACACTTTCATTTGTTTGGTAATATATGATTGAAAATGTTTTATGATTTTTTGATATAATTGGAAATAATTTTAATCTTATGATTTTATTTCAAACAAAAAAATAGTTTGAATTTTTTAATTTTTAATAAAAATTGAATTTTTAATTATTTTGTAATTTTCTTTTTTTAAATATTTTTCTTTTCTTTCCTTTTCTTTTTCTCCCTTGCTCCACTGCCGAGTGACAACCATAGTTATTTCATAAAGCCTATAAATAGACTGATGTAATATTCATTATGAATATATAAGATTATACAGAAATTTCTTAAATTTATTTTCCGCATTATTATTCTAACTGGAGCGATGGACCACAGCCGGGGATCGCATTCCTTGTTACCACCTCGGGAGGCAGGGATTTGCCCGGGCATTGCGCTTTGTGCGGGGTGTGACTCGTCCTTACTCCCTGTCGGTAGTGGCACTATGCCCCGCTTGGAAAGAAAATCATTATTTTTTATTAAAAAATTATGTATTAAACATAAATAATTGTTATAATTTTTGTAGGAATAATGACTTATACTGCTTTGAACTTATTCCCATTCTATAATTATTAAAATGATCACAATCTCATGAGCGTGACCTTATTTATTTATATTTGATTTGTTCATATTATTCCTTCATAACATATGCAAATTTTTATTTACGTTTGTTTTAACTTATAAAATATACGAATCGTTACAAAATATTTTTGTCTATTATTCAAGCGAGGTGGGGCTAAAAGCAGTTCCTGCTCGCCCCGCTTGCCACAAAATGCCCCGCGAGGCATTTGTCGGTGAAAATATTTTCCCCTTAAGGGGGCACCACAAGGCACGAATGCCTATGTCCTGTGCCCATCCTAATTTCTAGTTACCTTTTCCCCTCACACTGTAGGATTTTCGTTAATTTAGATGTTAGTTAAAATTACTTAAATATTAACGTTGAATAAGTGGAATAGTATTATCGTACTTTGCATTACAATATCTCGTGAAATGCAATACTATAATTAAAAAAATGTTATGAGCATTATCATTGTCGACGGTGACCATAACCGATTTGTTGAACAAACATGTTATAGATTATAATATCTTGATGATGAATAGTTTTGAATATTTAATACAATTAAAACATAGTGATTAGCACAACTCTGCATTACTTAATTAGGGTAGTACATATGATTATATAGAATAGGGTAATTAAAGAGGATATTATTCCTAGTCTAAAAATTACCTTAACTGTTTTAGTTAGCTCAATAAATTCTTTTCTATTTATATACATAACATTTGACAATTTTCACATTATTTTTTTCTTTCAATTTGAATGAATAACTAATACTTCGATTACACTTACAATTGGCAACATTCTTTTGTTGTTTAGAATTTTCCTCGACAATGACATCAATTTCTCTTGTTTTCTCGTAAGTTTTTCAGGCCATACCATTCGCAATTTTTCACATAACTTTCCTGTGCAGTTTGTAAGTTTCCTTTCTCCTATTCAAATTAAACAACCAGAACATTGCTATTGACTTTCCTTACTCACAAATTTTTAATGTCAATTCATTTCAAAAGTTCCACTTGACTTTCCCGTATAGTTAGCAACTTCCGTAACTTCGCCGTGCACTTCAGTCGACCATTGCCGCGTCTCTTCCTTCCGATTCTGCGCGGCAAATGTGCTGAATAATTGGCCTCATCTTTCTTTTAGAATGCGGTCCACTATCGTAGAATGGTAGCTTTTATTTCCACGAGAGTGTCCCTTTCAAAAAAAAAGAAAAATTATGGATATTTTGCGACACAATAATGGCCTTAACCATAACTTTCACAGAAGTTGTGCGAGCAGCCATATGAGACCAATGGTAATGTAAGGTGGGGAAGTGGAAAAGAAACCGTGTGGAGGACTCCTAAAGATTGCTGTCAGAGTCCAAAACACTCCCGATGGTCTCCGTTGTTATAAGTGTGGCATAAGATACTGGCTGCAATCTAAGTTACATTTGTGTGTATACATGTTCACGACATGCGGCCAAAAATATGAAGACAGAATTAGATAGCTATTGCAAGTTGATTCAATCTCTTATTGGGTATTGTTTTAGTTCCAAGACAAAGCAGTGCGCCAACTTCCCTAAGTTTACAGATGGGTTGAGTTTTCATCTGTTTCTAATGATTGATTAGGTAAAATTAGAGTTATATCAATTGGCTTACATACAGTATTAGCGGAATGCCTAAATATAGTTTGGATGTTCTACACAATTTCCTTACTATAGAGAAATATTAAGATTAATTTGATTAGTAACGTTTTATTTACAAATAAAATTAATAAATCTCGGATAAATTCAAGTAACTTGGTATATATACCCATGCCAATAGATTTATTGTGGATGAAGTAAGTTTTCTAATCATTCAAATAAGAAACCGGCTAAGCCAATTTTCAAGGGCAAGTGGGCATGGGACCATATAATTGCACAAATAATTTTAAAGGTTTGTTCGTTTGAGAGAAAACTGTTTGAGGAAAATTGTTTTTCAACTTTCCAATATTTAAATGACAAAAAACTAATTGATATACGAAAAATATTTTTCATGTACTGAAAATAGAAGTTTAGATTAGGGAAAATGACTTCTCCTTCCGGCAAAAACAAAATCACATACTCTAAATCACAAAACAAATCCAAATTGATTTTTTTAAAATAATTTTCATAAATATATATATATATATATATATATATATATATATATATATGTATGTATTTTTTTTTTGTCATGAAGTTGGAACAAACGACGTCCTAAATCTTTGCTTTTACATTCTCCTCAATCTTCGTGCCCAAGTAATGGACGTGGACTTGAGGTAGCACCGTGCCGTTGACAAACTGGCAATAAACGGAGAAAAAAGGGATGAGCAAATGACAAGAAAAACCATCCCAAAAAGAGTGGGAGAAGAATGAAGATGGCTGTTGTGCTTGAGTGGTGAAGCCAGAGCCTAACCAAACGTGTGCTTTGCAGTTTGTATCCATTGGTTAAGAAGTGACGCCGACGCCGATGGACGACCTGTGGCGAAGGATCGGCACCAGGAAAAGCCGCAGTAAACCCGCGCCAGACAAAAGTGCGACCCAGAACAAGCCGCAAGAGTTTAAGCTGTCGAGGAACGAGCTAGTGTTGTTGGGGAACCCCGCGAAGAGGTTCAATTTCGCGGACGTTAAATGGGCCGGTAAGCAGGAATTGGGGAAAAAATGGCTCGCGAGACGGCTCGCGAGGACTTACAAGGTGGAACTGAAGGACGGGATCACCACGGTGGTTGTGAAGATGCTCGGGGATGTGGTCTTGCGGGCCAAGGAATTCCGGGACAAGGTTGAAACTATCGGGACCATGGACCACGAGAACCTGCTCCCTCTGAGGGGTTACTTCTACAGTAAAGACCAGAAGTTCCTCTTGTACGATTACATGCCCCTGGGAAGCTTGTCAGACCAATTGCAAAACAGAGAGACTCCCCTGAGTTGGGAAGTCAGGCTTTCGATTGCCCTCGGGGCTGCCCGGGCCATCGAGCACCTGCACGCCCAAAATAGCCACCACGGGAACTTCAAGTCGTCCAAGGTCCTTCTCACGCCGTCCTACGAGGCCCGGGTCTCCGATTATGGCCTCACCCTCTTCCCAACTAGAGCCGGCGGGGATGGGGCCAACCAAACCCGGGTAGGTGGAGCCGAGAAAAAAGGGGCGGATGTGCATGGCTTCGGGGTGTTGCTACTGGAGCTCCTGGAATTGATGCCGCCCTCCGAAACTTTATACAATGGTCGAGCAGATTTTCTTACGTCGGTCCACTCCGTTTTTCTCGAGCGGGGGGTCGCTGAAGTTTTCGGCCGGAGGTACCACGACTTGGACGAGAAGCTGTTGAAGTTGGCGATCGATTGTAGATCAGATGCAGTTTATTCAGGTGACGGCCCCGGACTCCGATGTCAGAAGTACGGAGGAGGATCGAGGAATTGTGTAAGCTCGGGGACAGCGAGATCGGGACTCACAGCCCGACAAGGTCATCAAAGGGACCAAGGATATGTCTTCTTGGTTTATTCCCGGTGCACAGGTAGACAGGGACTCGCAGCTCTACCAATTCCGCAAAGTCGACGATATGCATACTCGGTGAGTTGATTTAGAGACTTCCAAAAATACTTAGTCGCCTAACTTCATCATGGCCACCTTTAGCAACGTGAAATGAATTTTCATTTACAATGTTCCCTGTAGACAAGTTAATTACTGACGAAGTCAATGTCAATCGAAAGAAGAAGAGTGGGGAAGGAGGGAGAGAAACAAGTAAGTTTCGCATCATTGATGCAATTAAGAATGTTAAGGAGTTTCAGGGCCATCGATTACTTGTATAGTAGGAAGAACTAGTAAGGTTAACTAGCTACTAATAATCTTTCAAGCAATAAGAGAAGGCTATGCTCAAAATGAGCTTCCCCTAGCCCAAAGATATGTGTGACGTTCCCTAAATATGTCTCAATCGAACTGGGGTGACTTCTGGCTTTCCCTTCACGAGGTGGGTGTTACTCTAGCTCTTCGAGAAGTTCAACTTGAAGAGATTTAATTTAATTGAACGATGGCCTTACCCAGCAGACACTTTTCGCAGGAAACCAGTGGATGGGGTTCTGGAAGTTTCTGAAAGAGTTTATGGTAAGTTTTTAAAAATGTTCCATGTTGGTCTTTGGTAATTTGAAAGTGCAACATTGGCAGGGTACCGTATCCTACCTACTTTCTTTTGCTCTAGTGCTCTGAATTCATCGAGCTGGATTAATGGCCTCTACTTTTCTATTCTATGATTTAACTTCTCTTGGGACAAAGGTACTTCAACAGTAGGAGACTTAACAGGAAGCCTCTTTCGTTTGGCAAGAAATAGTTTAGGATATTGATATGCTTCTGCTCAAGCATTAGCGGCATACTGTACCATAGTAATTTTGCAGAAGCATTAGTTTTTTCCTTTTGTTTTTTTCCTTGTGAAATTGGGCTCTAGGACCATGAAATCAAGGATGGATTTCATAGTCTGAGATAAAAACAATCCGTTTCCTGCAGAAGCAGAGTAATATCTGACTGAAGGTCTACTGAGCTGAATTCATTGACGGTGATTAACAAGCAACCTTGCATAAGCATTACCTACATAATAGATTGTTTTATATGCCCTTGCAGTGGCTTTTGATTAACTTTGTTTGCCCAATTAATACTCAGGGAATTGTGTTCTTTATTTGATTCATCAGCTCTCACAAAATATGAACTGTACTGCACCTCTATGTGGATGGCCTTTTCTAGTCACTCTCTTCATAAACTGTCTTTTGGTTTGTCCATTACATAACTTTTGAATAGCTGGGTCATGCTAACATGATTTTGCACGTCTTAGATTTGCATTCAATTTTACCTGATGATTCATTATTGTTGTCTCCATGGGAGTAAAAAATTCGATGCATTTGATAGCCTCACAAGTTCTTCTCTGGAAAAGAAAAAAATTCTCCCGTTGACAGATTTCTCCTATAAGATAATCTATCTATATACACAATTGTTACACATTCAATGATCTGCTGTATGTGATACCATCTCTAGATGCTAATACAGGTCACGAAGAGAATGAAGTCCAAGAATGTTCATTCCAGTTCGATACTACTTTTCCGACCTCAATTTTGCTGCCAACACTTCCCTTCCAGTTAGAAGCTCTAGTGCATTCAGCTCTTGAAGGATCTCTTGCAAGTTCAGACTCTGCCTCCTCTCCACTATCCCCGGATGGATCTCCTGTAAGCTTCAGTGATTGGCTTACCGAAAAGAATATTGAAGCCCCACAGTCCCCCAAACAGCAGCTGGTCTCTTCTGTGGAAATCTCAAGATGTTCCCTCCGGTAACACAAACTTTGAGTTTAGCTTATCTGCCAATCTATAGTGTGCATTTTTAAATTTTGGTTGCAAACTCATTTGGGAATTAGCAAATGAATTGAGCAACTATGGACCATGACCTATGCCTGCAGAGCTTCTTGACTACATTATTGGAGCATATTTCATGGCATCAGTTCACAAAATTTTTTCAAAGTTCTTACTAATTATTGTCAAGTAAAGTCAACAAACTTGGGAAACATTTTTTATACCTAAAGCAACTCTGCAATAGGATTTGATAACATTCTCTTCCTGAACAATGAAGTCCTGCTAATGCTATCTGTAATCCAATTTCTGTAACAATTGGCTGTAGGTATGTATCATATTTGCCTATTTTCCAACTATGACCACAATTCTTTTATGGCATTTCTGGCATGATGTTCCATGAAAAAACAGCTAAGAGCATTAAATTTCACAGTTGGAAAGAAGGAATAGCAGCTGTAACAGCAACTAACTTTGAGGTAACTTCTGGTAGGGAATGTGCATCCTCGTCAGCTGTTAGCAGTGACAGTGCAGAAGCCCCTGAGGAACTTGTCCATAATTCAGCACAAATCCCTGAAATAACAATGCCGCAAGAAGAAAAATCTTGCCAGCTCAATGGCATCACATCATCAACCTCCACGTCATCTGGATTTGATTATGATGTTTTCTTGAGTTTTAGAGGACCTGATACTCGCTCGGGCATTACAGATTTCCTCTATACAAGCTTATTAGCTGCTGGAATCCACACGTATAGAGATGATGACGAGCTGAGAATTGGTGACGAGATTGCTCCTGAGTTACTCAAAGCAATCAACCATTCAAAAATTTCAATTCCCATATTTTCCAAGGGCTATGCTTTTAGTAAATGGTGTCTTAATGAGTTGGTACAAATGGTAAAGTGTAGGAAATCAAGAAGACAAAAGATCATGCCCATTTTTTACGATATTACACCCTCTGAGGTTCGTCATCAAACTGGGTCTTATGGAGATGCTTTTGTTTCGCATGAAAAGCGATTTGACAATAAGGTTATCAGCAAGTGGAAGGCTGCTCTGAAGGAGGTTGGCGATCTAAAAGGATGGGACATTAATTCAATGCCCACTAGGTACTTGGTTTTGTGGTTTCTACATTTCAGATTCATCATAGCTTCTATATAATGCTTAACGTACCTATTTCTTCATACTTATAATTTTCTTTCTTTCTTTTTTCCACAATATAAGACGTGAAGGAGAGCTTGTAAAATTTATTGTCCAGAAGGTCATAGCTGAGTTGAAAAGGGCTTATCTACCGGTGACTAACTACTTGGTCGGCATTGAACATCATGTGAAGGAAATCAATAGAATGGTATGTGGCGACTCGAAGGACATTCAAATTGTTGGAATCCATGGTATGGGGGGCGTTGGAAAGACTACTCTCGCCAAAATCATTTACAACCAGCTATCACATTGTTTTGAGGGCAGGTGCTTTCTTTCTAATGTCAGAGAAACTTCACAGCTAAAGGGCATTGAGTATTTGCAGAATCAACTAATCTCTGACATCCTAAAAATAAAGGAGTCAAACATTAGCAATGTTGAGGAAGGAATTAAGATGATAAAAGAAAGGTTATGCGGTAAAAAGGTTCTGGTGCTACTTGATGATGTGGATCAAATGACTCATTGGGATGCATTGATAGGGAAACCTGCATGGTTTGGTCTAGGAAGTAGGATTATCATAACTAGTAGAAATAGGGATATTGTTGATGTTTCTGAGGTTTGTTATCCATATGAGCTATTGAGCATGAACTTCAATCTATCTCTTCAACTTTTTTGCCAATATGCTTTTGGAAGAGATTACCCTTCAGACGACTATGTTGCTTTCTCCACAGAAGTGGTCAAAAGTACCGGAGGACTTCCTCTTGCTCTTGAGGCTATAGGTAAACTACTTCCGCACAGAAGCAAAGGTATTTGGGATGTGATATTGAAGAAGTTGAAACAAGTTCCTCTCAATGAAGTAAAAAGAAAGTTGAAAACAAGTTATGATGCCTTGGATGATCGGCAAAAGCATATCTTTCTTGATATAGCTTGTCTTTTCACTGGATTTGATCGAAGGATGGTGCTCCACTTATGGAAAGATTCCAATCTCTTTCCAGAGGAAGGTCTCGAGGTCCTTCAGAAAATGTCTTTGATAAAAATCACAGAAGACAATAGGATTTGGATGCATGATCAGCTAAGAGGCCTCGGTAGAGACATTGTTCGTCAAGAATGCAATGAGGAACAAGAAAAGCATACTCGTTTTTGGAACCATGAGGAAGGTTTGGAGGTGGCAATGGAAATGGAGGTAAAGTCGCATTTCAATTACTTTATCCCCATCAAGCTGACAAAGTTTATGCATTTTCACTGTTATTGTTTTCTCAATAATATTTAAGGGAAGGTATTTCTCATCTCATGATTACTGTAAAAACTTGTTTTCGGTTATAGTAATGCTTAGATTTACTTTTCATGTTTGGAATAACGATTATACTTGTTCAATATAATATACTTGCCCTTCTGTTTTACTGTCGCAGGGAACCAAAAAAATCGAAGCCCTTTGCCAAAAGTTTGACCTTCAGTTGCTATACTATATTGCAAACGAAGAAGCTGAGAGGTTGTCTGATCTAAGATACCCTGAAGTGAGGGTTTTCCGGGATAACTGTCCTTCAAATGATTTCCAAGCCAATCTACAAAACAACATGCGTATGCTTTCCAAGTTGAGATGCCTTTCGTGGCATCATTTTCCCATAGAAGTTAAGATCACCAATTTTTCCATGATGAACATAGTCATTCTGCATTTGGGGCACTGCCCTAATCTAACTGATCTTCAAAGCATTGAAGGCTTGGTGAGTCTCAGAATTTTGAAGCTCATAGAGATTCTGCCACTGGAGAGATTACCTGATCTATCAAACTTGAAGAAGCTCAGTAAACTGCGACTGGGGCGCTGCCATAATCTAATCGATGTGCAAAGCATTGAAGGCTTGGGTAACCTCAAAACTTTAAAGCTAACAGAAATTCCGCTACTGAAGACATTACCTGATCTTTCATATTTGAAGAAGCTTACAGAACTTCACTTGCGTTACTGTCATGGTCTGATTGAAATCAAAAGCTTTGAGGGTTTGGAGAATTTGATGATATTAAAGATGGATGGACTTCCTCTACTTGAGAGATTGCCCAACTTATCAAACTTGAAGAAGCTTACACAACTTGACCTACGACAATGTCATAATCTTGTGAAGATTCAAGGAACATTGGAGTCATTGGAAGACTTGTGTATACAAGGATGCAGATCTTTAGACGAGGTGCTTGATCCAACTTCGAGTTTCAAGAAACTGAGATCTTTGCGAATACATGATTGCAAAAAGTTACATCTTGACAGGATATGGGTCTCAAAATTCAAAATCTCCGATAGAGTACATATAAATTCGACATGTCGGCGACTGAGTAACATAGGCATTTGCGTTTGTATGCTAGGTAGACAGTTCTTTTTGCCATCCCTTCCATAGTGAGTATAAACAGATATACAATGTACACATCGTATCTAAACAAGAGTTGATCATGTCATCCTCTTGTCATTACAATCTCAGTGGAATTAGATTTTCTACAAATACAACTATTAATTTTGTACCAAACAAGAGATGATGGGCTCATCCTCTCGTCATGAATTAATTGGAGTTTTACTGAGTGCAATAGACCAACGTCAAGGTCGTCAACATGTCAATACTCATTGTGCATACTCGATATTGTATCTTCTGAAAAGCTATTACACTTGATAAAACCGAACAACATCCTGAGAGGTCGAGCCAATGGTTTTCTCGGTGCTTGGCGAGTGGATTGACCATTTTGATGTCTCCACGTGGAAGACTCACTGATCTTCTTGAACTTACGACATGGCTCGTATTATAGGTACACTCTCTGGTTGCGTTTTTGCTATATTATGGATGGGGACAACATCAATAGTCCTAAGCACTTGTTCCTTATATATACAGTGCAGTAAAGAAAATATACCTATGATATCAAAAAGTTATAAACGAAAAATATGTGCCTGCATGTTATTTCACCAAGAAAAATAAGCTAAATACATATTGAATTAGCCTTAATGAACCTTGCAACATTTTGTAATCAAAATTTAGACTTCATTTTGTCAATTATTGTCACACATTCGCTTGTTTTAAAAAGTCAGAAAAATGGTTATGCATTTGGACTAATTGAGAGAAATATAAGGCAATTTTGATGAATTTTGTTCGAGACAATACCCATCAACCTATTCAATGTATCCAGAAGAATTCATCAACACACCACATATATTTTATATTTATTGGCATTTTGGTGATTTTTTCATAATTTCAATTTTTTTATTTAGTAGATATTACTATTCCAAAACATATTTTTATGATGGAAACATGTTCAGAGTATGGTCAGCATCGCACTCTTAAGATATAATTTATTGTGTCTATATTGTAACATCAAAACATCTCGCACTCCTTCTAATTTAATATAAATTTTTCACTAGTTTGATATTAACAAAGGGGAAATAACTCAAAAAGTCCTAAATATATTGTAGGAATGTCAACTCAATTTTAAACTTTTTAACTTGGCCAATATAGTCTTAAACCTCATGATGATTTTCCAATATAATACGCTCGGCCAATTTAGACCAGAAATCGTTGACATAGTAGTCTAATCAGCACTAGTCATTTTATGTGGTGTGGCCAACGATTCGAGACATAAGACACCACCCAAAACCACGTTGTTTTGAGGAATATTATAAATGTTTTTGTTCTCTTTACTTGTCTTTTTTGTCTTTTGGAAAAAGTGCACCAAAAATTCTAAAACTTATCATAAAAGTGCAATCGAATCCTTAAACTTTCAAAAAGTGCAACTAAGTTATAAAGCTTGTCAAATTTGTGTAATTAAGTCCCTCTGTTAACTCCATCTAATTTGATTAACGGAGAATGCTGGCATGTGATTTTTATTACCTTATCAAGACAATTGGTGCTGACGTGATACCAGATCAGAAAATAATTTTGATATATTCAAAAGAATAAAAGATAAAAAAGATCATAAACGGAAAAGGGTAGCAATTAAAAAATAAGAAAGCTATCTCCTTTTTTTCTTTTTTAAAGAATGGAAGACCCGGCCTCCTTAAGTTGTCAGTGAGGGCCGACGACCCTTGTTGGGTGTTCGCGAGGATCGGTGAGCGCCGCCGGCCTTTTGTTGCTCAAAAGCGAGGACCTGCAGGCCTTGTCTGCATCACACGGCGGCGGCCGCGCGACATGGGGAGGGCTGGCAAGCGTTTTGTAAGAGACATCTGATGCTTATTTCACGATGGTTTCTCGAATTTATATCGCCACCATCCGGGGTTGCGGCCCCAAATTTTTATCGTTTTTTGTTCCTGCACCAACATCCCTCCAGATCCTCAAAAGGTTGTTCATTAACTGGCTGTCTGATTCATTTCAAGCAATGTCCACGAATCATGGGAGTTAGGTCTCACAATCTCTTTCCTCGAATGTGGGTTCTCCAGGGATGGAATTGGTGGCGGCATTGGTGGTGAAACCGCGTCGCACCCGTCGTCCAGGCAAGGCTCTCTCTAGAGTCTCTACAGCCTCACGCTCGATGAGGTCCAAAACCAGCTGGGATATTGGGTAAACCATTGGGAAGCATGAATCTTGACCAGCTTCTCAAGAGCATGTGGAGTGTGGAGGAATAATTTTTCGCATTGTTAGGAAGTTCGCAATTTTCCGATTTTGATTGCACATCCTGAAACTAGGAATCACAAGCACCCCAACGAAATACAAATTGGGCCGTGTTCTCATGTCATGTCGAGAATTGTCGCCCATACCTTGAACATTCTCAAATCATAGCAGTGACGGTGGCATTTACATATGAAAGAAAAATATTGACTCGATAATGAACACATAAAACATATTGGTTTTATTCAAATGAAACTAAATCGATACTAGTTGTGTGTCAGTACATTAGGCGGATAATTGAATAGGTACAAGTTTCACTTCGCCTAGTTCAATACATCAATTCAAATACACCTTGTGTTTATATACAAAATTACAATTTACCCAATCCTCGCCTCAATCCTAATAATGTTGAAATCATAAGGTAGAAAATTTGCTACATGTGAAGTCCTTCACACACACATATGTATATATATTTGACTCTCCATTCAATATGTCCAATAAAGATTACTAATGGAGGAGGGCAAGTGCTTTGGAGGCTTTGCTAATTGCAATAGCATTTCCTCTGCTGTCAAAGCTCAACTCCGAGTTGTTGTTCAGGGGCTTCAGTTAGCTCGCAACTTGAACCACCGTAGAGTCATACTAGAAAAGGATTCCACTTTGGTAATGTTCTTAATATGATTGACAATCTGACTCCTCTAGGTCATCCATGGTTTCTTTGGTTAATTAGATTCGCTTAGCCATCTAGAGGCATTGGGAAGTCAAGTTGCAAATTTCTTATAGTGAGGGGAGTACTTGGGCTGATTGGATTGCAATCTAGAGAATGTATGGCTTTCCATGATATTCCTCCATGTGGTTTATCTAGTTCTTTGATAGGAAATTTTGAGTGGCACCTTGATGCCTCATTCATGTACAGTTGTGCCTTACCAATTTAATTGTCTCTAGGCCCCCTTTTCTCAAAACTATGGAAATTACCTGACCTGAGTTTTGGAGCGGATATGGGTTTTGCAATGTATAATTCCATTGAAATGGAATGATGGGTTTTATCAGGAAATTTTCAAAATGGACACAGTTAAAAATAAGGGGAAATTGTATAAATGCACGGAGAATCTTCATTATCCTTCCATGAAAGAGTTATGTGCATCACTAAAATCACGCGCAATTGCCAACTCATCAAATTCCAAAAGCAGCGTAGTGTTATTGCTTTCTTAATACCTACTTATCATTGTCATAGATAACTCTTTAGAACTCTGCTATGATCTATTCACATATATACATAACGTATTTGATATTAAAATGGAAGGGCAACGGAAAAAAAAAGAAAAGAAAAGAAAAGTAGTACCACAGTCAAATGAGAAAATTTAATTTTTATAGCTATATAAGACCGCATCATAAGAGTATGCTAATGATTAAAAACCTAAAACAAAAGTGAAATAAAAATGAAGGAGAAGAGCTGAGTTGTGGTGGAGTTTCAGCCAAGAGAAAATGGAAGAAGCGATAGACTCCTCCCTCGGCTCCTTCCAGACCCTGTGTGTGTGCTCTTCATAGTAGGGTTGCCGAAGAAGCGATCAACAGAGGGTGTTTCCTTTGAATAAGAAGCAGATCGGTTTATATAAGGCAAATGAGTTTGGGCTCTTCTCTCTTTAATTTATTCCTATTTTTATTTTGTTCTTTCAAATTGGTTCTATTAAACCGCCGAGAATTAAATTGGATCGATTAGTACGGAGCACGACCACTCTCTAATAAAAAGAAAAAAAAAAAAAGTGGCCGATTGTTAGATCGGACTGGAACCGACATTCCATTCCCTAGTTCCTCGATTTCCAATCTTCCTGGTTTTACCTTGAAATCGGATTGAATTGAAAACCGATCACCCCTATGAATTTTTTTTATTTTGATTATCTCATTAGTCGCCTAGGCAGAAAAGGAGGCGCCTTTTATCTTCTATCACTTATTTTTTATTCCTTTTCTATTTCTTTTTCTTTCATCCTCTCGTGGTCTCCTTTGAGCACGCCCAGAACACCCGAAGACTCTGGCCAGGCGCACAACGCTCACAGCCGGCTAGAACACACTTGCGCGTTGGACTTCCAACGGTCCCCAGGCCTACGTTGCCGAACCTACAGTCACCGCCGACCGTTCCCCCACTTTCGAAAGAAACAATACGCACGAGGAAACGACGCGCTAAGGAAAAAACGTATCAGCCATGTCCAAGGATCAACAAACGTCCAGAGCCGACCCGAAATCAGAGGAGACCTAAGCGAGATCTGGTTCGAGCATTTCGTCGACCAGGCGAGGTGCATTAGACCAGGAAAAAATAAAACGAGCCAACCGAGCCCCGCAACATTCCACAAGGAACAACCCAAGACCCGCAGCATACATACGAATGGGGCCAAAAATCATGCCCGCAAGACAAACGTCGTAACCCGCAACGGCACAAAACAGGGCACTAAAAACAGGGGAGGTTTTGTGGACGCTCCCTACCCGCTCGTGACGTCGGAGGGCGGACGAGCCCGAAGATCGGGCTATATCCGTTTGCCTCGCGCGTCTCCGAGCTGGGGTCCTCGGGAAACCGACCTCAAATCGGAAGGAACCGGGACCAACTTAAACCGAACCTACCGCAGCTTATATTTGAACAGGGCGTGACGGCGACCGGCGACCGGCGACTCTCCCTCACGGTCCGCTCTCACTCGCAGCTAATCCCCACGCTCACTCTCAGTTTCCCTCTCTCAGATCTCAAGTTTTTCTGTGTTGGGCATTTTGTCGAACATCTCTCAAGCACCGCACTCAAGAACTCTCTCTCTCTCTCTCTAAAAAGCTCCTCCTTCGCCCTTGGTCTTATCCGTTGGTGAATTCAGGAAGACGATGAATGCATTGGGAGCGATGCGACATGGGAATCTACTTTTCCCGAAGGATTACTATTACATTAGAGACGATAAGCTCCCGTTGTTCGATTACATGGCCCTGAGAAGCTTGAATGGACTTTTACGCGGAGGCATAGGGTGGGAAAAAACCCCGCTAAGCTGGGAAATCAGGCGTGGCATCGCTCTTGGAGCTGCCCGGGCCATAGAGTACTTGCACTCTCAAGGTCCCAATGTCTTCCGTGGAAAAATCAAGTCAACCAGTGTCCTCCTTACAACGTCGTATGATCCGTTAGTTTCCGATTATGGCCTGAACCGCATCCGGGTGCCTCCGAAAGATGCATTGAAGGTCGCTAACCCTCAAAAGGACGATGTCTATAGCTTTGGGGTATTGCTTGTGGAGCTTCTAACTGGGAAAATGCCTGGTGAGGCTGATTTTGCATATTTGTTTAACTCCACAACCGAAAAGCGCTGGGATGTTGATGATTTCGATCCTGAGCTGGGTAATTACCAGAATTTCCGGGATGAGTTAATGGGACTATTGCAGGTGGCGATGGCTTGCGCATCCGACCCCTCTTAGAGGTGACCTGCAATGTCTGTAGTATGGAGGATGATTGAAGACCGGCAGTCACAGCCACAGCACAACAAGATCATTGAAGTGAACGATGACTTGTCTAAAAGGACAAGAATATTTTTTTTCTTTTCCCAGAAACTGACAAAGTTCATCCCTGAATTGTCTAGATTCTGTATAAAAACATTGCCAACAAACGATCTATTTGACCTTTTGCTGTGCACAATTTTGATGCAATGAACAACAACAGCAAGGAGCTCCCTTTCACCTGACCAAATTATTGGTTTACAGACTTACATTCTCTCCTAGTCTACAGAGATAATCTCCCCCAGAAAGTGCGTGTTATCTCCTGCATTAAAATGAAGTAACATGGATTATTGGTTTTACATGGGTGCAATTCTAGTGTGTCAAGATTCTTGATGTGAAGCATGTGGACTAATCCTGGTGCACTATGGCCTTACAATGGATATTATTTTACAGAAATCTGTCTGACGGGGGGTGTTGGAAGTCTCAGACAGAGTCTATGGTAAGCTTTCACTTATTCAGTATCAGTACGCTGTAATAATCTATATGTGCCATATTAACAGATTCCAGGATTCTATGTATGCTCCTTTATTTTTGTGGTTGGATGCAATAACAGCCTCTAGTCTAATTTTCTAAGACTTTCCTCCTCTAGGAGCACTAGAGTACTTCAACAATAGGGGAACTAGTGGAGATCTTATGTGAAGTAATGAATGAGGGTAATAATGTCAAAAGAACAGAGAAGCTTGGGTACCGTAGTTTTTGGTCTTTTTCCCATTTTGGTCATAAAACAGGGCTCTAGGCTCATGAAACAACTACAGACTAAAAACTCTAGGACTGATGACTTTGTTACTTTGCAGATGAAGCATATACTTTCTGGCATGTCATTAGTTGGGCTGTTGTGAGTAGTCAACCAACCCTGATTAAATAGCTGCACATCACAAGTGCTAACTTCCATAGAAGCATGTCATTGCATTTTATATCACCTCTGATTGCAAGTACATTTCTTGTCTCAGCTAAAAGGAAATGCTTGTTCCAATCAATTCACACAACCCATAGCCCTGCTTTAACCTGGGATCATATCCACACTCATCTAACAACTTCCAGCAACTGCATAACCTTGATATCTTTTGAGGGTGCATCAATGTCTTACTGACAAGCCAAATGGCCTTCTGGCTTAACTCCGATGAGATGGGTTCAGCTCAGGCCGGATTGAAGAGAAGAAAACCCATAAATCATCAAAGATCGCTAGAGTATCAGAATATTGAGATCAAACCCAAAACCAGAGTAGGTTGTCCAGTGTCCAATCCAAAAGACCATAGCACTGAAAGTAGGTGCATGAGTCATTCACCAAGACTTAAGAAAATACAAATAGAAGTTATTTTCTTTGAAAAGCTGGAAAGCCTAGAAGTAGAAAGAAGTATATTCCGATAGAGAGCTAATTAGCTGCAAGTTCCCTGTAAGGCTCCTCTGGGTGCTCCTGACTAGTCATAAATGCATATTTCACAACTCCCAAATGAACTTGCCAGTGAAAGGTCATAAGCATTCAAGATGTTCATCTGCAGAAGATTTCCATGAGGATCATTTCATTAGTTTATTCATCAGTTCTCTTGAAATATCACTCACCCTACACCTCAGTGGAAATGATCTGCAGTAGATGGGTTTTCTAACCTTTTCTAGTCGCTATTTCCTGGAAGTTTAAGAAGCTGTTTTTGTGGTTTAGTTTCTAAACAACTTTTGACAGCATAGCAAGTCATCATTCACAATTTGGAAGCTTTCTTGCACGAGTACTTCGTTTCATAGTCTATCAAGTTCATACTGAGCCCAAAGGAAGATTGCACTTGATGATAGATGTCTCCTGTTAGCTTTCTCTATTTTGGTACACTAATCTCATGCACATAATGATTTACTTATTTTGATGTTGATGCAGTGTTCGATTACTGCCTCACCTGGGATTGGTCTTTTTTCAGCCAAGTTACCACAGACTGGTTGTAGGATGACAAATATAAGTTTTACATGAGAGGCATAGTTGCAAAACTCCAAGACCAATTTCCTGCAGCCTCTTTCATGGTGCTCAATTTCAGAGGGCAAGATAACCAAAGCCAAATGGCTAATTTGTTGTCTGGATATGATATAACTGTCATAGAACTCCCTCAAAATTATGGAGGTTGCCGTATACTGAGAGTGGAGATTATCCACAACTTTTGAGATCTGCCGATGAATGGTTGTCATCTGATATGCAACAGAATGTGCTGTCGATGCATTGTGAAAGGGGTGTGTGGCTAGTTTTGGCATTCATGTTGGCTTCTCTTTTGTTATATAGGAAGAAGCAGGATGGGGAGCAGAAAACACTTGACGTGATTTACAAGAAAGGGCCCTCTCCTTTTTGACGATTCTATAAAATTTCAAGTTAAGACATGTTCGAGAACTTAGGTTGGCATATCATTAATACCGATTCTTTGATATTCCATGCAAAATCAATTATGAAACAATAATTTTTTTTCCTATTATTCCGATCGTCTCTGCTGTTATATGCATTATATATGGCATAAGATACTAGCTGCAATCTAAGCTAGGGGTGTGTTTATTTTGGGGAAAGTGTTCTTTAGGATTTGATTTTGTGAACTTTGACCCGTTGGGTTATAGAAAATAACTAGTCAACTGAAAACACTTTCTCGTCAATGAAACTCATGCTTGCGGGCACGAGGTTGAGGTTGTCGGCCTCACGAGAGGTTGATGCTCGATGAGATTTGGCAAGCTTGAGCTCGAAATTGCCAATCTCGCGCAAGGTCGAGCCTAGTTGGTTCGTGCCTATGCTTCGAGCTTGAGGCCGGCAAGCTTGAGTCTCGCCTGATCTTGGCAAGCTTTGAGCTTGAGTTCGCCTGTGGTTGTCAATGGCCAATTGGAGGAAAAAGAAAAGAAAAGAAAAAGGAAAAAAAGGGAAAAAAAAAATTATTAAAAATTATTAAAAAAAAAGTTATTTAAAAGTTTGATTTTTTTTTTTTTGCCTAAAATAAAGTCATGAGATTGAAATCATTTGTTAATAAGACCCAAATATCAAAAAAAGAAAAGTTCGATTTTACATTACTGAATAAAGGAAAATTAATCGTATTCCTATAAAAGGATTTTCCAAAAAATATTTTATTTTATTATTAAATTTTCCTTGAAATAAATGCACCCTACATTTGTGTGTATATGTGCCAATTGAAGTATCACGACATGCGGCCAAAAATATGAAGACAGAACTAGAGAGCTATTACAAGTTGAATAAATCCCTTATTGGGTATTATCTTAGTTCCAAGAGAATCCAATGCGCCAAATTCCCTTGGCTTCCGGCTGGGTTGAGTTTTCATATGCTTCTAGCAATTGAATTGGTCATTAAAGTAATATCAATTGGCTTATATACAATATTAGTGGAATACCCAAATATAGATGGACCACGAGAACCTGCTCCCTTTGAGAGGCTACTTCTATAGCAAGTTCATGAAGCTCCTCTTGTACGATTACATGCCCCGGGAAAGCTTGTTCGGCCGATTACATACATTCAGACTATGGGGAGGGCCCCTGAGCTGCGAAGTCAGGCTTTTGATTGCCCTTGGGAACATCAAGTCATCCAACATCCTCCTCACGTCATCCTACGAGGCCCGGATCTCTGATTACAGCCTCGCCCTCCTCGCAAGGCCGACTCCGGTCTCTGTTTATGGCCACTCTCCCCCAACACGGCCGACCCTGCCGGGCGACGCCAACACAAAAGTGGTAGATGTGTATGACTTCGGGCAGCTGCTTCTGGAGCTCCTGACGGGGGAGCCACACCCGCAGCTTCTCCTCAAGGAGCAAGGTCGAGGTCCAGATCTTCCTCAGTCGGTCGAGGTCGCTCTTCGCGACAAGATGATTGCTAATATTTTTAATAAGGAGCTCATGTCGTGCCATGAATTCGAGGAGGGAATGGTTAAGCTGTTGAAGGTGGCGATCAGTTGTGTATCCCCATATCTGCATGAGCAACCTCTAATGTGTGAAGTACTGAGGAAGATCGAGAAGTTGAACGATACATATGCTCGGTGAGTCGATATAAAAAAAAGTCAAAAATGCTTCGCTGCCTAGCTTTGTCGCCTAACTTCATTATGACCGCATTTGGCAACTTGAATTCACTTTAATATTTTACAATGTTCACCATAGACAAGTTAATTACCGTGGATGTCAATGTCAAACTAAAGAGGAGTGGGGAAGGAGGGAGAGAAACCTGTGAGTTTTGCATGTTTGATGCAATTAAGAACGGCAAAGGAGTTTCCAGGGCCATTATTTACTTGGATTGTAGGAAAAACTATTAAGGTAACTACCTTCTAATAATCTATTAAGGTAAATTATTTACTTGGATTGTAGGAAAAACTATTAAGGTAACTACCGGTCCGACCGTCCGACCCGACCCGGCAACCGACCCGATTGACCGTTGACCTCGCGTGACCGTTGACCGTTGACCTCGCGTTGACCGTTGACCGGCCGTTGACCGTTGACCAAAAAAAAAAAAAAAAAAAGAATGTGTTTTTTTTCAATTATGTCTATGTGGATTATATGTAATCCATTTTATTTGTTCTGCATTTGTTGCAGGAACAATGCCTCCCCTTCAATTACGCACGCCTATTCGCGTAATTACCGATAAACAAAAGGCAAGGCTTTCTGAGTTGATAGCTGACCTGACTGATTATCGATGGGAGAGTGGTGACTTAATTGATCATGTTCTTGAAGTCAACGGGAAGATACAAAAGGTCATATGGAATGATCGTCCCATGCCACAGTCTGAGATGGTGCGATTTTTCATTAACACTCTTCCACCTGAATGGCAAGATGTGTTGAATCGCATATGGGATGTCAACGGAGCTGCTTCTTATAAGAAAATTGTGATGGATTTTGTAAATGAATATTACTGTATTGTTACAAGGGAAAAGATCATGAAATTGAACAAAAAGGATCTTTCCCTGTTCACTTTATGAAGTTGTGTTAGTTGTTTTTGGCTAATTGTTATTTAGTGTGCTTAGTGGACATCTTTTGTAATGTATACTACCTGATTGTTGTTGATGTAGCAACCTATATGTTAGTGGTATTATATGAAAGCATTTTTATTATATTGTATGTCAATTATCTGTTGCTTTTGTTATTGCTTTGTTCTTGTGGGTAGTTAGATGTGGGTAATTATAGAAGTTTTTGTAGCTTCATAGAATTGATTTTGCATATGACAATCATATTAATGATAGTTTTAAGTTAGGATTTTGGAGGATGATTGGAAACGTAGTGACCTTTTGATTCTAAAACCTTACTTGAAATTACTCATTAATATGATGGGTCTGTGCAAAAGGGATGCAATAAATGATAGGCATTAATATTTCGTGCATATATGTCTGATATGTTCAGATCGATGGATTCAGCAACTAAGAACATAATTGCTGATTTGAACAAAGAGGTCAAATTGAACGGCGTGAATTGTGAAATATTGAATATGAGAATTCAATATGTGCTGGAAAAGCAAGAAGCACTAAAAGCTCTTGACCATGTTATGGAAGATCTTGAGGATGCTGTGCGCCACCTTGAGCTAGCCGATGATTGCCTCAAGGCATTTGAGCAGGATACAGATATTTGCTGTGTTGCTTTAAGCTCAGAAGGGGCTTCAAGCTCTAAGCGCAAGCGGATTGATTCGTTCAATATGTGGCAAAGCAAGGGATCAAGTCCTTCTTGCAAGAAACCAAGAATTAACCAACAAAAGAGAGGAAAACGTCCTCGTGTGAAAAGAGGAAAACGTCCTCATGTGAAGAATATCTCAAGGGTGAAATGTTACAACCGTGACCGAGAGGGGGTCACTATGCCCGCAATTGTCGCGAGCCAAAGAAGGTACACACCCTTTGTACTATTGGGAACTTTGCATATGTGTCAAGTTCTATATTCTTAACCGAATCGATCCTCTCGTGGGACCGTAGATTCGGGAGCGACAGACAATGTAGCGAAGGATAGAGAATCCTTCGTAGAATTTCGACGAGTTCCGACTAGAACTAAGTGGATCTATGTGGGAAACAACTCCAGAGCTGAAGTAAAAGGAATTGGCACCTGCCAACTGAACATGCGTGGTGGACGCACGTTATTCCTACATGATGTGTTGTATGTTCCGGAGATTCGTCGAAATTTAGTGTCTGTTCTAGTGTTGGTTAAATTTGGTTTTAATGTGAACTTCCATAATAGAGGTGTAGATTTGTATTTGGATACAAACTACTATGGTTGTGGTTATTTCTTGGATGGTTTCATTGTATTAGATGTTGATTATGTTAATACAAATATTTGTTATTCCCTTCTCACGTCTCCTAATACATATGATAATGATGTGAATGTATGACATGCTAGACTTGGTCACATTGGCCAACAGCGTATGAATAGACTAGCCAAAGAGGGCTTGTTGGGTAACATTGAAAAAGTCGATTTGCCCATATGTAAGCATTGCCTAAAAGGGAAAACGACAAGAAAACCATTTGGAAAAGGTAAAAGAGCTGAATTTCCTTTGCATTTAATTCATACTGATGTTTGTGGTCCGATGAATGTGAGAGGAAGGCACGGGGCTGTTTATTTCATCACATTTATAGATGATTATACTCGATTCGGATATGTCTATTTGATTTCTCATAAATCTGAAGCATTGAGTTGTTTCAAAAGGTTTATGAACCTGGTAGAGAATCAATTAGACAAGAAAATAAAAGCATTGAGATCCGATCGAGGTCGAGAATATTTATCTGATTAGTTCAGAAAATTATGTGATGAAAAAGGAATAGAAAGACAGTTATCTATTCCATATACTCCTCAACAAAATGGTGTTGCGGAGAGAAGAAACAGAACCCTGCTGGAAATGGTTAGGTCCATGATGGCGCATGCTAACTTACCTATTACCTTTTGGAGTGATGCGTTGTTAACCGCTGCCTATATACTTAACCGTGTGCCTTCCAAATCGTTACTTCCACTCCATATGAGTTATGGACAGATAGAAAATCGGACTTAAGTTTTCTTAAGCCATGGGGTTGTGCTGCCTATACACATGAGTCCTCTCACAAGTTTGGGAAATTGGGTCCCAGAGGAAAGAAGAGTATTTTCATAAGATACTCGGAACACTCAAAAGGGTATGTGTTCATAGGTGAGCAGGAAAGTGGGAGTATAACTGAATTTGAATCACGGGATGTCACATTCTTAGAGGATGAATTTCCTAAGAAGGGCGAAATAGGGAAGATCACTCCCTATTTGAAACCTTGGATCAAGATAATGATCTTAGTGGAGTTCGTCAAGTGGGAGTAATATGAGAAGTGATGAATTGAATTCAACTCATTCTCAATTGCAACCACATAATGAGACGACATCATTATCTAATCCAAGTGGGAGCATAATGGGGAATGATGTGCAAAGTGTACAATCTCCCATACGGCGAATAAGTCGCCAAAGTATTCCCCCGTCGACGTTTTGACATTGAAGGGGAAACTTTTATGGTTGCTCCACAAGATGAGGATGAGCCAAGAAATATTAATGAGGCTCGAATTGCCCTAGTAAGGAAAAATGGATTCATGCAATGGAAGAGGAAATGGAGTCAATGAAATCAAACCAAGTCTGGAACTGGTTGATCTTCCAAAAGGACGCTTGAGCTATTGGGAACAAGTGGGTTCTCAAAATAAAGCGAAAAGCTGATGGCTCGATAGAAAGGCATAAGGCTCGCCTTGTGGCGAAGGGGTATAATCAACAGGAAGGAATTGATTATGAAGATAGGTTTTCTCCTGTAGTGAGATTTACCTCGATTCGCATTATTCTGGCAATAGTAGCTAATATGGATCTTGAGTTACATCAGATGGATGTAAAGACCGCTTTCCTCAATGGAGAATTAGAGGAAGAAATATACATGGAACAACCTATTGGTTTCATAGTGAAAGGCCAAGAAGAAAAAGTATGTCGACTTTTGAGATCGATATACGGCCTAAAGCAGATCATCAAGACTATGGTATATACGTTTTCATAATGCCATAATGGCATATGATTTTACAATGATTGATGAGGATCATTGTGTATATATCAAAAGATCCAAAGATCAATTTGTGATCATATCATTATATGTTGATGATATACTAATTGCCGGAAGCAATATGGAGTTTGTTAATACTGTTAAGAGTTGGTTATCTTCCAACTTTGAGATGAAAGATATGGGTGAGGCTGCACACATTCTTGGAGTTAAGATATCAAGAGATCGTTCGAAGAGATCGTTGTCTCTTTCGCAAGAAACATATATAAATAAGGTTCTTGAACGATTTCGTATGCAAGATTGTAAACCCATAGACACTCCTATTGCAAAAGGTGAAGGATTGAGCCATAGACTGTGTCCGAGGACTTCACAAGAGAAGGAACAAATGAAACATGTTCCTTATGCTAGTGCAGTTGGGAACTTGATGTACGCTATGATGTGTACAAGACCCGACATATGTTTTGCAGTTGGAATGGTGAGTAGATACCAATCCAATCCAGGTCCAAAGACATTGGAAAGCCATGAAGAGAATACGAGGTATCGAAGGGAACCTGCGATTTCAAGTTGAATTACCAAGGAAAGGATCTGCGACTTGAAGGCTATTAAGATGATGATTGGGGAGGAGATTTAGATGAAAGAAAATCTACATCGGATTTGCTTTCTTGCGAACAATGGCGCCATATCATGGAGCAAGTAAGAAGCAAACATGTATAGCCTTGTCCATGATGGAAGCCGAGTTCGTGGCATTATCGCGGCCGGTACAAGAAGGAGTTTGGCTTAAGAGATTTTTGGATCATTTAGGTGTTGATGAGAAAGCTGCAAATCCATTATTGGTTAACTGTGATAGCCAAGTAGCTATAGCGTACACCAAAGATCCAAAATATCATGGCAAGACCAAACATATAGATACCAAGTATAACTTTATCAAAGATATGGTTGCACGAAAGGATGTGAACTTACGGTACATATCTACGCATAGAATGGTAGCAGATCCTATGACAAAGCCAATACCTAGAGATGTGTTTTGTGGTCATGTAAAATCTCTAGGATTGCGTAGAGTCGATGTACTTGGATATTGTAATTTCCCGAGTTGTTCACATTTAATGAATTTGTGTTTTCATCATTAATGCCTATGAATCTTTGTTTGATCTTTATGCATCTTAATGCTCGGTGCATTACATTAAGTTGAGAAAGTATGTCGGACAGATAAGAGATTAGCCCACTCACACGGGTAATCGCCTCTATTTACTATGTGATAAATAGAGATGAGACGGTTTTTAAGCTTATTATCTAGGTGATAATCGAGAGCTCAAGCTTAAAATAAATATGTCGCCTTAACCGAGTGTTAAGATGAGGACATGATATGTACTATGTCCGAAAGTAAAATACCCCACATATTTTACTTTATCTATCTAAGATGCCAGATGTGAGTTCGATGAATTTTGTGAATGAGTAGATACGTGAACTCAAGTTAGACATTGTGTATGTCCGAACTATCATCTGTACGGTATTGATGGTGTAGACATACGCTCCATGGGAAAGGAGTTAATACCGTAATACGTATTTCATACTACGTATGCATGAGACGACCAATAAGAGTGGCAAAAGTTTGATCTCAACTTTTATGCCGTATGAGACTCTTGAGGAAAAGAGTTCCTCAATTTTTAGTGCCCTCATGACTTTTACTTATTCTCAAGATTTCTATTTAGTGTTTGCTATCTTAGAATGTTGCCAATGGTCATGAGTTGATTCGATGTAATGGGACATTACTAGAAAAGCAAGTTGAACTGAAGTTGAGAGTTTGAAGGAAAGAGGAAGATCGATTTTGGAGAATCACATTGTAGTTTTGTATTCATTGGTCGACCAATTATGACTGTCTTTGGGATAATCATAATTGTGAATACAATATATATATATATATATATATATATATCGTTGTTTAAAAGAGATCAAGAGAGATATAAATGTGATCGATCGATCTAGGATACCGCATACAAAATCTACTCGAGTGTGACGCCCAATATGAGCTGCTATATATTCCTAACGAGATGTATAGCAACGAGCTCTCAAAGTATCTTGTCGCACGGATTATTCACCGGTATGAATGTTGAAGAGGGTAAAGAGAATACTTGTTCGGCCCACCATGTGCGAGTGGGAGATGATGGTTTTATTAGTGATGGGCTTAAGGCCCATCCGCCCATGTTGGGCTTAAGGTAGTGATGGGCTTAAGGCCCGTCCGCCCATGATGGGCCTAAGAGCTCGGCCCGCAAGAATAAGGCCCTTGAATGGAGGGACCTATAAAAGGGATGAGAGAGAGAGAGATCGTACCTTTTGGCATTATTACATTCTTCCTCCTTCTCTCTCTCAAGAACACTCCCAAAGAAGAAAGCATTCTTGCAAGAGGCGACACCATCTTCCTTCCAAGGCGGGTGACGTCATCGGAACGAACGGGATCGTTTCTCTTCCTCATATCGGCATCGGTGTCTAATCTATGGCTAACAAGGTACGCTCGAATCCGTGGTGTGCTTTACGATCGGTGATACGTGTTTATTCCGGGGCCTATCTTCCGCATTCATTTTAGGGATTCGATTTAGTGTCGAATCCGGTTTTCGGGGATCTGTTATTCCCAACATCTTTCATGCAACAAGAGAAGACTCCCGCCCAATATAAATGAATCAATGATAGAAAGCTTCCCCAAGCCCAAATTCTGGTTTTCCCCTTCACGATATGGGTGCTATACTAGCTCTTTCAAGATGCTTGACTAAAAGAATTTTGATTTAATTTTCATGCACAATGACCTTACTCAGTAGATACTTTTGCAGGGAACCACCAGATTGGGTTTTGAAAGTTTCTGAAAGAGTTTACGGTAAGTTTTTTATATGTTCAGTATTGGTCTCTTGATAATTGAAAGTGCAACATGGGTAGGGTATCGTATTCTGCCTACTTTCTTTTGTTTTAGTGCTCTGGATTCACTGAGCACGATTCTCCTATTCTGGAAGTGCTTTCATCCCTAGAGGAAGTAAATAGTAGAAAACAAAAGTAGGGGGCCATTTATAACAGAAATAATTTAGCTCACTAAGATGCTTCTACTAAAGCATTAGTGGCATACTGTACCATAGTAATTTTGACATAAGCATTAGTTCTTTTTTTTTTTTTTTCCGGTGTGAAATTGGGCTCGGGGACCACAAAAATCAGAATGGATTTCATGGTCTAGGATAAGAAGGAACCTGTTTTCTGCAGAAGCAGAGTTCTATCTGGCTGGAGTTCTACTGAGCTGAACTCATTGCAAACGGTGTTTAGCAAGCCACCTTGCATAAGCATTACCTACCTAATAAATTGTTTCGTATGCGCTTGCAGTCACTTTTGATCAACTTTGTCTACCGATTGTGAGTCCACTTCTAGCATCACTCAGCAGAAACTCATGTACTGGGCAGTGACTAATTCGTGCCACAATCTACAGCTCTTCTGTGACCGCTGAGAGCTACCTATTGAAAAGGAGAGCTCGTATAAAAAGTCTACACATGCATTACTTAACAAATCTCTGCCTTTCATGGCTTTTGAGGTCCATGATTTATCAGTTTTACTTCCATTGGGACTCAATAAACTTGCATGCTATCCTTTGCAGGAAGATGGCTTACTCCTATGTCAAGTACATTAATTCTTGTTGATATTTCCTTCTTCAATCTGAGGAATTTTTTGGTACAAGAAATGTCCAGTAATTATTAATTCTAGATTGCCATATGAACTAGCTAGTAACTAGTTAGTAAATCTGGTGAGCATGTCAAGAAACTGAATTTTCCTTTTCAAATCCTCACAAGTATGTATTTATCCTGCGTACTCATGGAATAGTGTTCACTATTTGTGTCATCAGATTTCAGAAAATATCAATCATACTGCACATCAATGCGAGTGGCCTTGTCAAATTACTCTTTTCATGAACTCGTCTTTTGGTTTGTCCATTACCTAAATCATGAAGAACTGGGTCATGCTAACACGATTTTGCACATATCTTAGATTTGTATTTCATTTTTCCTGATGATTCATTATTGTTGTCGCCAAGGGAATAATGCATTTCATAGCCTCACAAGTTTTTAAAGGGAATAATGCATTTTTCCCGATGATTCATTTCTTGAAAAACAAAAAAAAAAATTCTCTTGCTGACAGATTTCTCCTATTAACTGAATCTATGTACGTATATCATTGTTACGCATGCAATGATTTGCTGTGTGTGGATGCAGTATTTGATTGCTGTCGCGCAGTGGATGGGTTGAACAACAAGAATCATCAAATTTTGATTGAAGGAGTGGCAGGTGAGGTGCGACAGCATTTTCCTGATGCCTTCTTTAAGGTGTTCAATTTCAGGGAGCAAGGGAGCCAAAGCCAAGTATTTGACCTGTTGTCTCGTATGCCTGTCACGAACTACCTGATTCATCATGGTGATTGCCCCATTCTTACCATGGAGATGATCCATCACTTCCTCATATCTGCCGATGCATGGTTATCACTTGATAAACACATGCTGTTGATGCATTGTGAAAGAGGTGGATGGCCAGTTCTGGCATTCGTGTTGGCTGCTCTTCTGTTATATAGGAAGAAGTCCAATGGTGAAGAGGAAACACTCCACTTGATTTACAAGAAAGCTCCTTTTGATCTCTTGCATCTGATTTCGCCCTTGAATCCATTGCCCTCGCAGCTGAGATACCTCCACTACATATCCACATCAAACGTGGACTCAGAGGGGCGCCTACCAGATAGGGCTCTTACTTTAGATAGTGTGATCCTAAGGTTCGTTCCCTGTCTGGATGCTGAAGTGGGATGTCATCTTATGTTTAAGATATTTGGTCAGGACCCCCGTAACCTTACAGATAGAACTCCCAGAGTCCTGTTCTCAACACCTGAAAGGGGCAAAGATATCAAGCACTACAAACTGGTGGGTATAATTTATTTCTGGTTCAAAAAAGCTTATTTCCCTTAATTCTTGTCTTTCATATTTTTGTCAGATAAGACTCTCCCTGCTCTCAAGTGTGTGGTGGATCCTTCCGGAAAATGTTTCTACCTTGCGAGTTTGTCAGACTTTGTTGGTCTTGTTACTGTGATTTTTTCTAAATAGAAATTGATGAAATCGACGACTACCCATATCAATTGTTGATAACTTAACCTCAGAAATATGATTCTATGCGTCTGACCCAGGAACAGAGTCGGTTTTGCTGTCTTGTCAGAAGGATAAGTTGTCAATTTGTATTTTCCTTTCTCCCAATCCCATTGTATGAAACCTTGGGTGTATAAGATTCACTCTGATCTAATTATGTTCCACCTGCCACACCCATCAATTCATTTGCATGTGGGGGCTCACTAATGCACCCATACACACAAATAAAGATTTAATGCTATTCTGATGCCTGTAATCATGCTGTTCGTATGTGTCATTGCAGGCAGACCACAAACTGGTTAAAGTGGACATCCATTGCCCCGTTCAAGGCGATGTTGTGCTCGAGTGTATGAGTCTAAGGGCTGGTCTTGAACATGGAGAAACATTGTTCCGTGTCATGTTTAATACAACATTCCTATGGGAAAATGTTCTGATATTAGGGCTTGATCAAATGGATGTGCTGTGGGATCGCCAGAATCAGTATTCCAGGGATTTTAGGGCAGAGGTATTCCTTCATTGTTATATTAAGCATCTTTCGCGTGACTTTATTTTGCTTGAAAGTAATTCGTCTTTGCTTATTCGTGTTTGATTAGATTACTTTCTTGGAAATGAATCCTGCTGCTTCTCTAGTTTCTGTTGATTCATCCGGTGATGAGGAGCCAAAAGAGAATCAATTAGCTAAAGGAGCCAAGAAAATTGAAGCCCAAGAACTGCAGGTTGAAGACCAAACAGTTTACAGTGCGTTACTATCTCGAGATGCTCATACAAGCCACGACGATAATGAAGTTAGAGAATGGCCAATCCGGTCCAATACTGCTTTTCCGACCTCAATTCTCGAGCCAAAGCTTTCCTCCCAGTTAGAAGCTTCAGTGCATGCAGCTCTTGACGGATCTCTTGCAAGTTCAGACTCTGGCTCCTCTTCACTATCTCAAGATGGATCTCTTGTAAGCTTCAGTGCAACGCTCACCAAAAAGAATATTGAACCCCTGCAATCCCGCAAACAGCATCTGATCTCTTCTCTGGAACTATCTCAAGATGTTCACTCTGGTAACACATTCTCACTAGAAGCTTATTATGTATGCTTTAGAATCAAGGTAGAATGTTCCACATCGATTTCATGTTGGCCAGAGAATTTGGTGAGAATACAGAATCGATGAGGTGGGAAGGAATAACTTTAAGGAAATTGATAATGAATGAAATCAATTTCCTTAAAGTTGCCTCGCATTTTGCAATTCAATTCTCTTTATGACCATTATTGCTTAACGTTTTTTGTTGAACAGGTGAGAACATGGAATTTGTGAGGTGGGAAGGAATAGCAGCTGTGACAGGAGCAAACATGGAGGTCACTTCTGTCGGTGACTCAGCATCCTCATCGGTTATAAACAATGGCAGTGTAGAAGCTACTGCTGCAGATGTCTCCAACTTGGTGCAAATCCCTGATTTGACAATGCCAAAACAGGAAAAAGTGTACCAGCAGGACGGCTCACCATTAATTTGACTATGATGTCTTCCTGAGTTTTAGGGGGCCAGATACCTCTCAAGCATTACAAATTTCCTCTATACCAGGTTGCAAGGTGCTAGAATCCACACATTTAAGGACGATGAAGAGCTCCGAGTTGGAGAGGAGTTTGGTCCTGAGTTGCTCAAAGCTATCAGCCAATCAAAAATTGCAATTCCCATCTTTTCCAAGGGCTACGCCTCTAGTAAATGGTGTCTTAATGAGTTGGTCCAAATGGAGGAGTGTAGTAAAACAAGTAGACAGAAGATTATGCCCATTTTTTATGACGTTACTCCAGCAGAGGTCCGTCATCAAATTGGGTCTTATGAAGAAGCCTTTCGTTTGCATAAGGAGAAATTTGGTGCGAACGTCAGTAAGTGGAAAGCTGCTCTCAACCATGTTGCCAATATAAATGGATGGGACAATTCAAAGAAGAATAGGTATGTCATTTTTTGGGTTATCATTTTGGCACGGTGTTTCCAAAATATTACCTTGTTTTAATTATGTTTTCCATTTTCCTTCCATAATATTAGAGGTGATGGAGAACTAGTGGACGAGATTGTCAAGAAGGTTATAGATGAGTTGAAAATGGCTTATTTGCTTGTGACAGACTGCTTGGTTAGAGTTGAAAATTATGTGTGCCGATTTCGAAGATATAAGAATTCTTGGAATCCATGGTATGGGGGGTGTGGGAAAGACTACTCTTGCCAAAATCATCTACAACCAATTGTTGCATCATTTTGAAGCTTGTTGCTTTCTTTCTAACATCAAGGGAATTTCAGAGCTCATGGGCATTGAAGGTTTGCAAAATCAATTAATCTCAAACATTCTCAAAAAAGAGTGGTCAAACATTAGCAATGTTGAGGAAGGAATTAAGATGATAAAAGAAAGGTTATACGGTAAAAAAGTTTTGCTGCTACTTGATGATGTTGATCAAATGACTCATTGGGATGCATTGATAGGAAAACCTGCATGGTTTGGTTTAGGAAGTAGGATTATCATAACTAGTAGAAACAAGGATATTGTCAATGCTCCTGAGTTTTATTATCCATATGAGCTTATGAGCATGAACTTCAATCAATCTCTTCAACTTTTTTGCAAACATGCTTTTGGAAGAGATTACCCTTTGGATGACTATGTTGCTTTCTCCACAAAAGTAGTCAAAAGTACAGGAGGTCTTCCTCTTGCTCTTAAAGCTATAGGTAAATTACTTCAGCATAGTAGCAAAGATGTTTGGGATGTAATATTGAGGAAGCTGAAACAAGTTCCTCTCTATGAAGTGAAACAAAAGTTGAAAATAAGTTACGATGCCTTAGATGATTGTCAAAAGCATATATTTCTTGAGATAGCTTGTCTTTTCACTGGATTTGATCAAAAGATGATGCTCCACTTGTGGAAAGAATCCAATCTCTTCTCGGAGGAAGGCCTTGAGGTCCTTCAGAGGATGTCTTTGATAAAAATCGGGGAAGACAACAAGCTATGGATGCATGATCAGTTAAAAGGCCTTGGTAGAGACATTGTTCATCGAGAATGTGGTAAGGAATGAAAAAAAAAAGACTCGGTTGTGGAATTGTGTGGAAGGTTTGGAAGTGGTGATGGAACCTAAGGTAAATTTGCATTTCAATTACTTTATCCCCATCAAGCTAACAAATTTCATGCCTTTTCACTGTGATTGTTTGTTCAATAATATTTAAGGGAAGTTTTTTTTTTTTATCTCATATTACTGTTGTAACTTTTTTTTTGTTTATACCAATGCTTAGATTTATCTTTCATGTTCAGAAGGACAATTTTACTTTTTCAATATGATATTCTTGCCCTTTTGTTTCACTGTCGCAGGGAACACAAAAAATCGAAGCTCTTTGCCAAAAATTTGACCCTCAGTTGCTCTACAATTTTGCAAACGAAGAAGTTGAGAGGTTATGTAATCTACGATACCCTAAAGTGAGGGTTTTCGACGATAACTGGCCATCAAATGATAGAGTATATGGAGATTCAACATGTCTGCTGCTAAGTAAGATAGGCATTTGTGTTTGTTAGCTGGGTCGACGGTTCTTTTTGCCATCCCTTTAATAGTGAAAATAAATAGACATACAATGTACACATTGTATCTAAATAAGAGTTGATTAGGTCATCTTCTCGTCATGAACTAATTGGAATTTTACCGAGCACAATAGATCAACATGAAGGTCTCTTGTCAATATGTCAATACTCATTGTGCGCACTCATTACCGTATCTTCTGAAATGCTATTACACTTGATAAAATTGAACAGTATCCACAAAGGTCGAGCCGATGGTTGTCTCAGTGCTTGGCGAGTGGGTTGACCATTTCTGTCTCCATGTGGCAGGCTCATTGATCTTCTCAAACTTACGACATGACTCGTGTTATAAGTACACTCGCTGGTTGTGTTTTTGCTATATTATGGGTGGAGACAATTTCAATAGTCATAAGCACTTGTTCCTTAATATATAGTGGGTAAAGAAAATGTACCTATTATATAAAAAGGGTATAAACAAAAAATTCGTGCCTGCGTGTTATTTCATCAAGAAAAAATGAGCTGATTACATTTTGAATTAGCATATAATCAGCCCCTCTACATTTGGTAATCAAAATTAAGACTTCATATTCATATTGTTAATTTTCATCACAGGATTGCTCACCTAAAAGTCAAATAAAAGGTTATGTGTTTGGACTCATTGAGAGTTTTCAATAAATTTTGTTCGAGACAATACCAAACAACACATTCGGTGTATCCAAGAATGCATCAACACACCACATTATTTTGATTATTTATTGACATTTTGGTTATTTTTTCATATTTTCAATAATTGTTGTTTAGTAGACATTACTATTCCAAAATATATTGTGACAGTAGCAACAAGTTCAAAGTATTGTTGGTATCACACTTTATGATGCATCTTATCGAAATTTTATTGTAGCATCAAATATCTCAACCTCCTTTTAATTTAATTTTTTTCTCATTAAGATGTTAAATTATGGAACCTTCAATATTTCACTAGTTTAAAATTAACGTCGGGAAATTACTCAAAAAGTCTTAAATTTATTGTACGAATGTTAATTTAGTCCTAAATTTTTAAATTGACCAATGTAGGTCTAAACCTTCTGAGAATTTTCCAATAAAATTTGTTCAACCAATTTAGGCCAGAAATCGCTTATGTAGCAATCAGCTAGTGTTGGCCATACTATATAACATGGCCATCGATCCGATGCATACGACATCACTCAAAACGATAATGAGACATTTTATATTTTTTTTTCTTTTTTCTTTTCTTTGTTTTTTTAACTGTTCAGCGTCTCCTGGCAATGAACAGAAGTGCTCCATTGACTGCTCTTCTTCTTCATCACTTCATGTCCCCTCCACCCTCCTCTATTTGCCGTCAAGCTCAGCAGCTCGAAATCTCGACCAAACTCCTCCGTGACATCAAGCTCGAGTCCAAGATCTTGGTTGGGGCTCAGATGCACACCAAAGTGCGAGCTCCAATAGTTTCATGGGGTTGAAACTTCTTTTTCATCCTCCCATAATTCATGGGGTTAAAACTTCTTTTTGATGGGGCTCGAACTTGTTCATTACCAACTGAAGTGCTCGATCTTTTTCATTACCATTTGACCTCTGTTTAAGACTTCTTTTTGAACTATGTTGGGAACATTACTAAAACAGTCTTAAACATATTACTTTTTTGCCAATTCAATCCCAAACCTTTTAATCGTGTCAATTGAGTACTAAACGTTTTTACGTTTTCTCAATTGACTTCATCAAGGCAATTTTTACCAGAAATTACTTACATGGACACACAACCATCCTATGTGGCACAACCAAAACGCGTGGACATTTTTTATAATTTTTAATAATTTTTTTGGTGTTTTTCCTTATCTTTTATTATTGTTATTATTATTATTATTATTATTATTATTATTATTATTAAGTGAGGGTACACGAGACCTCTCTAGACGTAGCGAGGGCTGCCAGGACCTCAGCTGGCTTAGGTTTGACGAGGGCTCGTGCGCCCTCACTTTGGGTAGAGAGGGCCAAGGGCATCGTGACCCTTACCTAGAGTTGGTGAGGGCCACGACGTCCTCTCCTAAATCTGATGAGGTTTACCGCCCTCACTCCGAAAAACAATCAAAGGTAAAGAAAAGGAAACAAATAAAATAATTATTAAAAAGTATTTTAAAAAATCCACATTAATAATTTCTAATTAAAATTGACCAGATTGACTCAAATAGCAAAACGTAAAAATATTTATGAGACAATTGAGACAATTAAGAGATCTAAAATTTAATTGGCAAAAATGCAGACTTAGGACATTTTTAGTAATTTTACCGAACTTTGTTTGGTTTCATGTAATGTTGGACTCTTCTTTGATCGACCATGGAGTTTTGGGTCCTATAATGGAGAACCACGTTTGGGCGTTCGAGCTCCTTGTCGTTGCTGACCTCGAGTCGCCAAATTTGGGGGTCGAGGTCGATGCCTTGTCGGAGCTCAAGGCATCAAGATCTGGAGGTAACTCGTTGTTGGGCATGGCGAGGTTGAAGTCAAGCTGTGGGGAGATACGGGGTTTGGTGGCGGCGGTGGAGACGCGACAACGGCGGATGAAAAATACTTGAGGAAGAAGATGAGCAGTAAAAGACAAAAGAAAAGAAAGAAATGAACAAAATGAAAAAAAAAAAAAAAACTAAAAAGTTATTTTGAGCAAATTTGTCCTCGTAAGATTGTTGGCACGTCACGTAGACATTCGACACTTGCTGGATTGCCACGTCATCAAATTTCGGACTAAATTAGCTAGATGAACTATATTGAAAAGTTGTCAAGAAGTTAGAACTATATTGGAAAAATTGAAAAATTTAGAACTAAATTGACATTCATATAATATATTTATGAATTTTGGTACTTTTTCCCATTAATGTCTATATAACATATTAAATATAGTAATACAAGCAAAAAAATTTAATTAATTAACTTAAATAATACAAAGATGGAAAAACTAAGTAACTCGAAGCAATAATAATTGCAAATATAAGTGTTGGCGACAAAAACTTCACAAGAAAATGAATTATTAGATTATTCTTATTCTGATAATAAATCAAGGAATTCTAGATATGCATTCTAGGAGAAAAATAGATTGCAAATTTCCTAAAAATACAAATTGAATATTGCATATTTCGGTAAGATATCCAACAATTTCTTTTTCCAATTCCATATATTTTAGTTTCTTTTGTATGGAAATTATCCCTACTCCTTTTATTACCATTTAATATATGGAACTGGAAGCTTGAACACCTGTAATTCTCCATAACTAGGGAGAAGTGGAGAAGAGACAGAAATCGTTCTACTCACAAGAAGATTCTTAATTGTTTAATCGCCTTTTTATACACCAAGTCCATGGCACAAAAGTGAAGGTTACGACAAATTAAAGAAAGCTATCTGGACACCTCCACCAAGCGGCTGCATAAAGTGCAATATAGATGCATCTCACCATCCGGGCAGTCACAAAGGCACGATCGCCTGTATTTGCAGAAACCATCAGGGGACTCTTACCGACATTTTCACAAGCGAAGTCTTTGCAACATCAGCTCTCCAAGCCGAGGCACAAGCACTTGCTTTGGCTCTCCAACGATTGTTGCAGCAGGACCTCAACAGGGCGAACATCATCCTCGAAAGTGATTGCTTGGTTTTGGTCGAGACCATCCACGCGCAAAGACCACCTCCGTGGGAAGACCGAGCGATTTTCGCGGAGATCACTTCTCTGCTGACTCTGTGCCCTAATTTGCAGATTCAGTACTGCCAAAGAGGGGCTAACGGGGCTGCCGACTGGGCTACTAAGGCCCACGGCCGCACTGATCTGGCCCATGACTGGAACCTTTTCACTCCTTTTTTGTTGCAAAGTTTAGTTGCCGCAGATGCAATAGCCTCAGGATGCAATACAAACTTCCTCTGTAATGTTGCTGCAATGTAATGGAAATCCTTTTACTGACCAAAAATAAAATAAAATAAAGAAAGCTATCAAGCGGGGAATTTTCGTTCTTATTTTATTCTTTCGTGCTCTTATTAATTCATATTATTTTACATGCATGAAATATTGCACATGCTCATATAATTATTCGATCAATATTGCAATTTACTTGTCATGTTCTTTTAATTAGAGGATATACCATCACGTATGTCATGACGTCCCATGACCCTCACAATATATTACTTAAGGGTTTGGCTAATGGATTATTAAACTTAAACATAACTCGGACTCTCTTCTAATTATTATGGGGTCGTCACTAATCTATTACTAATGGATTGATTAGAAACCCAAATAAAGTAATGGTAGAATTACTTCGCTTCTACGAACTAGACGAATTAGAGATTAAATGAGTTCTGGAACTTGATTACACTAAATTTCTCTAATACCTTTTGGTATATTTTATCTTTTATTTAAAAAATATATATATTTTCAAGCAACTTACATTGATTTTAAATTGCTCCTAACATATAGGGTGATCATGTAGGTACGCAACATTATTTAACACTCAATAAAGTAAAGAAGTAAATAAATTGCAAGCATAGGGAGGTAATACTTATCTTGGAGCAACAAAAGCATTTGTAATGTTAGGTAGAATATCACATCAACATCCTAAATGTGATTTTTAATTAACATGCAATTTCACTCAAACCTTATGCAAACTATACTATATGAAATGCATGTTACTAATCTAACAAAGCATGCGACATAACTCATCTAAATGTCCTAATTCTAAGGACAATTAAATATATTATTTTAGCATGGCACACAATTTCATGAACCTAGACATGCAATTTCTAATATGACATGGAATTTAATTAAATAACCTAAACATATAGATCAATACATGACATACAAGCAATGACGTGGCATATATGGTGATGTGGCGGAATGACATTCCATACAATGATGTAGCATGATGACGTGGCATAGGATGAATGACATGGCAGGATGGCACACAGCAAGACGCACGTGACACACGTAGTGTTATGCTCTCTTGATCTCGATTTTTCATGTGATTTTTGGTCATGGGCCTGACCAAAATTTAACGCTTTCGTGGGCTCAATCCAATCTATTAAGTTCAGGACCTTCACTTAGACTCATCCACCATTGGTCCAATTAATATGCAAATGCAATTTAATTAATATTTTTGCAAGGGGATGGGGTTGAGCATTAATTTTTTTATGTAATGAATTACTAAATGGAATGTCAAAATTTAAGTGTCAACAAGTATAAATCCACATTTAATAAAACTTCACATATAGAGAATTTGATTGGTGTGAATAATTTGTTATAGTTTTGTGCGTATTATTACTTTTGTAAAAATTAATGTCGGTATCATCAAAAGTAAATTACCGAGTATATCTCGCGTGTGAATGTGCCATGTGGCTCAATCCACCACGAGCTTTAGGTAGCTAGCAAATGTCCAGTATGTATGCATATATTGCTGATGTATATATTGATTCTATCTTGCACTGTGGCAAATCAAGTTTCAAAATTACTTTAGTATGTCTCTAATAATATTTTCAATTAAGATTATGACAACTTTTTGAAAGAGTTAAAAATGTAAAGATGTCCATCGTTACAAAAGTTAACATGTGGTAGAAAAACTATATTTTTAGAGAATTCATTACATGACTTTATTATTTTAAAATTGAGGTATGATCAAGTGTCAATGGTTCACTTCGGTTTGGTTCAGGTTTTAAGAAAATCCTAATTGAATTGAACCGTTGAGGCGTGAGCTTACTATGAACCAAATTGTGATTTAAACCGAACACAATCCGGTTTTGTTCAGATTTTCGGTATTTTTTTTTTTTTTACCCTGCTCAAACTCACTTTCCTTCTTTTCTATTTATTTATTTTTCTTCTCTGCAAAATCTCTCTCATCCTCTTCTTCTTCTCCATCCTCTAAACCCGATTCTCTCTCTCTCCACTTTATACCCCACCACCACTCCACTAGGTCCACCACCGACACCCATCCTCCCTCAACTTCATTCTCCAAACCTTCTTCTCTCTGCCTCTTCCCCAAGTCCCAGCGCCACCTCCGTGTCCTCTCGACCTCTCCTAACAGCCACGATCAATGAGTCTCGCTGGCTCTGGGAAAAAGCAACGGTAGCTACGCGAGGAGTAGAGGTGGCTCCGCGAGGAGCAGAGGTGGGCTTGCGAGACGGAGTCCCTCCTTGAGGAGAGATCGCCCGGTTAAAGCTCCGGATTCATCCTAGAGCCCGGAATTCAGATTCGGGGAGGAAATTCGAGGGAGGTGACAGACGTGGTTGCACTGTTGTAGGTGTTGCAAGAGAGGAATTTGATCGCAGAGAGCGGGTCGCGCGCGAATCCGATGCTATTGGACGAGAAAGAGGAGAAGGCGATGGAGGAGAAGGGAACTGCAGTAGAGGAGAGATGAAGATTAGGGTTTCTCGATGGCGATTTTGAGAAAGGTGAAAGAAAAGAGAAACATCGTGTAAATTGTGTAAATTGTTGGGTAATTTTCAGTTCGATTCACTTAACTATACCAAAAATAAGAATGGTTACTTTTTTATTATTAGAATAGAAAATGGACAAAAATTCGGTTCGGTTCGGTTCGATTTCGATTCCATTTTTCGGTTCAATTCTAACACCGCTGATAATAAGTATTGACTTTCATAATTGAAAATCTGTATGAATACCTATAGTGGCAAAATATATCATATTTCTTCAGTGGATAAATGTGTCACGTGCATATAAATTTACGGTTTTTGGAGTCATAAAAAGACGTTTGGGGTAAATGTATTACAATGTATAATTTTGGGATAAATATGTTATATAGATATAAATTTGAGATTTTTGATACCATAAAAAGGTTTGGCAAAATATGTCACAATGAATATTGCTTATTGTTTTTGGTAGCTTTTAATTTTTTTATTATTACAAGTGCAGTCCACTTACATAATACGCATATCTCTAAGTCCAACATTTACCAAGCGAGTTGGCAAGGGCTAATTTTCCACGTACAGGTAAGGAAGCGACAGCTTAGAGTAGAAAATGGAGCCTTTAAGCTGTCAAAATGGTCTCACTTTATTTCATGAAAAGCTGCGTGGAGAACTCTAAAAAGAGAGAGGGTGCGCTGTTGGGTATTGGTCAATTTAAAATAGCTTTCTTCTTGCTCCAACGACACTATTCCTTCTAGTGATATCGTTGGTCAAGAGGGAAAGAGCAGGGAGAAGACCTGGAGCTATCGAGGCTGAAGAGGCGAGGACAAAGCAGCTGTGTCACGTTGCCATAGTGGGGCATAGTGTGACCGGATCATACTCGGGGTTTCTTTTTTCTGGTTATAATGTCGGGAACTCTTAGTGATCTGTGGCGAAGGTTGGTTGACAGGAGGAGTAGAGCAAGCAGGAGCAGACAATCCGCCGCCCGGGCAGCAGGATGCGGTAATTCGGGGTGAGAAGAAGCTGATCTTCTTGGACACTTCGGCGAAGGAGTTTGATCTGGAGTCCTTGGCGAGCGGCAGTGCTGAGATTTTAGGGACAGGGGCTGTCGGCACGTCTTACAAGGCAGTCCTGGACGACGGGAGGACGGTGGTTGTGAAGAGGCTAAGGGATGTGGCCTTACCCGTGGGTGAATTCAGGAACAATGCAGAAAAATCTTTGCTGGGGAAGCAAATAATATTATAAGATTAAAAAACTTCATATCACAAAAACAAGTGAGACAAGGGAGAGTGTTTCACTTCTTATGTAATTAAAGAATTTTTAGGATTAGGGATTTGATTGCACTTATTGTTTTTTTGATATCTCAAACAATCATTTTCATCAATTATGAACCCTAAAGGTCTTTTAAGTTGCTATGTGTTCATGACATTGGATTTATTATGGTCCTAAGAATAGTTCTAACCATTCTACAAAAACCGACAAATCACAACACAGAAAAGAAGTTTTAAAAAAAACTTCACTCAATTGATCCAAAAGAGCAATGAAAAGACGAGTAAAGAGCAAGATGTAAAAAAGGAACTCCATAACAATCGGACAAAGAATATAACATGGCCTTGTTATTAAGCCTTAGGAAGCCAATATCATGAACTTAGTTCAAATCAAATTTAATTTTAAAAAGAAACTAATTTTCCTATCTCTCAACTAGAGAAAAAATCATGATTTATCCTAAACCATGTATACACCATTTAAATGAAACTACACCAGTTTTGATACTAAAATCCGACAATCCAGTCAAAGCCTATTTTTCTAACTACTTTAAAAAAAACTAATTTTCCGATTTTTTATTTTCGAAATTTTTTATTTTATTTTATTTTTAAAAGGAGACATCGGCCAGGCTCTTAGGCCCAATCAGAATATGGATCACGAGTGGATTTCTCGGGTCTGGAACACAGACTCCGAAGGGCTTAATCAAAGTAAATCCACATCAATCAAATGAAACCCAACTCCCAAGAACTCAGCCGAAACTCTAACAAAAGTTCCACAGCTGAGGGAAAAGTTACCGCAAAAGAGTTGAAATCCAGTCCAAGGCATATCCAGAAACTTTCCCACCACGTCCGCACGCATTAGAAAACAATGTCAGTGAGAGAGAGAACAACCCACAAAGAAGGTCAGCAGGGACAAATTTGGGACACGCAGCTTCCACCCGCAACCATCTCCGACCATCACAATGAAATACTAGTTCAGAACATGAACTTTCTTTCACCGTCTCTCTTTGATTTTACCAATCGGATACATGAACTCTTGTCTTTTCTCCCACGCACACACTTTGCTATAGAGTGCAACATGCACGGGCTTCTTTTTTTTTTCAATAGGTTGCTCTGCGTAAGACTTCTCTGGATTACGTTCATGACCAGCAAAAACCAGTTTTAATCCCATGAAAATACTTCGAAGACTTACTCAACCACACGACCTCACTCATGGCAAAGATTCATTTACCTAACATTCATCCATATCCAGCGAGAAGCCTAACGAAGTAAATCAGAATGGAAGACGACGTGAACATAGGAGATCAGACAAAAATGAAACAATCACGGTATTTGGGGGTCTCGGTCCTAGACTAAATCCATAGGAATCAGGAACGGAAGGAATAAATCAAACGTGTATATTACAATATGAACATGAGATTGACATCCGGATTTTTATATTCAGTAAAACACTTCAAATGCGTAGACAATTTTGGTTCAGGCATTTTCACAAACTCATTGTAAGCAACGAATTGGAGAATGAGACGAAGCAGGAGTACATATGCGAAATTGAAACTTAAAATGTCACTGGGATAACTTAAGTCATTAGAAGTCATGGGTATGGCCTTCAATACAGCAGATTCGAACTTTGACGAAATAGAGCACGAAGCCCTACTTTAGCGAAGGGCATTACTGATTGCGATCGATTGCTTAACTTGCAAGAGGAGGTCTAAGAAATGTTGGTGACGACAATTGGTGCCGGCGAGAGAGTCTCGAACCAACTTCAAGTACTTCACGCTCACTGGCTCAGAAAGAGGACAGGCTCCTGCGCGACCGAGGTCAACGAAGGAAGTCTGCGAAACAGAGAAATCAGTGATAAGGTTTTCTAAGATCTACCTACAACTCGAAAGAAATTACTCTCCCAACGCGTGACCGAATTTCCCCTGCTGCCCAGTGAGTGATTTCAGCTTGAAGATAAGGTCGTTGTCTAAGAAGGATTGCGGACCTTGAAAATGAAGGCTCCGGAAACGTCAACAACGAAGATCAAGGCCAGCGAAAGAGAATCGGGCGAGCGCCAGGCACTTCGGGCACTTTGATCAGGAAACAGGGGAGAACAGAGGCGTAGTCGGCGAGGCTCGGAAGTGGCTGACAGCATCGCTTGGCGGTGGCTACGCCCATTAATAATAGCCTGAATCGACGAAGATTTTCTGCAAAAGAGAGAAATCAGTCAGGATACTCTCTATGAACTTTCTACGATTCAAAAATTACGTTCTGTCATGGCGATTCTCGGTCGACGCTCGGAGACGAGCAGCCAACGACTTCTGGAAGTGTGGTCGGTGGAGATCGGACCTGGTAGTGGGGAATCGGTTACAAGCTACGGACGTCCGCCCACAGGGAAGAAAGTGCGTAACAAACTGACTCTGCTATTCACGTCCAGCTCAGCTTTGTGGGAGCTTTGCTCGAGCTCTTTCGCTTCCCTCTTTTCAATCCGTCATCCATGGTTTCGTGCTGATGTAATGCAATTTTAACTGGTCGCTCTGTTTGTATTTAATATCAAATTTTCTCGTTCTTTTTTTATTTTTTTCTATTATTTTTTTAAATATTTTATTTATCGACTAGGTATCAACAGATATTTTTAAATGATAATAGCAAAAATAAAAATATTAACTCAATAATGGATGCACAAAACATATTGATTTGATTTGAGTGAAATTAAATCCATACTAGTTGTATGTCGGCACGTTGGGCAGATATAATTTACTCATTTCTCACCTCAATCTTAATGTTACATGCTAAGTCCTTCACACACACATGTATATATAAGCACATGAGTATCCATTCAATCTTTCCAATAAAGATTACTGATGCATGGAGGAGGGAAAGCACTTTGGAGGCTTTGCTAATTGCATTGGCATTTGCTTTCTCGAGGTGGTTCATCAAGTTCTTTGACAGGAGATATGATTGGCAACCTTGATGCCTTGTTCGTGTACGGTTATGCTTCCTAATGCAATCGTCTCTAAGCCCCCTCATTTCAAAACTATGCAAATTACTTCTGAAATGAGTTTTGTTGTGGATATGATTTTTGCAATGCACAATTCAATCGGAATTGAATGATGGGTTCTGTCAGGAAATTTTCAGAATAGAAACAATTAAAAGTATGGTGAAATGGTATAAAAACATGGGAAAACTTCATAATTCTTCCATTAAAAAGATAGGCGCATCACTAAAATCATGGGACAATTGCCAACTCGTCAAACCCCCAATAACAATGTGGATTTCTTGCTTGTTTGGCTCCTACTTTTTTTTTTTTTTTTTGGGTCAGAGGCTCCTACTTATCGTTGCTATAGATAACTCTGCTGAATGCTGTTATTATATATTAATATGAATATGTTTCTAACAAGTCAAGAAGTTTTATATAACCTACTACAAAGCTTAACCGCCTGTTAACATTCAAATAAATGGTTATAATCGCATGTCCACAAGTTTAGGCTTATCGACATTATCCACAAGTGGTTACAACTCTTCAATTGCCATTGGACTTAACTGTTAATCGGTATATCATTTAGTCTTTAGTTTTTATATTCAACATTTATCCAGATTTATTAATAAAAACCATAGTCATTGACAAACATCTCCGCTGTCAATAACTCATTGACACTATAATCATACTTAGCACGGAGCTCTATATCTATTCGAGTTAGTGTCATGTCGATTAAAAATACCCGGCCATTTTAAAATGTCAAGAGTAACATATTTCATATTCATATGGAAGGGCAACAGAAACAATAAAAATATAAATATTACAGCAAAAATTGGGTATATATATAGTCTAAGTGACTCCAGTTTGTCCTTCCTCATGTGGAACACACGTCAAATTACCCTATTTAGATACGGGCATATCTAATAAATTTCACACTTCCGAACCCCTTTATCTTATTACCAAATATTATCTAACATCGAAATAGAATGTCTTTTATTGTCTTTAGGCGTCTCGATGAACTTGCAAGTGTAAGACAAGCGATTAACAATTTATAGCACCCCATAATATAAATAATAAATAGCGAATTCATATGTGTGCATGCTACCATAAAACATTAATTAATGAAATTTTGTCAATGAAGTTCGAGTAAGAATCGAAAAATCTCATGAGTTATATAAGCATCAATATTTGGAGTAAGCCAAACTAATTATATATCTTTCTAACATACATACATTCCATTGGATATTTTGAATTATGCATTTTGTCTTTTCAAAACAGAAAACACAAAAAGTTATACTTATCCATCCACGAGTATGTATGTTAACTGAAGGTAAGTTATTACAATGTAGACCTCCGTTATAATGTGTCCACTTTCATCAAACCATATATTTCAACTCCCCCAAAAAAAATGATTATTATTATCCTTTAGCGATGGCATTGGCTCCTATCACGTGATGACCACATGTTATGACTATTCCCAATATAGTGCCTCTTCCAATTTGCATGATAATTTGCCAAAACTATTTCAAAAATATTTGATGTGTTCAGTGCTTTCTCTCTCATTAGTCAGACTCTGGTCAACCTTAGGACAACTGTTTGATTAAGAAAAGATAAGGCAAAATTTGAGGTGTCGACATGTTTTGCACAAATGGTTCCTCCATTTGAGGTTTCTTTCTTCTAATTGCACGACGGGCCCAAAGTAACGAGTTTCCCTGCCCTCAAGAATATGACCCTTAATTATTTTTAAAATATTTTTCTCCAAATTCGAATAGAAATGGCATTTTTATATTACAAATTATGAAATGAATTATACTTTTCTCTTCATAACAATATAATGATTGTAAGAGCTTGTTGAGGTACACATGAGAGTTATGTTAGAAAAACATATCCCACATTAGAGATTTGATGTAGTGTGGAAAAAGTTAATATATGCTAGTATGCTCACAACTCATCGATTTAAATTTTCATGCAAACATAGGTTTAACGTTGCTCATCCCAATGATCTCTACAAGTGAAGCTGGCTTAATGTTGCTCATCCCTCCGACAATAATGAAAAGAAAATGTCATATGCTGTCAAAACAAAAAACTCATGAAAGTTGGCTCATTCTCTCGATGGCCTCCTAAGGCAAAGGTGGCTTCTTGTACTGCTCGTCCATACAATAATAATGAAAAAAATAGACAACTCGTCAAAGTTGGCTTATTCGTTTCGTCCCGCCTGAACTAGTATGATCCTTCATGTCCATATTCAATTAGAAATTTGGGCTTGGCATGTCTCTGGACCTAGGCTTTTAAAGCTCAAAAAGCCCAGTCCAACTCATAATGTAATTTAAAAACCCTCAAAGTGTACACATTTTAATTTTAAAAAATGGGTTATTCGGACCCTAAAACCCATTGAAAATCCTCGAACGAGTTCTCTTCCTCTCCGGTATATGTTTCTTTCTACCGAAATTAACAAATAAAAAGTATATCTAGAAAAATAATCTGGGTAGGCGCAAACTGGGTCAGATGGAACCGAAAACCGTTAGTACAAACAGCGGCCTGTGCCCACCACTTCAGGGAAGCTACCTCAGGCCAAAGAAACAAGTGAGGTTTAAGATTTTCCTTCTTGTGGGCAGTCACCTTGGCGACTTTTGATTATTGAATGGGAGTGCGTTTATTTCAACGAAATGGTCCCCCGGAAAAAAAATATATAATATTTTCGTAGGACAATCGTAAAACGAACCAATTGATTTTAGAAATTTAGACTTTCGAAAAAGTTGTGGGGAAACCATATGAGAACAATGGAAAGTAGAATGAAAAAGTAGAAAAGAAACTGTGTGGGAGACTCCTATAGTCCGCTGTCAGCGTCCAAGAAACTTCCTATTAATGATATCGTCGATCATGGGGGAAAAAACAAGAGCTATATAAGCATCGAATTTGGAGTAAGCATAACAAATTATGTAGCTCATAAGCATACTGATATTTCGTTTAATGTTTTGAATCATGCATTTTGCCTTCTAAAAACAGGACACACAAAAAATTTCGATCCATAGGAAAAATCGAAAGAGTACAACACAGAAAAAAAAGACACAGAGTGGCTTAGTTGAACTCAATCGAAAGGAAACAGAAAATTAAGAATGCTTATTCCAATCCTTTTACGACAGCACTGGTTCTTGTTAAGCAACGGTGGTCGTAGGTTTACGACATTTAACGAATATTCCCATATAATGCCTCTTCCAATCTACATAATAATTTCCCATTAAAATTTTCAAATACCCTTTCTCTCATTGGTCAAACATTGGTCAATTTTTTGTGAACCCTAGGATAATTGTTTGATTTTAGAAAAGATAAGGCAAAGTTTGACATGTTGACATGTTGACATGTTTTGCACAAATCATTCCTATAGTTGACGTTTCTTCCTACTACTCACATGGCTAAGACAAAGTCACGATTTTCTTGCCCTCAATGTCATATGAACCTTTTTTGATTTTTCTCAAAATTTTGCAACTAAATAATACTTTTACATTAGCAATTATGAAATAAATTATATTTCACTCTTTATATCAATATGAGTTTGTAAGTGCTCCACAAATTGTTGAAGTACAAGCGTAAGTTGTGTTAAAGAAAATCTCATATTAGAGGTTTATGGTGTAGAGAAATTTATATATGATAGCTCATCCATAACTCAATCACTTAAATCCTTAAGTAAATGTGGATTCAATTACATATATTGATGAACTCAAATTTGGATTCCTTATTTATGATCTTCTCAAACGAAAGTACTGCGCTTTTGCTACATGTCTCTATAACAATAATGAAAAGGAAAAATTCATAATCCAAAATATAAAACCAACTCGTGAAAACTGGCTCAGTCGTTTCATCTAGCCTCAACCGGTTCCATCCTTCGTGCCAATATCCAATTGGAAATTTGTGCTCGAGCATGTCCCTGGGCCTAAGCTTCAAAAGTTCTAAAAGCCTACTCCAACTTATTAACATATTTTAAAAACCCTAAAACCCCTTGAAAATCCTCAAGGGCATTCTCCTCCGCTCTTGTATATATGGAAATTAACAAATAAGAAAAGTCTCTGAAGTTTTTTTGGTACAAAGGCCTATGCCAACCCCTCCGGGAAGCCATTTCATGCCAAAGAAACAAGTGTAGTTTAAGATTTTTGAAAGCACTTTTGGACCACCATCGCTGCCTCTCTTCTTTCTGATTATGTATGGCAAACATGCCAAATAATTGGCCCCTTCTTTCTCCTCCTTTTTGGGAAGTCACTTTAGCGGCTTTTGACGTGGAATGGTAGCGTTCATTTCAACGAAAGGTTCCCCCAGACAATATATATATTAAGAAATCTTCGCGGCCCAATCATTCCGAAAACTAATTAATTTTGCAAATTCGGACTTTTGAAAAAGTTGGGGAAAAAGCCATGTGAAATCAACGGGAGTGCAGAGCGGGAAAGTAGAAAAGAACCTACGTGGAAGGCAACAAAGAGGGAAAGTAGAAAAGAACATACGTGGAAGACACCAATGGCTCGTTGCGCAATGCACCAAACAATGTCTCATTCTATTTTATTATAGAAATCAGTTTGGTTATATTTTTATTTCCAAAAATAGATTTGTTCCCGAGATAAGATTTACAATAAAATCAAGAAATAAAAGAAAAATTACTTCTTTATTTCTGAAAATAATTCTAGAATCAAGCCCAAATCTTTTTTTTCCCTCTTTTCTTTCCTTCTTTTCATTTTCTTTCTTTATCTTTTTCTCTTCTTATGTTTCCTCTAGCCAGTCATTGGCCATCACCAAGGGTCCTCACCCAGTCGTTGTGAGTCTTGCTCACCCTAGCCCGGGCGAGGCTCAACCTCACCTTGCTCACCGACCTCGTGGCGGTTGGGCAAGGCAACCCTTGCCGGCTCTCATCGGCGCCGCGTGGTCATCGCGTGGCTAGTCACTAACTAGAAGAAGAAGAAGTGAATGAAAAAGTAAAAAGAGAAAAAAGAAAAAAATGTAATAAAATTATTGAAAAATTTAATAATTTTGAGGGACGTAATAAACGCATTTCTATTCCGAGAATAGAAATTTTAGATTATTACCAAATGCATCAAATACCCAGAAATTAGTTCAGGAAACATAATTACAAAAAACTATTTCTGAGCATAAATTATTCTCGGGAATAAAATAGTTACCAAAAGCTTTCCTAAAGTCTATTGTCAGTCCAAGACACTTCCAACTAATGATATGATTGACCAAGATGGAAATAGCAAGAAGAAGATCCGAAGGTAATGAGACTTTAAACGAGAAAGAAGCTATCTCATGCTGCCATAGCACGGCATAGTCGCCCTCATTTTCCGGGAGGGGAGAGAAAGAGAGGGGGGAAATGCGAGAAATTTTTCGTCTCATGTAATTGCTCCGTCGCTGTTTACTCTCCCATCCACGCACCGTGAAATGGAATGCTCATCACTAGCAAATACGACCAGAGAAATGGCAATAGAGCATCTCTTCACCATGAAGCCAAGGAAGAGGGAGAATCAATTTCTTCAAGTCTAAGCTACACTTGTGCGTTCAAGTACCAATAGGAGTATCATGACATGCAGCCAAAAAGATGAAAATAACATTACAGAGCTATTGTGACATCCAACTGGATTAAGTTCTCATCTGTTTCCTATATTTAATCAGGTCATTAGAGGAATGCCAAAAGATATTAGCGGAATGAATGCTTATTCCAATCCTTTTACGACAACACTAGTTCTTGTTAAGCAACGGTGGTCGTAGGTTTACGACGTTTAACGAATATTCCCATATAATGCCTCTTCCAATCTACATAATAATTTCCCATTAAAATTTTCAAATACCCTTTTTCTCATTGGTCAAACATTGGTCAATTGTTTGTGAACCCTAGGATAATTGTTTGATTTTAGAAAAGATAAGGCAAAGTTTGAGATTTTGACATGTTTTGCACAAATCATTCCTACAGTTGACGTTTCTTCCTACTACTCACATGGCTGGGACAAAGTCATGATTTTTCTTGCCCTCAATGTCATATGAACCTTTTTTTCGATTTTTCTCAAAATTTTGCAACTAAATAATACTTTTACATTAGCAATTATGAAATAAATTATATTTCACTCTTCATATTGATATGAGGTTGTAAGTGCTTCGCAAATTGTTGAAGATTGTTGAAGTACAAGCGTAAGTTATGTTAAAGAAAATCTCATATTAGAGGTTTTATATGGTGTAGAGAAATTTATATATGATAGCTCGTCCATAACTCAATCATTTAAATCCTTGAGTAAATGTGGATTCAATTACATATATTGATGAACTTGAATTTGGATTCCTTCTTTATGATCTCCTCAAACGAAAGTATCGTGCTTTTGCTACATGTCTCTGTAACAATAATGAAAAGGAAAATTCATAATCCAAAATATAAAACCAACTTGTGAAAACCGGCTCATCGTTTCGTCCAGCCTCAACCGGTTCCATCCTTCGTGCCAATATCCAATTGGAAATTTGTGCTCGAGCATGTCCCTGGACCTAAGCTTCAAAAGTTCTGAAAGCCTACTCCAACTTATTAACATATCTTAAAAACCCTAAAACCCCTTGAAAATCCTCAAGGGCACTATCCTCGGCTCTTGTATATACAGAAATTAACAAATAAGAAAAGTCTTTGAAAATTATTTGGTACAAAGGCCTGTGCCAACCCCTCGAGGAAGCGATTTCATGCCAAAGAAACAAGTGTAGTTTAAGATTTTTAATGCACTTCTGGACCACCATCGCTGCCTCTCTTCTTTCTGATTCTGTACGGCAAACATGCCAAATAATTGGCCCCTTCTTTCTTCTCCTTTTTGGGAAGTCACTTTAGCGGCTTTTGACGTGGAATGGTAGCGTTCATTTCAACGAAAGGTTCCCCCAGACAATATATATATTAAGGAACCTTCCCGGCCCAGTCATTTCGAAAACTAATTGATTTTACAAATTCGGACTTTTGAAAAAGTTGGGGGAAAAAGCCATGCGAAATCAATGGGAGTGCAGAGCGGGAAAGTAGAAAAGAACCTACGTGGAAGACACCAATGGCTTGTTGCGCAGCGCACCAAACAATGTCTCATTCTATTTTATTATAAAAATCAGTTTGGTTATATTTTTATTTTCAAAAATAGATTTGTTCCCGAAATAAGATTTACAATAAATTAAGAAATAAAAAAATTACTTCTTTATTTCTGAAAACAATTCTAGAATCAAGCCAAAATCTCTTTTTTTTCCGTCTTTTCTTTTCTTCTTTTCATTTTCTTTCTTTTTCTTTTCCTCTTCTTTTGTTTCCTCTAACCAGTCGTTGGCCCTCACCAAGGCTCCTCGCCCAACTGCCGCGAGTCTCCCTCACCCTAGCCCAGCGAGGCTCGACCTCACCTTGGCTCACCCAACCTCATGGTGGTTGGGCAAGGTCAACCCTTGCCAGCTCTCATCTGGCCAGTCGCAGGTTATCGCTGTGGCTAGCCACCAACTAAAGGAAGAAGAAGAGAAGGAAAAAGTAAAAAGAGAAAAAAGAAAAAAATGTAATAAAATTATTGAAAATTCCACAATCTTAGATTTGTAAAAAGTAAAACAATTCTCTCATGCTTTACTTAAGTATCTAATTAACTCACCAAAAATAGATTAGTGATAACTCCAAAATAGAAATATTTGCACGTTAAAAAACTTAAACCTAACTCTCAAATTGATGTGGGCTCCCAAGCTAAGTGTAAACTTAGCAATCCATAAACTAAACTTTAGATGGCGCACCTTTGGGAATATGAATTGACATCCTTAATTATATTACTATCCAATATAGAGGATAAATTTAACTTGGGACAGCCCCAACCCTCTCTCAATGTAGCCCCAACTCCTCAATAACTCTAATGTAATAAACATGTTAAAATTAATTGCATGTTGTAAATGAATGATCGTTATGATTATACATTTGCCAATAACATGTTCCTTAAGAGAAAAATAGCGATGCTTAGGCATATAATTCAGAGATCTATAGTCCTAGGGTCCTAGCCTGTCATGCTTCTAAGAAAAATTGCATCAAACAATCTAAGCAAGAGAGCTCGACATTTCATTAATACTAAGTTTGAATATGTTGGCGATCATCAAATGAATAATGCTTTATCACAAACTATCCAATTTTGAATACAATCAAAGAGAATTCTGAAACCCTTCTCACAAAACAAACCGATAGATTCAAGATTTTTGCCTAATTTCTGCATCGTGGAAGACATTCAACAAGGTTAACTTCTGGCCAGAGCTACAATTCGAATTCCGTTGTTCCATTTTTAGGATTCTTGGTTGCATTGTGGTTTCCCGTTAGAACCTAGGGCAGGGACTCTTTAAAATATCATTGCCACACACTAATTCATCATATTCACCTTTCGTTCCTTCCGCCTGCATGCTATCCGCATCATCCGCTTTTATGACTATTTTGTCATTACATGCATTATTGGAGGGACCTCTCTCTTTCTGACCACGAATCAGATCCTTTGTTCGTAAAAGTGAACTCCTATTTCGAAATTAACGAGAACATTGATTTTCAAGAAAAAGCATTCGAGCCGCCAGGTTAGACTTGTTAATGTATCTTTCTTGACTGCTTTTTACTGTGCTAATAGGAACGGCTTTAGCCTTTCCAGACAGTGGTGAACCCACCCGAATCTTCTTTCTTGGGATTTTTTAGGTGAGTCGTAAACTGGGTAAAGTTCGAGCGAGAGCCACGCTCGATAATTTCAATTGGGGATCGTCATGCGTTTTTGAGAAAGTTTAACTATATGGAGATTCCCGTGATTATAAAAAGCTATTAGAAAAGCATAAGCATATTTTTAGAGGGTTCACAAAATGATTATTTATATCACAAAATAAATACATAAATCTTGCTTGAGATCGAGTCACACGACACGGTTTAGTGTGAGCTGTACCTTGATCTTTATGATTACTTTCCTAAATCTCTGATCTTATAAAAATTTTGAAACTCTAACAACGTGGAGCGCATTTTATTTGCAGACACCTCAGTCTGCATGAAAGGTCGACTCTGGACCTAAAGACCTAAACTTTTTGACACGAGGCTGAACTTTTCCTACAAGTCATCTAAACCTTAGTCTTCGTCTGATTATCTTATCTTGAACGGGTCATTCCCCTGCCCCTTGCGCGGGACTGGCCCCGCATCCAAGACGAACCGTTGGATAAAAAGAGAAACAACGGCAACCGTCGAATGTGCTTGCAAAAGTAAAATCGGCACTAAGTACCCAAATTTGCAAACGTAAAACCATCATGTCAATACAAAAGTAGAGAGCACGCATCCTCTGAGCTCTGCCTTTCCAGACAGAGGTGAAGTTCCTCGAAACTTGCTTCCTTTGAGGTTGGCGCTCCTGAGAAACTTTGTGTTGAGATCAACGAAAAAAATCATTATAGATCGTACCCGTTTTAATTTCCGGTGACATTTCTACTTGTCCAGCAACTTCCGGCTTCATAGAGCTCAGAAATCTGCTTTTGCTGAGCTGGTGCGACTCTAATGTTTCATTTTCTCTGCAACTGCCTGCGATGGAGAACTCCTGCATCCTTCAATGGCATTGGAGAAGCTGGTTCTTCCCGCAACCACGAACCTATGCAAATACCTGAAGCAGTGGAAGGGCGTGAGTATGAAGTGTTCTTGAGCTTTAGAGGACCGGATACACGCACAAGCTTTGCCGATTACCTTTACACCAGTCTCACAGAAGCAGGAGTCCATACATACCGAGATAATGAAAAGCTGCGCACTGGTGAAGAGATCGGCCCGGAGCTTCTTAAAGCGATCGAGCAATCAAAGATCTCCATACCCATCTTCTCTGAAGGATATGCTTCCAGCAAGTGGTGCCTTGATGAGCTAGCTCATATGGTGGACTGTAGGAAGAAGGGACAGATAATCATGCCCATTTTCTACTATGTCCAACCATCCGAGGTTCGCAACCAAACTGAGGCTTATGGCAACGCCTTGCTTGTGCTAAAAAAAAAGAAGCGTGTGGACAATGAGACCATCCGGAAGTGGAGAGCTGCTCTCAATGAGGTTGGAGGGTTAAAGGGATGGAACGTGGAAAACGAGAATAGGTACCGAATCTTCCATTCTCAAATTGCATGCCAAAATGGAAGCTCTCTTGCTTGCAGTCGGCTTTCTATTGCTGTGTGGATTATCGATCTTATTATATCTTTCTCTCTTAAAAATACATAGAAATTGCACAAATGCGATCGTGTCATGTTGGTGCGGATCCAAGAGGCCATGACACATTGAATGCTTTTCCTTTCTTGTCTTTACGGTACAAAAGAAATTTAAGTACAAATGCTTTTCTATTGGATTTACTAGTAGAAAGCTAGGGTACGCACGAGGTTTGAAAATTATGTTTTGTTTTACTTGGATAAATTGTAGCTACATTGGTTCCGTTTGTTCGAATAATGTTTAGACATTCTAATTTGACTTTTCCTCGTTCATCCAAATATATTTATAATATACAATATGAAAACATTTATGCATATTTATGTAGTAAGTGGCGCATACAAATATTCGTCGTATTGTATGCCAAAAATTAATGGAGTAACTTAATGAATCTCTCATTTATTGTTCAGAACACTTAAGACGGGTACGATGTGCGAAAAAGAAGCTTGTGTACACATCCGAAATACACGTAAAAAAAAAAAACAAATCAGCCTTTATTCCTCTTATTAGCAAGATATTACGATCATCTACTGTACCTGACGGTTGTGTAGCTGCTCTAAATCTGCACAAGGTTTGAGCATCTGCCTAGCATGTGCATGAATTTATTCGTCCTGATCAACGCAATGCGTAAGTTCCACTTGCAGTTGCATTTCTGGTTGCCTCCTGCGGCTTCCCAGCGTAGTGTTATCAATTCCTGATGTCATATATTTCAGCTTGCCGATTCTAACTTATTTTTCTGTTCACTTTGGTCTTCCTCATCGTTTATATCATTAGGTACGAAGGACAACTGGTTAAACGTATCGTTACGAAGGTTTTACTTGACCTGAAAAAGGCATATTTGGTGGTCACTGACTTCTTGGTGGGGGTTGACAAAAATGTGAAGGACATACTGGGGATGATAGGCACCAACACAGAGGATGTAAAAATCTTGGGAATCCACGGCATGGGTGGCATCGGAAAAACGACTCTTGCCAGAGTAGTCTACAATAAGCTTACCCAGGACTTTGCTTATTGTTGTTCCCTTGACGATGTTAGAGAAACTTCAAACTCAAAAGGAATTTTATATTTGCAGAACCATCTAATTTCAGCCCTTTCAAGGGAGGCAATTCCATTTGCTAATAGCGTCGACAACGGGATAATGGTGATAGAGGAGAGATTTTCCCATAAGAGAGTTCTTATTCTTCTCGATGATGTTGGCAAAAAGAGTCAATTAACTACACTATTGGGGAGGCGATGTCACTTTGGTCCAGGAAGCTTGATACTTATAACCACAAGAAATGCAATTGTCCTTCATGAATTTGATGTGAAATTGATATATGAAGTTCCTATAATGGATTCGAATAGATCTCTTCAGCTTTTCAGCAAGCATGCTTTTAGAAGAGATCACCCTCCACCAGAAATATTAGAGGTGTCTAGAGAAATTGTGGAGATAGCCCAAGGTGTTCCATTGGTTGTTGAGGTAATGGGTTCAACTTTATCATTGTGTGGACAAAGAAAAGAAATCTGGGATGAGTACTTGGAGAAGTGGAAAATGGGTCCTTTTAAGGAAATTCAAGATAAGTTGATGATAAGTTACGAAGCATTGGATCATTGCCAGAAGCAAATATTTCTTGATATAGCTTGTTTTTTCATCGGATGTGATAAGACTAATGCAATATACATGTGGAGAGATTTTCATTTATGCCCAACACAAGGTCTTGAAGTTCTTCAAAGGATGTCACTAATTAAGATTGAAAAAGACAATAAGTTTTGGATGCACGATCATCTTAGAGATCTTGGAAGGAATTTAGCCCAGAACAGTAGATTGTGGAACCTTGAGGAGTCATTGGGTGTACTGCAGATGAGTGAGGTAAATCTTGGACCTGACTACCCAAATATAATTAAGGGCTGTTGTTTGTGAAATTCTAACTTTGTCCCAAGATTTTCTCTTAGTTAACTAACCGTGTTCTTCCTTTTCCTAAATTTGTCTTGCTTCAATATTCAGAGAAATGAAAGGCTCGAAGCCCTCTGTCTGAATTTTGACCAATTTTCGAAGGACAGTCTTCCTCTTGAAGGATTTGCAGCACTTCCAAAACTAGAAGTATTTGCAACGCTTCCAAAACTAAGGTTCCTTCAAGTGGACGGCCAATTACTCCAATCCCTCAATTCCGGCTTGGTAGGTTTCCTTTCAAAAGCTACCCTACTTTGGTATAACATGTCTGGGATTTTTTCACCGATGAACTCTTTTTTTTTTCCTAGGAAATTTCATCGATGAACATATTAAATAGGAAGAAACAGCTCCTTCCAAATTTAAGATGGCTCATGTGGCATCATTTTCCTTGGCGGGCACTCACGATGACTTACTTTTCAATGAACAAATTAGTCATCCTCGATTTTTCAAAGAGTGAAATTACACATGATTGGGATGGATGGAGAATAATCAAGGTATAGTTTGTTCTAGAACAATCTTCTTATTATTGTCACTATTCTCTTTCTGTAAAATTTATCTACAAGTTACCATATTGGTGCTGTAGGGAGCTTGCAATTTGAAAGTTCTTAATCTTACCAACTGCACCTGCTTGACCAAGACACCCGATCTATCCGGATTACTCAAACTAGAGAGATTGATTCTTGATGGCTGTGTTAGATTGGCTGGAATCGACTCGTCAATTGGTAAATTGAAGAACTTGATTTTCTTGAGCTTAATATTTTGCCACGAGCTTTACTCTCTGCCGGAAGAGCTAGGTGGCTTGCCAAGTCTAAAAGAACTTCTCCTTCAAGGTACCTCAATACGAGAAATTCCCGATTGGTGGGCTTTGGAAAAATTGGAGAATCCCAACGCTCAGGATTCCCTGTTGGTTAAAACATTGAGTTCAATCAACTATCCAACTTCTTCGTTAGATCTTTCTTTCATGGATACACCTATAGTTCACCTACCCGACTTCATTGGACCATTGACAAGACTCGAGCGACTGAATTTGAGAGGATGTCGGCACATAAATAGACTTCCAGACCTCATGGGAAAATTATGGTCATTGACTGAATTAGATCTGTTTGATTCAAGAATCACAGAGTTACCTGACTCTATGGAAAATTTGGGGAATCTAAAAACACTGATAGTAGAAACAGATGATGAGTTAAAAGGTATATCTGTCTTGCCTAAACTTCCAGTAAGCTTGACTTCTTTGGTAATCATGTCGTGTTCCATGGTAACTGTTCCTGATCTTTCGGATCTGATCAACTTGAATCGGCTAATACTGTTCATGGGGGCGTGTGACAGCTCTAGCCTGGAGTCGGTGCCAGATCCCTCGCCTTGGTGGCTTGGGAGGTTATCTAAACTACAAACCTTGGCATTGAGTATCCCACACATGACTAACCTATCTCCTGAGCTAGGTGCCCTTTCTCACTTGAAGCATCTTCACCTCTGGGGTTGCGATGGACTCCAATGCATTCCGCAGATCTCCTCGAGTGTCTCGAGACTTACAATCGCGAGTTGCTATTCACTGACCACACTTGATATTTCAAATTTGAAGAACCTATCCAGCCTTTACATTAGGGCCCGTTTGGTTCAGCTTTGGGGAAATGCCATTGGGAGAATGCAAATATCTTTGAAGTAAAGGTGTTTCCGAAATGCTTTGACTTGTTTGGTAAACTATAACCGAAAAGTGCTTTAGGGAAATGCAAGACTTGTTTGGTAAACATATATTTGAAAAGCCTTTTAGTGTGACCAAATTAAGTATTTTAGTTTTAGTATTTTTAAAATTGCAAAAAGAAACAATGACTATATAACCTTTTACATTTTCATGTTGAGAGTAATGTAAAAGATATATATTAGTAAATTTATTTAAAAATTATATTAAAAGAATTTGATTATAAATTAGATGCAAAGCTCAAAAAATTAATTTTTTTAGTTTTAGTATCTTTAAAATTACAAAAAATAAACAATGACTATATAACTTTTTACATTTTCATGTTGAGAGTAATGTAAAAGATATATATTAGTAAATTTATTTAAAAATTATATTAAAATAATTTGATTATAGATTAGATGCAAAGCTCAAAAAATTAAGTTTTTTAGTTTTAGTATTTTTAAAATTGTAAAAAATAAACAATGATTATATAACATTTTACATTTTCATGTTGAGAGTAATGTAAAAGATATATATTAGTAAATTTATTTAAAAATTATATTAAAATAATTTGATTATAGATTAGATGCAAAGCTCAACTTTTGGCCTAGAGTTCTTTTAGGTTTGTTTTCAACTTTGAATAATTTTTTTAATTATTGTAGTATTAATCATTTTCGTTTATTAATGATTATTCTAGTGTATTGATAAAAAGTTGGGCTATTGATTGTCAAAAGATAAAAATGACAAAAAAAAAAAAAAAAAAAAAAAAGAGGTAAACCCAACATTTGCAAAAGGTTTTTATTATTTAAAAAAAAAATAAAAATAAAATCCGATGAAACTCCGTCGCCGATCAACGGCGGTTGGGGTGTGGGGAAGATGATCGGTTTAAAAAAAAAAAAGAAAAAGAAGTCAACGGATGAACAGTAGATGTGGACTTGCATTTCCAAAATGCTGAAAGCTCAAAGCAGTCCTCACTCACTGAAGCTGGCATTTCAAATGCCAGCATTTGGCCAAGGATACCTTCAAATGCTGAACCAAACGCCTAATTTTTTTCCTAATGGGCTTTCAGCCCTGAAAGCCCCTTGGAAATGCTGAACCAAACGATGCCATACATCGGTAAAGGATCTTTCCGAGCGTGAACTGCTGGACAACAACCTGCTAGAGTGGGAGATTATAAAAGAGGGACTATTTTTCTTGTCGATTGAGCACCTTGTCGAAGTGGTTTTGGGAGATCAAAGCTACAGAAATATTTAGGCGCTGGAACTCTAGATTCGCCTTTGTCCGGCTACAAAGTTCTGCGCGAGTGAGGAACACGAGGATACATTTGGAGATTGCGCCTGCAATGTCTCTGCAATTATCTGCAAATTCGAAGGTACAATAGGATGAGGATTTTATTATGTTCCGCATTTTTGAATCCTTAGAATCTTCTTCAGTGGGAATTGCAATTGTTGTTAATTTAAATTTTTCGTTGCTACTTTTGTTTGGAAAAAAGAATTCGAACAGGACATTCTTTGCTATTATAGTAATGAAATGAGACAACGCCACGGAGGTGAGAGGGACAACCACGTAGCATCCATAGTCACATATATATCAGGTACATAAGCATCAACGGCACGTGTTGTCATTGATAATGTCATTGATGCTTTCGATGGGGAACTCTAATTCAATGAAGCTGTATTTTCATCGACGGAGTTGTCTTTCTTTTTTTATTTTTTGTGCATGTGTTTTTCTAGATTAAGTTTTATGACTAGCAGGACCAAAATCCATCTTGCGAAACTTCCAGTGAACCTTAACCATCTAGCAATTGATGCTTTCGGACTATGCCGAATCTTTTGTGCCAGACCAATTTGAAAGAGCTACTGTTGTATATGCCTGTGGATGGCCCCATCGACATCTATTTTTTTTTCCAAGAAAAGTAACATATTTTTTTTCACCTTAAACTTGCATATCATGACCATAGGAGTATTTTGACATGTGCACATCGCAGGTTGAGTGCTAGCTCTTAGTAGGTAGATTGAAAAACAATAGATTATCTATACATAAGTTTAGATAAAACTGAAAGCCTGTGATCCCTAAGAGAAAATATATTGTCATTTATGTTTTAAGGAGTTCGATCTTTATCTAATGTTTACAATTTCTAAGTATTCATATCAAGCAAATTTAAAAATAAGAAACAAAGTAAAATAGATATGACTTTAATGTGTATCAAGATTTTTATAGCAGTTTTTCTATTAATTTGATTATAACTTCCATACCAAGTAAGCGGCCCGATTTTGCTGGAACAGGCCAATCTGGTCCATCCCGGCCCAATTTTTCTGCTCCCGGCCTATCTTTAGCCTTTCTCAACTTGTTTTGGCCCAATTCTGCTGGCATGTGGGGGGTCCTTGGGAGCATGCGGATTTTAATTTAAACTTGTTCATACGAACAAGGGGATGGATCCATCTTTTCTGGACAGTTTTGTTATACGTTTGTAGTGTACAGACACCGATCTTACGAAAAGTGAAAATCAAATAGCGGTACTTTGGATTTATTAAATTGAGCGGCAATTGCTCCAACTACTTTAACTGCTGGAGAACGATGTAATATGTATTTTTTTTTTTTCTCAACAACTCCCCCAGACGGAGGTTTACAAGATGATGGGAACTATAGAACACCATAGATGATGAAAGGTTGGTTGAACTACTGCATAACAAACAAGAAAAGCCATGAATGAAAAGAGCGAGAAATTGATGTTGAGGACTTTTGGTCCTATAATATATTGAATGGAGCATGCAAACAATTTCGAAAGGTTAAGTTATTAGAGGTGTAATTTCTGGTGAACTCCATCCTCTAGATCTGAGGTTGCACAAGAAAACAAGAATTGAGCAAATGCATAAACCTTTTCCTCTTGTACTAAAATTTCGTCTCTGTTGCAACTAATTTGATTTGTTTGGACAGTAGAGAGGAAACAACGTATGCTGCTTCTGTGTCCCACTTGTGCTAGCGTATGTGTAATGTCCTTATTTTCTTTTGTCTTGCTATCCCAGTTTCTAAATTTCATTCCAGATAGACTCACGAAAGATATAGGAAAATGCTTTGAGAAGGCTATCATGGAATAACAAAGAAGACAACCATGTTCGCTAGATAATAATTCGTAAGTTCCTTCCATGACACGGACTTGATCGCTCACTGCTATCGTGTAGATCTAGCTTTTCTATTTATAGCTGCAATGGGTGTCCAGATTCACATAATTTTCCATGTTGTGATATGTCATCTCCATCTCATAGAAGTCAGGGCCATAAGCGTATCTCGAGCTTGTTAGCTCTCATAGTGCCTTCGCCAACCAGCCACAACATGTCTTCATTCATAAGGCTGTTGAATCTTGCGGAAACGTGGTACAAATATAATTTACAAAATATAACTTTCACTATTACAATATTTTCTCACACCACATACAATACTCAGACAACTCTACACAATTTCTCGCACTCACTTGCATACATAGCACACTCTACTCAACACACTCTCAAGACCCCTACACACACCCACACACCCCCTTGGACTTCTTACTCACACACTCTTGGTTGGACACTCAAGGGGCAAGAACCCCTATTTATAGGAGGCAAAGTGGCTTTCTACACTATTCTAGAAGTATCATTTTATTATAGCTTGACAACTAGATTTCTATGGAGAAGTCTAGAAGTGGTGCAGCTTATGGATTTTGCTAGAAGATTCTGGAGAAGGGAGAGATATGGAGAACTCTAGAGAGAGATCTAGAGAACTCCAGAAGAGAGAGAGGCGGTGATCTTCAACAAAGGCCGCATCATTTTTTGACTAATATACCCATCTCAGCATATTGTGTGTTACCTAATATGCTTGTGACAGGTCTCATGTTTATTGCCTCCATATTGTATGTAGGAATTTGACATATCCTGTCGATCTTATTTATAAGTTTTATGGAATTTCTGTCATCACGCCTATAGTACTTTTGTGAAGTCTTTCCATAGATAATCGCAGTATATTTGTATGTATTCGATAATTCTTTGCATGAAACATTGATGAGAAAACAAAATGGCAGGGGTGGCAAATCGATGAGTTGGATTGGATTGGGTTGGGTTGGGATGAGTTATAATGGAGTTTGACCAAATCCACTCATTTGACTCACGTTGACCATTTTATTTGCTAATCTATTTAAATAGTCGTATCCCATCCAATCCAATTCATATCTAATCCAAACCCGCCCGTTCAAAGAAAAAGAAAAAAAAAGGCACAACAAAACTCAAAAATAAATTTAGACTAATAGTAGGTAAATGAATAAATTTAGAAAAAAGTCAATAATAGACAAACGAAAAATAAAAGAAATATGCAAAGTTAAATGAAAATCTTTTCTCGTCCCTAAATTGACCTACACAAAAACATGTAATAAATGGCACGCCTCATGAGACGAGATTTCGTCGGTATTCCTTCATCACGGTTGATTGTGCCGATTGCTCTATTGCCGTATTTCACGTCCTGATCCTAAAAATAGCAGTCACGAACCTGAAGAAAATTACCAGTGAGACGAATTCATCCCGAATTGTGACATTGAAACGAACTGTGAGATTCGATGAGTGGTATTTTTCAAGGATTCGAGTGGGACAAAACCGTGGAGAACGACAACGCGTGCCGTTCTGTAGGAGGTGACCGGAAAAATGAGAGGTTGCCTGAGGTGTTTGAATCTACCTCGGACAATTTACTGGGAAAAAAATTGACAAGAGTAAAAGACAAGCGAAAAGTAGAATGAAGAAGCGGAGGATTAGGAGAAATCAGAGAACAGAGAGCGGAAATAAGGTAAACAAAAAGAGCAAGACGCAAACACAAAACCGAGACTGGAACGAGGAAGAAGAAGCCACCACATGTGCTTCGTGCAGAAGGCGATGAGGGAGGGGCTCCAAATCCGAAGACGAGGGAAAACGCTTGAGCTTCTTCTCCTTGACGACCTCCAAAACCGCGATGCCGAGGCGGAGGGGGTGGACACAGTCATGGAGAGGGTTCCAAATCGAAGCCTCCTGGCGGATGTGAGAAAATCGGAGGCAAACTTATTGGAAGCTTGCAGGACTATCGCCGGCGAAACCGGCGCTATCACTGGCAATGCCGCCGGCGAGACAAGCCACGGTAGGCCACATTGTCGACCGCGCCGGTGCTCTTCGCACTTTCCCTTCTTTTCTTCCACATTGAATTCCTTTTTACCCTTTTTTTCCCGTTTTGTTTGGCTAATAATCTTTTAGGCTCAAATGAGTTTGTTTTTAGACCCACGTCTAGTTGGATTTAATATCGTGAACCCACATTAATCTGTTTCTAAATTTCGAGTAACTCATATTTGATCTCACCTATTGAATTTGAGTTTAAAAAAATGGGTTATGAATTCATTTTGCCTACTGTGTGGCTTAAAACTTAATTGTCATGAAAATATGAAACATATCGTTTTTTAAAGGGTTAATACCTTAAAAAATTTCAAACTGGTACACCTGCGACAAATTTATTCCAAACTATTTTTTTTACCTCCAAAAACCTCAAACTGGTATATTTTTGACAAATTTATCCCAAACTGGTATACTTGTGACAAATTTACCCTCCGTTAGTTTTTGTTAAATTTTATAGTCAAATTATTAAGTTAGCGGAGGGTATATTTATCACAAATTTACTAATTTGAGATTTTTTGCAATTAAATAAATTAGTTTGGGATAAATTTGTCATAAATGTACTAATTTAGGGTTTTTTATGGTTAGTCGGGGTAAATTTGTCATAAGTATACAAGTTTGGGATTTTTCATGGTCAAAAAAATAGTTTTGGATAAATTTGTACTAATTTGAGGTTTTTAGAGTATTAACCATTTTTTAAAAAGGGGATTTTGTGATTTCGCTCAATCACAAAAAAGCGACCCATCTATTTCTAACTATTTGATAGTACACCAAAAAAAAAAAAAAAATCACAGAGCCAATCTTATGTATATACACAAGAAGAAAACAGTGATTGTTGATGTAGCCTTTTTTTTTTTTTGGAAGAAGATTTGTGGTAGAGGATTTTAGTTCAACTCATCATAACCCCATGTCCCTGGTCGATGCAATTGACGTTCAAGCTCTATAAAGAAAAAATGCTGACAGAACGCGAAAGTGCACCTATCAAATTCAAATTAATAGCTATAAATGGTACCATTTCCCCATGCATCAGCTCCATCCAAAAGCAAGGGAGCAGGAGGCAACAACTTACCATTATTTGTTTAACCGAAATAGTACAGATGTTCTTTATTTGTACCATTTCAAGATAAGGGTAAACTTCCGTCCTAAAAAAAAAAAGATAAGAGTAAACTTATCAAATGCGTTTCAAAGTTATAAATGGTATTGTTTCGCCACTCTTGATATCCTTATTCATAAGCAATTATTTTTTTACTCATCAACAATACTTGTAAGAAACTGTTTTTTTACTCATCGACGATATTTGTGCAACTTGCCCATTAAATAAATGACCGCTGCATATTATTATGCGCATTTATCGCGGCAGTTATTCTCACTCAAGTTCTAATATTAATTCCACTTAATCTTTAGATCTAGTGCACTATCCCCATAACTTGATACATGACAAACAATCACCTAACTATCGCCTCTTGAGTTCGTTTCCAGAATTTCGTTGAGACTCGCTTTAAGTAGCTTCCACGAAAGTTGTTTACCCGTGACTTTATGAACCAAAATGGAACATTTCACCTATTATTCCCTTGTGACCAACACGTGATCTTAGGGATAATTTTTCACAACTTCAAAATTCAAACATCATTGATCAAGTGTACAAGCCAAGCCCCAAACTTGTTCTTTTTGCTCTTAAACACCTGACCGGAAACTGTTTCATCAGTATGAATACGATTCGTGTAAACTTGAAACAACTTTTAGGGTGCGTTTGGTAACATTTCGTTTAAAAATTGTTCTGGGAGAACGTAAAATAAAAAAGTGTTTCTGTTCTAAACAATTTTTGAACAAAAAATGCGTTTGGTAAACTTGTTTCGGGAATAAAAAATAAACAAAAACACATTTGGTAAATTTGTGTTCTTTTTTTTTTTCTTTTATTTTTTAATATTTTTATTTTATTTTTCTTTATTTTTTCTGTTTTTTCTTCTTTTGGCCGGCAATCGGCCAACGAGGGCCGCGGCCTCGCCCATCCATGGCGAGGCTCGGGCAAGGCTAAGCCTCGCCGTGGTTGGGTGAGGCTCAGCCTCGCCTTGGCTGGGCGAGCCCGAGCTCGCCTAGCCTTGCCCCGCACCCGACGGAGCTCGGCCTCGTCGGGGCCGGTGATGCTTCGGCGAGGTCGCCAGCCCTCAACGGCCGGTCAGGCCATGGCCGAGGCCGGTGACCGGCCAAAGAAAATAGAAAAAAAAAGAAGAAAAAAAGAGAAGAAAAAGAGAGGAGAGAGAAAATTTGTTCTTAAATTTTGTTAGAAATAAGAAACACGTTTTTATTATTTCTTATTTCTATTCCAAATGTGTTCGAAACAAAAAAATAGATTTGGAATAAAAACGCAAACAAACACGTTTGTTCATTTTTTATCTCCCGAAATTAAAAAAATAAAATTTTATTTATAAACAGAGATAAAGAACGTTAACAAACATGGCCTTATTCTTCCCCTCGTTCCATCCTCTCAATTTCTGGTTCAAAAGGAGGACAAAAAAGAAAAGGCCCCTCAAGGCTAGTCACGTTGAAAAGGAGGGAGGGGGGGATTAAAAAAGATAAGCGGACACCACCATCTTGGGTTTTGGCCAGTGAAGCAAAGGCTTCTCCTTCCCCTCATTCCATCCTCTCAATTTCTGGTTCCCACCCAACTCACTCCGTCGAGCAATCCACAGTAAAAGTCCCATCTTTTTTCCCAGAAGTTGGAAAAGATTATCACAACGTTGAGCGCAGATCTGTCTCGTCTCCTTCCAATCTCTGACGATCCCAGCGTGGGCGAGAGGAACAGAGAAAAAAGGAGCGACAGAAAAAGCTGAGTGATGGGGGTTCGTTCGGAGCGGGGGACAGAGAGGGAAGGAGAGAGAGCGACCGAGGGTGTGAAACCCTATGAAGCACGGACACGTTGCTGAGGCTTACGTGTCGTGTCCGACACGTGTCGACGTGTCCGACACGCTCGGACACGCTCGGACACGTTCGGACACGCGGTCAACGCGTGTCGAGAAATCCGACACGTGGTCAACTTTTCTCGACACGCTTCGACACGCGTGTCCGAGAGAGATTGTTGAAGAAGGCGATGATGGGTAGAGGTGAGGCCGAGGAAGCGGAGATGAGGCTGCGACAGCGAGAGGAAGGGCATAAACTGAGGCGAGGCTGCGATGGAGGGCCGGCGGCGAGGCTGCAGCTGTTGCGAAGGAGGAACGGCCGAAGGCGACAGCGATGGGGCGACCAAAAGAGTTGAGAAGATCGTGAGGAAGAAACTGAGGGGGCGGGGGAGCTGGTTGTGGCGTGGGGGAGGGGAGGGGGAGAGAGCAGGGGAAGAACAAGAATGGAGAGGATTGATGGGGGGCGCAGCCTCGCAGGGAGCAGGTGGTGGCGTGTGGGGAAAGGGAGGGGGAGCGGGAGAGAAGAGAGGAGAGAGGGGAAGAAACCGATGGGTATGGGGGCAATTGATGGGGCGCAGAGAGCAGGTGGTAGCGTAGGGGAGAGAGAGAGAGAGAGAGAGAGGAGAGAGAGTGGGGGCAGATCCGCATAAAGGGGAGGGGATTTTGGGGTGGTAGCGTGAGAGAAGAGGAGGAGAGAGAAATGAGGAGAGAGGGTTTGAGGGGAATAATTTTTGTTAAAATAAATAATAAATTTTTAAATATGCACACATATTAATTATGAATATGTTTTTTAAATTTTTTTTATGAATAGATTTATTAATATTATTAGTGTAAATTTATAGTAAGTTTTTATTTATTTATTTACTTATTTGTGAATTTGAATCAAATTAATTAAAAATAAAAAAATTTATTTAATATATAACGCGTGTCGGAACGTGTCGGAATTCACTACTTTTTAAGAAATCACGTATCACGTGTCGTGTCGTGTCGTGTCGCGTGTCGCGTGTCGCGTGTCGGTGCTACATAGGTGAAACCTGAGAGCGAGAGGGAGCTTTCCGGCAGCTCGGCCACGCCCAAGCCCCGTTTGATAACTCCAGCCGACGTCATCGAGGCCACGGCTCCCGTTTACCCCCGCACCACCAAACTTCTGGTGAGTTTCTTTTGGTTTCAGCCCTTTTTCCGGCTCGGGGACATCGGGGGAGGCGGTCGGCCATAGTCGGCTCATCTCGAGCTCCTCCGGCCCCGCCTTCTTCCGTTTAAAAGACAAGCCGGGCTCGGTTTATCCGGTTCTGGTTCTTGAGCGTTCCGTGTCCAACTGAGCTGATTTCTTTAGTGTCGTAGGTCTAGATCCGGGTCCGAGCCCTAGTTTGGTCATTTGATTCTCCTTAACCCACTGCACACCCTGTGTTTGACAAAATGTTTAAACCAAGTTGTGCCCATTTTCTTTTTCCCGATTTTTAGTTGCTTCGAATGTGTAGTAATAGAGTTTCCTTAATGGTGATCTTTAATCACCATGGTTCGACATGCTTTTTGTTCTTTTCAAGTCTTGTTTGGTGCATCTATGGTGTTTGCTTGATGAATGTGGACTAAGTCATGAGCGAGAATAGATGATGGTCGGCGATACGGTGAAATTTCATTCAATGTTTGAGATGGCGGTCCATGAGTGATGTCTTCTTTTGTTGGTCTTGAGTTTTAAGGTTGAAGGTGGATGAGTTCACGTTCTGGGGTGGCTTAAGAGAATCGAGGAAGAAGGGAGGTCCTCACGTTTCGGAAAGGGGGGTGTACAAAGAAAAATAGAAAGTGGGCTTGAACTTAGTGTTGATAAACGTGGGTTGGGCTTAGGATAATTGAATTTTGACTTGATTCAGGCCATGGACCGATTGGCCTTGAACCATTGGGCTCGCTTCTTTTATTAGTCCAGTTGATATCACTAGTCCAAACCCATGAGCCCGCATCTGACCTTACACGCGGACTGGGCCCAAGGCTCGGCCCGGGTCCCTTTTTCAAATTAAAAAAATGAAAATTTATAAATAATTTACATTTGATAAATTTCAAAAATTCCGAAAAAGAATTATTTCTCAGGAATTAGGAAAATGGCTTAATAAAAAAAAAAATTTGGGTAATTTTCTCTTAAAGTGTGGGAAAACCTTTGATTAAAAATTCTGCGCAAAATTGGGACAAGCACCCTAGGGCTTTAACTTAAGATTTCAATTGTCCTTAAAGACAAATGCCCTCAGTTGCACACTTTGACACGATGATTATGGCTTCCCTTTAGCCTAATTAGGATTGGCATTATTTATTTCTTAGTGTTAGATGCTTGTTTTCTCTTGCAATTTACTTAATGCCCCCTTTGGTTGTAAATTGTTATTTTAATGATTATGCACTCGGATAATCACTTCAAACATCATTTAATAGGCCTAAAATCAATTCAAATTGCTTGACTGTAAATTCTCTAATTGTGTAGAAAGTGAAGTATATTTTCATACTTTATTTGATTTCTAGCCGAGCTCAATAGATTAGTGGCGCTGTATGAGTTGAAGAGAGCTCACATCTAAAACATGGGCTATAGGCCCTGTTTTATATAATACCTTTAAACCTACTTTCCACCTTATTGAGATTAGGTCACGAACGGAGGGTTAGGTCGCTACAAGGGGTTGAGAAGGATAAAATTTGAGAAGAATATGAAGAAGCTGTCTAGTGTAGTGCAACCATTAATGTTTGAATGGAACTCTCTATTTTTACTTGCTCTTGGAATCATGTGACTGGCCAATAACATCATATTGAATAGATTCACATCGCACTATTGATCATTGGTGAATAAAAATAGCTTTCATCGTAAATTGCTTGTGAAAATTTCATGAGCTTCCTATTCAAATCAGTCTGATAAGCACAAGCTAGCCTAGGGGGTGGGAAGAGTAGAAAGCACCAAAAACATACATAGTACCATAGTAGGCCAACTGAGAGTGACAGGTATAACATGTTTACATTCTCTAAAGCAAAATTATGACTCCCAACATTAACGAGAATACATGATAACTAAGCTTCACGATAGACTACCTGAATAGGATGACCACATTAAGTAGTCTTCAGGACGGCAAAATCACATAGGACTCTACAACGGTGCTTGTCTATTGCTTTGAATGTCGTATATGGCTAGTCATATTTAAGGTGGAGGAGAAAAGAGGAAACTTAATATTTTTAGCATCAGGAATTTTGATTAGTCATAAATCCAAACTTGTTAGACTCATTAGAAGTTGTGTTATCAATTAGAGTGATGCATTAATCACCAATCTGATGACAAATTAAATTAATAACAAGAATCACTAAATTTCTGTAGGTAAACTCTTGCTCTAGCACCTCTCTTCACAAACAATTAGACTAAATTTCCTATAATAGCACGTACTAAATCACTTTTTTCCGTCAATATCAATTCTATCGAAGTATAAATACTCATATAGTCATACAAACCTAACTAAACTATGAAGTGGAAAACCCAGCTCAAAGATATTCCATTTTATAACTGTAAGATGATACTATAGATAACAACCGACAACACTGGCATGGATCAATATAAGAAAAGCTTACTAGTTCACGTAGCCTTTGCACATGAGGGCCCTCTCTTTGCAATGATGAACACCCACTGCCAACTTCATATTAACTTGAATTAATTAAAGAAACAATTATAAAGAAAATAAAGAGTGGCGAACTAGATTCTCCTTTTTGACAATTCTATAAAATTTCAAGTTAGGACATGTTTGAGAACATAGGTTGGCATATCATTGATACCGATTCTTTGATATTCCATGCAAAATCAATTATGAAACAATCATATTTTTCCTATTATTCCGATCGTCTCTGCTGTTATATGCATTATATATGGCGTAAGATACTAGCTGCAATCTAAGCTAGGGGTGTGTTTATTTTGGGGAAAGTGTTCTTTGGGATTTGATTTTGTGAAATTTTACCCGTTTGGTTCATAGAAAATAACTAGTCAATTGAAAACACTTTCCCGTCAATAAAACTCATGCTTGTGGGCACGAGGTTGAGGTTGTGGGCCTCGCGCGAGGTTGACGCTTGATGAGATTTGGCAAGCTTGAGCTCAAAATCGCCAACCTCACACAAGGTCAAGCCTAGTTGGTTCACGCCTATGCTTTGAGCTTGAGGTACGAGCTTCAGTCTCGCCAGATCTTGACAAGCTTTGAGCTTGACCTCACCTGTGGTTGTCAACGGCCACACCAGGAAAAAGAAAAAAGAAAGAAAATGCAAAAAAAGGAAAAAAATAATTAAAAATTATTTTTTAAAAGATAAAAAAATTATTTAAAAGTTCGATATTTTTTTGGCCTAAGATAAAGTCATGAGATTGAAATCATTTGTCAATAAGACCCAAATATCAAAAAAAGAAAATGTTGATTTTACATTACTAAATAAAGGAAAATTAATTGTATTCCTATAAAAAGATTTTCCGAAAAGATTTTCTTTTATTATTAAATTTTCCTTAAATAAATGCACCCTACATTTGTGTGTATATGTACCAATTGAAGTATGACGACATGCGGCCAAAAATATGAAGACAGAACTAGAGAGCTATTACAAGTTGAATCAATCCCTTATTGGGTATTATCTTAGTTCCAAGAGAATCCAATGCGCCAAATTCCCTTGGCTTCCGGCTGGGTTGAGTTTTCATATGCTTCTAGCAATTGAATAGGTCATTAGAGTTATATCAATTGGCTTATATGCAATATTAGTGGAATACCCAAATATAGTAGAACGGATGTTCTGTAAAATTTCCTTACTACGGCACGCTTAGTAAATTTTCATACAGAAAGAATCAAGATTAATTTGATTAGCAATGTTATAATTACAAATAACATTCATAAGTGATTAATAAATCTTGTGTATATTTAAGTAACTTGGTATATATATCTATGTCAATAGATTTATTGTGAATGAAGTAATTTTTCTGATCTTTCAAATAAGAAATCGAAGTGACATGGGATCATATAAATGTGCAAAGAATTCTAAGGGTCCATTTATTTGAAGAAAAATGATTTTCGAGATTAATTTTTTTTTCAATTTTTTGATGCTCGGACGATGAAAAATTAATCAATCTACACAAAACAACAAGTTTAGATAAGGGGGAAATGACTTCCCCATTTGGCAAGGATGAAAGCATTTTTCTTAAACAGTGAAGCAAATGAAAACTAATTATTTTCCTAAAAACGGATTTCCATTGTAAAGATTTTTATTTATCGTGAAGTTTCCACCGAAACGTTCTTAATTTTGTTTTCACGTTCCTCTTCTATCTTCGTGCCCAAGAAATGGACGTGGACTTGTAGCACAGTGCCGTTGACCTCCTCGTGATAGACGAAGGAAATGGGACGAGTAAATGACAAGAACTACTAAATCAAAAAGAGGGGACGAAGACTGAAGAAAGCTGTTGTGCTCGGGTGGTGAAGCCAGAGCCAAACCAAACGAGCGTCCTACAATTTGCATTCATTGCATAAGAAGTGACGCCGATGGACGGACTGTGGCGAAGGATCCGCGGAAGGACGAAACGCAGCAAATCCTTGCGGGACAAAAATGCGACCCAGATCAAGTCGCCAGAGCCTGACCCGGCAAGGAGCGAGCTGGTGTTGTTGGGGAACCCCGCAAAGAGGTTCGATTTTGAGGATGTTATGAGGGCCAGTAAGCAGGAATTGGGGAAAGGGACGTTCGGGATGACTTACAGGGTTGACCTGGAGGATGGAACAGCCACGGTGATCTTGAAGATGCTCGAGATTGTGCACTTGTCGGCCGAGGATTTCCGGTACAAGGTGGAAGCTATCGGTGCGATGGACCACGAGAACCTGCTCCCTTTGAGAGGCTACTACTATAGCAAGTACATGAAGTTCCTCTTGTACGATTACATGCCCCAGGAAAGCTTGTTCGGCCGATTACATACATACAGACGATGGGGAGTGCATCCCCTGAGCTGGGAAGTCAGGCTTTTGATTGCCCTTGGAGCTGCCCGGGCCATCGAGTACCTGCACGCCCACGATTTTCACTCCGGGAACATCAAGTCATCCAACATCCTCCTCACGTCATCCTACGAGGCCCGGGTCTCTGATTACAGCCTCGCCCTCCTCGCAAGGCCGATCCCGGCCTCTGTTTATGGCCACTCTCCCCCAACATGGCTAATTCTGCCGCGCGACACCAACATAAAGGTGGTAGATGTGTATGACTTCGGGCAGCTGCTTCTGGAGCTCCTGACGGGGAAGCCATACCCGCAGCTTCTCCTCAAGGAGCAAGGTCGAGGTACATATCTTCCTCAGTCGGTCAAGGTCGCTCTTCGCGACAAGATGATTGCTAATTTTTTTAATGGGGAGCCCATGACGTGCCACGAATTCGAGGAGGGAATGGTTAAGCTGTCGGAGTTGGCGATCAGTTGTGTATCCCTACATCCACATAAGCCCCTTTCGATGTCTGAAGTACGGAGGAAGATCGAGGAGTTGAACGATACGTATGCTCGGTGAGTTCATATAAAAAAAGTCAAAAATGCTTCGTCACCTAACTTCATCATGACTGCATTTGGCAACTTGAATTCACTTTAATATTTTACAATGTTCACCATAGGAAAGTTAATTACCGTGGAAGTTGATGTCAAACTGAAGAGGAGTGGGGAAGGAGGGAGAGAAACATGAGTTTCGCATCTTTGATGCAATTATGAACAGTAAGGAGTTTCAGGGTATTGATTACTTGTATAGTAGGATGAACTAGTAAGGGTAACTATCTACTAACAATCTTTCATGCAATAAAAGAAGGCTCCACCCAATATAAATGAATCAATGACACAAAGTTTCCCCCAGCCCAAAGTTACGTGGAACAATGTGTCAATCGTCTTGGGTATATCGAATTAGGATGACTTCTGGTTTCCCTTCAAGACATGGGTGCTAGTGTAGCTCTTTCAAGATGCTTGACTTAAATAAATTTGATTCAATCTTGGTGAATGATGGCCTTACCCAGCTTTTACTTTTCACAGGAAACAACCAGATGGGGTTCTGGAAGTTTCTGAAAGAGTTTATGGTAAGTTTTTTTAGATGTTCAATGTTGGTCTCTTGATTATTTGAAAGTGCAACATAGCAGGGTTCCGTGTTCTAACTACTTTCTTTGCTTTAGAGTTCTGGATTAATTGAGCGGGTATTCATGGCCTCTACTTTTGTATTCTATGATTTACCTTCTCTTGGGACAAAGGTACTTCAATAATAGAAGAGTCAACGGGTAGCCTTTTTGGAGGTCTACTGAGCTGTCTAAGATAAGAAACAACCTGTTTCCTGCAAAAGCAGAGTAATATCTGACCAAAGGTCTAGTGAGCTGAACTCATTGTCTCCTATCAACAAATGGTGATTAGCATGCCACCGTGCATAAGCATTACCTACCTAACAAATTGTTTTGTGTGCCCTTGCGGTCGCTTTTGATTAACTTTGTTTGCCAATTATGAGTCCACTTCTAGTATCACTCAGCGGAAACTCATGTGCCGGGCCATGGTTAATTCATACCACAGTCCATGGCTTCTGTGACTGCTGAAAGTTACCTATTGAAAAGGAAAGCTCATTCAAAAAGTCAACACACACATTACTTAACACTCTGTAGCTGGTGAAAAATATTTGAACCTGTGTTGTGAACTCCCACTTGACAAAATCTTTAACCTACACTTTTTGTGAATAATATTTTGATTTGCAGTCAAAAGCAATATGCAATAATGGAGAAATACCTCTGTACAAGTTTAAAAGTTCTACTAAATCTTCTTAAAATTGGTTCAGCTATAGGCAGTTCTGGTCCTAATTCTTGATTAGAGTCTACAACAAACAATTTCATAATCCTTAACCAGAATGTTCTTAGAAACCCCCTCCAATTGAATCTCTCTAGTTTCTTCTATTTGTTTCCTCACACTAGATTCTACCACAGATTTGTAATTATACATTATGTTTTCATTGAATATAATACCATCGCCCGATTGTTTTCCTATTTTGTTCATCCACACATCAATAGTCAAAATAATCAGAACCATATCCAATGATAATACATTTCCGAATCTCTGCATCAATCTTGTTTATATTTTAAAAATCAATGTGCACTTATTAAACACAACCGAAATGTTTAGAAATTTACTTTCTTTCCAGTCCTTTCTTTTTGGTAGCTTGAGATTAAGTGGACCTAAAGGTCCTATGTTGATTAGGAAGTTGCTTCGTTACCTATATCTGCTCAAAACGTTTTGGATAATCCTACATGCATCCTCATACTTCTCACATGCTCATGCAGAGTTTAGTTCATCCTCTCAGCTCGCCTTTTGCAAGGGTCTGTTGGGAACCGGTCTAGTCATCCCGATTTCATTCTATGCAAAAACTTCTTGAACTCACTATTATCATACTCACTGCCATTGTCACCGTAGACATTTAACCTTAATCTGGTTTCATTCTCCGCTTCAGCTTTTCACGTCTTAAGAGCAACAGACAAAACAATTTTTTTTTTTAGAAAATAAAGTCATACTTTCTTGGTGGAGTCGTAAGCAAATAATAAATAAAAAGAAAAAAGGAAGGTCATTTAATTTCGACAAAAGACCCACACCCAAGTTCAATTTATTTTTTGAATAGATTTCCTAGTTGAAAAAAAATATCCAATTCTTGCCTATATGTAAGAAGTGGATGTTCTTTATGAAGATTATCAAAGAGGAGTTTCTGCGTGTGAATTACACCTTGAAGATATCAAATTGTGTTGAAGCCAGTAATCTTGTAGTAAGATTTGTGAATTTCTTCATGAGATTGAAAGATTCTTTTGCGAGGAATTGTGGGGCTAAATACTGCATGAGTTTTTGGATGTAATTGGGGGTTAGGAAATACGGAGTGTTTTAGTGATTCGAGTATGGTTGTAATCTATTTTGTATCGCTTGATCAATAGTGGAACTTATTGCTGCTCTCCCCGTGGACGTAGGTCACTATGACTGAACCACGTAAATCCGGTGTCCTTATTTTATTATTCGCTCGCTTGCTTTTGCAACAATAAGCATGCAATAGGTTTATCTATAGAAGATTCTCATGAGGTGCTTGTCCTTCAAGCTCAGGGGATCATATAATTAATTGATTCATCACTTCTCTAGAAATATCATTCACACTGCACCTCTATGGAAATGATTTGCAGTACAGGTGTTTCCTACTTTACAACTCTTTTTTGGAAGTTTATGAGCTTAATTATTTGGTTTAGTTTCTAAACAACTTTTGATGGCATAGCAAGTCAACATACACGATTTGGAAGCTATCTTGCATGAGTACTTCATTTTTCCTCAAGAAGTAAATTCATTTCATAGTCTATCAAGTTTATACCGAGCCCAATGGAAGGACACACTTTATTATAGACGTCTCCTGTTAGCTTCATCTATATTTGTACGGAAATCTTATGCATAAAATGATTTACATATTTGGATGTGGATGCAGTGTTTGAATACTGTCTTAACACGGAAATCTTATGCGCCTAATGATCAATGAGTAATATCAACAAAGTCCCATTTGATCCCCTTCCTCATGCCCCTTCTTCTAACTTGCTTGTTTCAGGAACTCCACAAATGTCACCTTCGCTGTCAGAAAGTTCGGTTCATTCAGCTCTTAAGGGATCTGTTGGAAGTTTTGAATTAGCCACGAAATCACCTTGCACTTCGCCAAATTTTGAGTTGGATCAACAATATGACACGACTGTGGAAGAGAATGGTCAGTCATTCTCACTGTCCGATCTCACAGCTTCATTTTCTTCTTCCTCTGTACGATCCCAGACATCCTTATTGGCTTAGGGGCATTATCATCGAGCAATATTGAAGAGTCCAATTGGATCCCCTTCCTCATGCCCCTTCTCCTAACTTGCTTGTTTCAGGAACTCCTCCATCGTCCATTGTGAATAATTCACCTCAGGCTTCTTGTGTTCCTCCCCCTCCTCCTCTTCCTTCTGTGGGTCGAGTGGAGCAAATGATGCCTTCTTTTGAACCGTCTCAAGATGCAATTATGATGCGAAATATTGTTGAACACCCAAAATTGCAGGCCCTCAATCATCAACCATTTTTGTCTTCAGAAATGCCTCAAGTTGTCATCTCAGGTAATACGTTCACAACGCAATTTTTTATGCATGCTTCTAGTCACGGAGGAATGATTCGCACTCATTTTTCATTGTCCACCACAGAGTATTATGAACTTTTCCGATTTTAAACGTAGGATGGGGCATGTACCTGAATTGAAGTGAACTACCTTTACTCGGTCACAGCTTGATTCATTTAAGTTCAGTTCCACTTGGTCCAGTCCAGCCATAGAGTTACTGAAAAACAGTTTGACCAATTGGCAAGACACATACAACACAGACGTGGAATAGACAGTCATCTCTCAGATGAAGGGATTTTTTCGGCTAGTAGGACCATGCAATGCTCCTATAATAACTATCACATAATTTCATTCTAATAAGATGTAAATCTATGAAATAAATTTCTTTGGACTCAAAATCTATGAAATAACTATCACTCATAAAAGATCACTTTGGAGTCAAAATTTCACAAATTGTAGCCATTGTCTGCTGGGATAGGGTGCTTATCACCACGGTTTATACTTCAAGGAAATTTCCATTGAATGACATAAATTTCCTTAAAGTTGCCTCGCGTTCTGCAATTGCCTGAATTCTCTTTATGGCCATTATTGCTTAACATTTTCATGTAAAATAGGTGAGAACACGGATTCTGTGAAGTGGGAAGAAATAGCAGCTGTGGCAGAAACAAACATGGAGGTAACTTCTGTCAGTGACTCAGCATCCTCATCGGCTGTCAATGATGGCAGTGTGGAAGCTACTGCTGTAGGTGTCTCCAACTCATCGCAATTCCCTTCTATGATGCTGCCAAAACAGGAAAAACCATACCAGCAGAATGGCTCATCATCATCAACCTTCATGTCATCTGGATATGACTACGATGTTTTCCTGAGTTTTAGGGGGCTAGATACTCGCTTGGGCATTACAAATGTCCTCTATACTAGGTTGTCAGGGGCTGGAATCCACACATTTAAGGACGATGAAGAGCTCCATGTTGGAGAGAAATTTGAAACCGAGTTGCTCAAAGCTATTAGCCAATCAAAAATTGCAATTCCCATCTTTTCCAAGGACTATGCCTCTAGTAAATGGTGTCTTAATGAGTTGGTCCAAATGGTGGAGTGTAGTAAAATAGGGAGACAGAAGATTATGCCCCTTTTTTATGGCGTTACTCCAAAGGAGGTCCGTCATCAAAGTGGGTCTTATGAAAAAGCCTTTATTTCGCATAAGTTGAAATTTGGTGCCAACGTTCCTAAGTGGGAAGCTGCTCTCAACTACATTGGCTATCTAACAGGATGGGACGATTCGAAGAAGGATAGGTATGTCATTTTCTGAGTTATCATTTTGGCGCGATATTCCATAATATTACCTTTTCTTCTTATTATGTTTTCCCTTTCCCTTCCATGATATTAGAGGTGAAGGAGAACTGGTAGAAGAGATTGTCCAGGAGGTTATAAATCTGTTGAAAATGGCTTGTCTGCCGATAACAGACTGCTTGGTCGGAGTTGAAAGTCATGTGAAGAAGATCGATACAATGATGTGTGCTGATTCGAAAGACATAAGAATTCTTGGAATCCATGGTATGGGGGGCGTTGGAAAGACTACTCTTGCCAAAATCATCTACAACCGGCTGTCACATCATTTTGAAGCTTGTTGCTTCCTTTCTGACATCAAGGGAACTTCAGAGCTTAAGGGCATCGAAGTTTTGCAAAATCAACTAATCTCTGATGTTCTCAAAAGAAAGGGGTCAAACATTAGCAATGTTGAGGAAGGAATCAAGATAATACAAAATAGTTTACGCTATAGAAAGGTTCTGGTACTACTTGATGATGTCGATCAAATGGCTCATTGGGATGCACTGATAGGAAAAGCTGCATTGCTTGGTTTAGGAAGTAGAATCATCATAACTAGTAGAAACAGGGATATAGTCGATGTTCTTAAGTTTTGTTATCCATATGAGCTTATGAGCATGAACTTCAATCAATCTCTTCAACTTTTTTGCAAATATGCTTTCGGAAGAGATTACCCTACGGATGATTATGTTGCTATCTCCAGAGAAGTGGTCAGAAGTACAGGAGGTCTTCCTCTTGCTCTTGAGGCTATAGGTAAACTACTTCCGTGCAGAAGCAAACATTTGTGGGATGCGATATTAAAGAAGTTGAAACAAGTTCCTCTCAAAGAAGTAAAACAGAAGTTGAAAATAAGTTATGATGCCTTGGATGATAGGCAAAAGCATATCTTTCTTGATATAGCTTGTCTTTTCACTGGATTTGATCAAAGGATAGCACTCTGCTTGTGGAAAAATTCCAATCTCTTCCCAGAAGTAGATCTTGAGGTCCTTCAGAAAATGTCTTTGATTAAAATCAATGAAGACAAGAAGATATGGATGCATGATCAGCTCAGAGGCCTTGGTAGAGACATTGCTCATAAAAAAATTGATAAAGAACGAGAAAAACAGACTCAGTCACGGAACCATGAGGAAGGTTTGGATGGGGTGATGGAAACGAAGGTAAATTTGCATTTCAATTACTTTATCCTCATCAACTTGACAAGTTTAGGCCTTTTCACTGTGATTGTATGCTCAATAATATTTAAGGAAGGTATTTCTTATCTCATGGTTAGTATTATGACTTGTTTTTTGGTTATACTAATGCTTAGATTTATTTTTTATGTTCGGAACGACCATATATACTTGTTGAATATAGTATCCTTGCTCTCCTGTTTTGCCGTCGCAGGGAACAAAAAAAATTGAAGCTCTTTGCCAAAAGTTTGACCCTCAGTTGCTATATTATTTTGCAAATGAAGAAGTCGAGAGGCCGTCAAATCATAGATACACTGTAGTGAGGGTTTTCCAGAAGAATTGGCCTTCAAATGATTTCCCAGCCAATCTACAAAACAAGACACTCATGGTTTCCAAGTTGAGATGGCTTTCGTGGCATCATTTTCCCATTGAAGTTAAGATCACCAATTTTTCCATGATGAACATAGTCATTCTGCATTTGGGGCACTGCCCTAGTCTCATTGACGTTCAAAGCATTGAAGGCTTGGCAAGTCTCAGGATTTTGAAGCTCATAGAAATTCCGCTATTGGAGAGATTACCTGAGCTATCAAAATTAAAGAAGCTCAATGAACTGCAATTAGGGCACTGCCATAATCTGATCGACTTGCAAAGCATAGAAGGCTTGGGGAATCTCAGAACTTTGAAGCTCATACAAATTCCGCTACTGAAGAGATTACGTGATCTATCAAACTTGAAGAAACTCACTGAACTTCACTTGCGATACTGCCATGGTCTAACTGAAATAAAAAGCTTTGATGGTTTGGAGAATTTGATGAGCTTGAAGCTAGGTGAACTTCCTCTACTTGAGAGATTGCCCAATTTATCGAACTTGAGGAAGCTTACGCATCTTGACCTACGACAATGTCATAATCTTGTGAAGATTCAAGGAAGACTGGAGTCATTGGAAGACTTGAGCATAAAAGGATGCAGATCTTTAGATGAGATGTTTGATCCAGCTTCGAGTTTCAAGAAACTAAAATCTTTGCAAATACATGATTGCGAGAAGTTACATCTTGACAGGATATGGGTCTCGAAATTTGAAAGATCTGATAGGGTATATGGAAATTCGAGATGTTTGATACTGAGTAAAATAGGCATTTGCGTTTGTCAGCTAGGTAGACAGTTCTTTTTGCCATCGCTTCCATAGTGAAAACAAATAGACATGTGATGCACACATTGTGTCTAAAGAAGAGTTGATCAGGTCATCCTCTTGTCATTACAATCTGAGGGGGATATGATTTTCTTCAAATACAACTACTAATTTTGTCCACTACAAGAGTTGATTAGGTCATCCTCTCATCGTGATTTAATTGGAGTTTTACTGATTCCATAGATCCACATCGTCTTATCAAAATGTCAATTCTCATTGTGCACACTTGTATTGTAATTTGTATCTTCTGAAAAGCTAGTAAACTTGATAAAACCGAACAGCAACTTGAGAGGTCAAGCCAATGGTTGTCCCAGAGCTTAGCAAGTTGGTTGACCATTTCGATGTCTCCATGTGGAAGACTAATTGATCTTCTCGAGCTTATGACATGACTCATATTATGAGTACACTCTCTGGTTGCATTTTTGCTATTTATAGGTGGAGACAATTTGAACAGTCATAAGCATTTGTTCCTTATGTATTGTGGGTAAAGAAAATTTACCTATGATTTTAAGAAATTATAAGCGAAAAAATATGTGCCGGCAGGTTATTTTTCCAAGAAAAATGAGCTAAATATATATTGAATTAGCATCTAATCAACCTAGCTACATTTCGTAATCAAATTTAAGACTTCATATTTTAATTATCATCACACGTTCGCTTACCTAAAAAATCAGATAGATGGTTATGTGTTTGGACACGTTGAGAGAAATATAAGGCACTTTCGATGAATTTTGTTCTAGACGATACCAATCGACACACTCAGTGTATCCAGCAAAATGCATCAACACACCATATTATTTTGATTATTTATTGGCATTTTGGTAATTTTTAATATCTTTTGTTTGTAGATATTACTATTCCAAAACATATTTTTACGATAGCAACAAGTTCAAAGTATTATCTACAACATTGAGATGGTTACGTGTTTGGACACATTGAGAGAAAGATAAGGCAATTTCGATGAATTTTGTTCTAGACAATACCAATAGACACACTCAATGTATCCAGCAAAATGCATCAACACGCCACATTATTTTGATTATTTATTGGCATTTTGGTAATTTTTAATATTTTTTGTTAAGTAGATATTACTATTCCAAAACATATTTTTACCATAGCAACAAGTTCAAAGTATTATCTACATCACATTTTAAGATATATCTTATTGAATCTTTTGTAAGATCCAAACATCTCGCTTCTTTCAATTCAATGTAAAATTTTCTCATTAAGATGTTAAAAGCCATCGGTATTTCACTACCTTGATATTAATGATTGGGAAATAACTCAAAAAGTCCTAAATATATTGTACCAATATCAATTATGTCCTAAACTTTTCAATTTGACTAATATAAGTCTAAACCTTTTGATGATATCGGGCTTGGCTAATGTAGGCCAGAAATCACTGACATAGTAGTCTAATCAGCACTAATCGCAATCCGACACGTACGACACCACCTAAAATGACATTTCGAGAAATATTATAAATGTTTTTGTTCTCTTTTCTTTTCTTTTTTTTTTTGGGATAAGTGTACCAAAAGTCCTAAAACTTGTCCCAAAAGTACAATCGAATCCTAAAATTTTTAAAAAGTGCAATTAAGTCCTAAAATTTGTCAAATTAGTGCAAACAATTCTCTCAGTTAACTCCATCCAATTTGACTAACAGAAAATGCTAACGTGTCATTTTTATTACTTTATTAAGACACGCGACACCAAATCAGAAAATAATTTTGATATGTTCAAAAATAAAAGATAAACATTTTAAAAAAAGAAAAAAAGATCATAAAAGAAAAAAAGTCTAACAAAAAAAAAAAAGATAAAAAAAAGCTAGCTTATTTATTTATGAGAAAATTACAAATAAGGATTTGAAGTGAATCTATTTTCTCAAATAAGGACCCAAAGTGAACTTTGTGTCATATAAGGACCAGTAGTGGATCAATTGTTTCAAATAAGGACTCGAAGTGAATTTTGTGTCAAATAAAGACCCGAAATGATCAAGTTAATCTCTATTGAGGACCTTAGCTCGCCGTCAGACATTTTCTGGCGATTAAAATAGGGGCAATTTTGTCAGAAATTTGTGATTGGAAAAAAAAAAGTGAAAATTCTAAATTAATTAAGTTTAGGTTATTCATTTAGATGTTTACATCTTCTTCTTTCTTCTCCCCCGCTGCTCCTCAACCAAATCGATGCCCAGTCATCGTCACGACTCGATTCTCGTCGCTCCTCGCCTTGCTCAACCGCCAATCCTTTCGCTTCGATGCAGTCCCACATTTGTTTGTGAATGATGAGCCTATGATTATCTTTGACGATTATGTTCTAATGAAGCACCTTAATTTTTGCTTTTTTTGTTCATTTTGGATCTCTATGGGCTTACTTTGTTACCGTGACTTTTGAAATTTCCTTTCATGTATCATTTTAATAATGAATGGAAATTTCTTTTTGACCAAAAAGAAGAAGAAGAAGTGGACATGTAGAATAGAAACCGTGTGCGAGACTCCTAGATTCTACTATTAGTGTGAACACAACAAATTTCGCATAACATGGCCTTGCGAGTCGCAACAAGAGTCACATCATGGTCAGTGGTTCTAGAAGTCATGTGGGCTTTTGGGAGGCCAGGGTATTGATATCTAAATTTTGATGATATGTTTAATCATTCCTTAATCGCATAGAAAATTATGTATTACTTTATAACCCCTAAGTAAAAAATTAATTTTCATTATATTGCATTGTATATGGACATTAAGAGCATTTGCATTACTAGTTTTAAAAAAATATTATTATATCTATTTTATTTTTGAAATTATTTAAAAAATAAGAAAAAATTATTTGAAAAATATTAATATGTCATTTGTTTATGATATTGTTTTAGATATTTGATTTGGGAATAATAGAATTTGGAGATTTTGGGTCTGAGTAAAGAAATTTCAAGTTGTGAAGCCTCTAAAGGTGCGTTTTGATAACTATTATATTCCCAAGAATAATTTTTTATTAGAAATTATTCTTTTTTATTTTGTTCCCAGAAACAATTTATAAGCATTTGAAAGTGTTTGGTAATTACTTAAAATTTATATTCCCGAAATAGAATTGTATTTTGTACTTGTCATCAAAATTTTTAATACAAACCATTTTCTTTTAATTTTTAAATAAATTTATTATTTTTTTCTCTTTTTTTATTCTTTTCTTTTTCTTCTTCTCCAAGCTTTGACCGATTGCTAACCTCGGGATGATATGGAGATGAAGGTCGACGGCCTTGCCAAAGTATTGTCGGCCCCGATGAGGCCATGCCTCGTCGATTGAGCCTTCTTAGGTAGGCGGGTGAGGCTTGGTGGAGCCTTGGCTAGGTGGGGCCAAGCTTACCCGGCCGTCGGTGGGACTTGACCTTGTCGAGCCACCACAAGGTAGGAGTTGCTTGGCCGTCAGCCAAGATGTTGACCTCATGGTGGAGCCTTGGCTAGGTGGGGCTGAGCTTACCCGGCCGTCAGCCAAGACACTGACTTGGTGGTGGCTCGACGAGGTCGAGCCCTGCTAGTGGCTGGGCAAGCTTGGCCTCGCCTAGCTAGGCAAGGCTCCCCAATGGTCAAGGGAGGCCCGAGCGAGGTTCGTCGGTGGTTGGGTGAGCCTCGAGTAAGCTCATCCAACCTCGTCCAACTAGCCGCTGGCGGCCGGTGGCAATGGAAGAAGAAGAGAGAATGAAGAAGAATAAAAGAAGAGAAAAAAAAAAAAAAAATTGGATTGACTTGATTTTAGAATTATTACCGAAAATTAAAAAAAATAACTTTTTTGTACTTTTTGATTTTGTTTCAAATCTACTTTTAGGAACAAATTTATTTTCGAGAATAAAAAATTTACCAAACAAATTTCGATTCCAAATCTATTTTTCGAAAATAAAATAATAAAATGAATCACTATTTAGTAAGTTGTCAATTGCAATTATTTAAAACATGCCACTTGGTGCCATCATGATTTATTCATGTGAGCTCTTGTCAGGTGCTGCAAGGACACGAAACCCTAAAATAAACCTAGGTTTGGCTTTAAGTGGGGATGGAGGTGGCGGCACAAGGGGACAAAAAGGAGAAGGTCCCTCTTTTATTGAAAAGGCTTCTCACGTTCAAAAGGAGGGCGGATTCCATAGTGAGGGGGAGGCCGCCGTCTTGGGTTTTGGCCAGCGAAGCAAAGGCTTCTCCTCCCTCTCATTCCAACCTCTCAATTTCTTGTTCCCGCTCAACTCACTCCGTCGAGCAATCTCCAATTAAAATCCCATCTTTTTCCCAGAAGTTGGAAAAGGCTATCACAACGTCGAGTTGTCAAAGTTACGGATCCACTGTTCTGCAGGCTTTGTGGGGAGCTCGGCCGAAGGCGCGGGCGAGAGGAACAGAGAAAAATAAGCGACGGAAAAAGCTGAGTGAGGGGTTCGCTCGGCCTGGGTCCCTTTTTCAAATTAAAAATTAAAATATACTTGTATAATTTTTTTTAAAAATATTATAAATTATTATAAATTCAACAATTCCAAAAAGAATTATTTCCCATGAATTAGGAAAATGGCTTTAAAAATGGTTTTTTTTTTGGGGGTAATTTTCCCTTTAAATGTGGGAAAACCTTTGATTAAAAATCGTGTTCAAAATTTGGACAAGCCCCCTTTTACCGTAGGGTTTCAAATGTCCTTAAAAGATAAATGTCCTTGATTGTGCGCTTTCGATAGATGATTATGGCTTCCTTTTAGCCTAGTGAGGATTGACGTTTATTTATTTATTAGTGTTAGATGCTTGTTTTCCTTTGCAATGTACGTAATGCCCATTTTGGTTGTCGATTGTTATTTTAATGATTGTGCACTCGCATGATTACCTTATACGTTAGTGAACAGGCCTAAAATCAATCCAAATAACCTGACAATTTTTTTTAAATGAACAAAATTAGGTACTGAAAGGGTATTAATTGTTTAATTAGTTTAATCAAATCTTTGACCATAAATTCTCTGATTGCGTAGAAAGTGAAGTACGTTTTTGTGCTTTACTTAATTTCTAACCAACCCCTATAGACTAGTGATGAGGTATGGGCTAATGAGAGCTCGCATCTAAAACATGGGCCATAGGCCCGTCATATATGAAATACCTTTAAACCTATTTTCCTCCTTGCTAAGGATTAGGTTGTGAACAGAGGGGTAGGCCGCGACGAGGAGGTTGAGAAGGATAAAATTTGACAAGAATATGAAGAAGTTGTCTAGTGCAATGCAGCCGTTAACATTTGAATGAAACTCTATATCCTTACTAGCACTTGAAATCATGTGACTGGCTAATAACATCGTATTGGATAGATTCACATCATACTGTTGATCATTAGTGAATAAAAATAGCTTTCCTCATAAATTGCTTGTGAAAATTTCATGAGCTTCTTAATCAAATCAACTGATAAGAAGAAGCAACATTACTTACGGTAAAAGGAGGAGAGGAAAGAAAGACGCCCCCCGAGGGGGGTTAGAAAGTACAAAAAACATAGATAGTACTATAGTAGGCCAACTAAGAGCAACAGGCATAACATGTAACATTAACGAGAATACAGATAACTAAGCTTCACGATAGACTACCTGAATAGGATGACCACATTGAGTAGTATTCAGGACAGCATTTGATCATTGATCACATAGGACTCTAGAACGGTGCTCCTCAATTCCTTTGAATGTCATATATGGCGAGTCATATTTAAGGTAGAGGAGAAAAGAGGAAACTTAATTTTTTTAGCATCAGGAATTTTGATTAGTCATAAATCCAAACTTGTTAGACTCATTAGAAGTTGTGTTATCAATTGGAGTGATCCATTAATCACCAATCTGATGCCAAATTAAAATAATAACAAGAATCACTAGATTTATGTAAGTAAGCTCTTGCTCTAGCACCTCTCTTCACAAACGATTAGACCAAATTTCCTATAATAGCAAGTACTAAATCACTTTTTCTTTTCTTTTGTCAATGTCAATTCTATCAAAATATAAATACTCTTAGGGTGCGTTTGATAACGTTTCTGTTAAAAAATCGTTCCAGGGAACAGAAATAGGAAAAATTATTTCTGTTGGGGAATAATTTTAACCGAAGAATGCATTTGGTAAACTTGTTCTGGAATAGAAAAAGAATAGAAACATGTTTGGTAAATTTGTGTAATTTTTTTGTTTCTTTTAATTTTTTAATATTTTTATTTTAGTTTTCCTTTTTTCTTTCTTTTTATTATTTTTTCTTTCTTCCTTTTGGCCGGTCGCCGCCCTCGGCCATGGGCGGGCGACCGGCCGACAAGGGCCGGCGGCCTCGCCCGGCCACGGCGAGGCTTGCGAGATCGGCGAGGCTCGGCTTCGCCGGTGGGCGGGCGAGCTCACCCGCCAAGGCGAGGCCGAGCCTCGCCCAACCACGACGAGGCTCGGCCTCGCCGGGCCGGCGACGCTCCGGTGAGGTCGGCGGCCCTCGACGGCCAGTCGTCGGCCATGGCCAAGGTTGGCCACCGGCCAAAAAAAAAAAGAAGAAGAAAAGAAAGAGAAGAAAAAACAAGGAGATAGAAAAATTGTTTTTTGAAAGTGTTCCAAAACAAGAAACAATTATTTTTTTTTCTTGTTTCTATTCCAAATTTGTTCTCGGGACAAAAAATATATTTTTAACAAAAACCCAAACAAACGCGTTTCTATTCTTTTTTTGTTCCCCGGAATAAAAAAATAAGAATTATGTTCATGAAAAAAAAAATGAACACAAACAAACAGCCCCTTATGTAACTAAACTATACAGAGCCAGCTCAAAGATATTCCATTTTACGACGGTAAGATGATACTATAGATAACAACCGACAACACTGGCATAGATCAATACAAGAACAGCTTACAAGTTCACGTGGCCTCTGCACATGAGGGCCCTCTCTTAGCAATGATGAACACCCACTGCCATCTTCACGTTAACTTGAATTAATTAAATAAACAATTAGAAAGAAAATAAAGAGTGGCGAACTTGATTCTCCTTTTTGACGATTTTATAAAATTTCAAGTTAAGACATGTTTGAGAACTTAGGTTGGCATATCATTGATACCGATTCTTTGATATTCCATGCAAAATCAATTATGAAACAATCATTTTTTTCCTATTATTCCGATTGACTCTGCTGTTATATGCATTATATATGGCATAAGATACTGGCTGCAGTCTAAGCTAGGGGTGTGTTTATTTTGGGGAAAGTGTTCTTCGGGATTTGATTTTATGAACTTTGTTCGTAGAAAATAACTAGTCAACCGAAAACACTTTTCCGGTCAATGAAAATATTCATGTATAAATTTAGGAAAGTGAATTCTTAAATTTAAAGAGGGAAAAATATTTTTCGAAGTTGCTAATCTCAATTTTTTCAATTTTCTTTTTTTTTCCTTCCTTTTCTTTTTATTTCTTACTTAGTTGGTCGTTGGGCCTCAACGGCCGGCCACAAGCATGGGATGGCGAGGCTCATGCTTGCGGGCACGAGGTTGAGGTTGCGGGCCTCGCACGAGGTTGACGCTTGATGAGATTTGGCAAGCTTCAGCTCGAAATCGCCAACCTCGCGCAAGGTTGAGCCTAGTTGGTTCTTACCTATGCTTCAAGCTCGAGGCCGGCAAGCTTGAGTCTCACCGAGATCTTGGCAAGCTTTGAGCTTGAGCTCGCTTGTGGTTGTCACTAGCAAATTGCAACAGCGAAAGGAGGAAAAAGAAAAGAAAAGAAAGACAAAAAAAAAAAGAAAAGAAAAACTTAAAATTTAATTTTAAAAAATATAAAAACATTATTTAAAAGTTCTGTATTTTTTGGCCTAAGATAAAGTCATGAGATTGAAATCATTTGTTAATAAGACCCAAATTTCAAAAAAAAAAAAAAATTCATTTTACATTGCTAAATTAAGGAAAATTAATCGTATTCATGTAAAAGGCTTTTTCACAAAATATTTTCTTTTATCATAAAATTTGTCATGAAATAAATGCACCCTACATTTGTGTGTATACGTACCAATTGAATTGTCACGACGTTTGGCCAAAAATATGAAGACAGAGCTAGAGAGCTATTACAAGTTGATTCAATCCCTTATTGGGTATTATTTTAGTTCCAAGAGAATCCAATGAGCCAAATTCCCTAGGCTTCCGGCTGGGTTGAGTTTTCATATGTTTATAGCAATTGAATAGGTCATTAGATTTATATCAATTGGCTTATATACAATATTAGTGGGATGCCAAAATATAGTAGAACGGATGTTCTGTACAATTTCCTTACTACGGCATGTTTAATAAATTTTAATACAGAAAAAAAAGATTAATTTGATTAGTAATGTTATAATTACAAATAACATTCATAAGTGATTAATAAATCTCGTGTTTATATAGGTAACTTGATATATATATATATATATATATATATATATATATATATATCTATGTCAATAGATTTATTGTGGATGAATTAATTTTTCTAATCATTCAAATAAGAATTCTAAGGGGCATGGGATCATATAAATGTGCAAAGAATTCGACGGTTCCATTTATTTGTGGGAAAATTATTTTCGAGCATTATTTTCAATTTTTTGGTGTTTAGATGATGAAAAATTAATCAATCTACACAAAACAACAAGCTTAGATAAGGGGAAATTACTTCCCATTTGGTAAGGATGAAATCATTTTTTTTTAAACAGCGAAATAAATGAAAACTAATTATCTTTTTAAAAACGGATTTCCATTGTAAACATTTTTATTTGTCGTGAAGTTTGCACCGAAACATCCTAAATTTTGTTTCACAGTCCTCTTCTATCCTCGTGCGTAAGTAATGGACGTGGAATTGTAGCACCGTGCCGTTGACCTCCTTGTGATAAACGAAGAAAATGGGATGAGCAAATGACGAGAAGAACTGAACCAAAAAAGAGGGGACTAAGACCGAAGAAAGCTGTTGTGCTCCGGTGGTGAGGTTTGTACCATGATCTTCATGCTGTTTACCGCGCTCGTGATATTTTCCACGCAAATGGAGCCTTTTTGCTGACCAAGGTCTGCAGAGTTGAAGAAGGGGGGAGAAAAACAAAATTTAAGGATATGAATTGAGGAGAAGTTAGAGAAGCTGTCTGAAACGATGCAAGGACCACAAAGTCCAATGATATTTATATCATTTTCCTCGACTAATCTTGTTTGCAAGCAGAAGACTACCAACCCGGTCCATATAATACAAAATGCCTCAAAAAAGATGTCATTTTTTTTTTGCCTTTTTCAATTTCATATTCATTAAATGAGGCATCTTTTGACTTGACTCGATTTAAATTTTTCTTTAATTGGGGAGGAAGTGGACAACTACAGGGAAACACGAAATATGCAGTTGCAATGTATCTTTCAGCCTATTAATTAATGTAAAGGCTTGCTCCAACAGCTATCTTCTTGTCTTCTCTTAAAGGACGCAGCTTAGTTTAATGGTCTCATAAACCACCCCTCCCCCCCCCAAAAAAGGCTTAATGGTTCAACAACGCGTCCCCATAGGCACAATAAAAGCACTCATTAGTGGCATTTTTATGAAAAAAAAAAAAAAAAAAAAAACTCAAAGACATTGTTAGGATTTGAGGTGAGCTAAAATCTAAGTAGTGCATCGACATCGACACGCGACATGCAATATAATATGACATAACATATCGACACGTCATTTCTCAAAAGAATAGAGAATTCCGACACGTTGTAAGATATTATATATTAAATATATAGTTTTATATATACGTGATAAATCATCATTCAAATTCATTTGATTTAAATTCACTAGTAAATAAATCATAATAAAAGAGTTTAGAATGAATTTACACTAAAAATATTAATCCACCATTTGTTAATATCATTCATTATTTCAATTTGACAAATTTAACTCTATTCCAATAATTCATAAAACTTGGAGGAACAAACCAACAAATAATCCATATTATGGACTCACGTGTCAACGTGTGATGGAAGAGAAGAGAAAAAAACAAACTTGAGGGGTGAATTGTGTGCCATGGGAAGTGAGAGTTGAAAGAGAAGAAGAGACTAAGTTTTTACATATTTACATTTTGATCCATCATTTATTGAAAATTTTTAAAATTGACCTTGTGCGTGTCGGAATTCTGAATCGTATGTCGGAATTCCGAACTTGAGTTCGAAGAGTGTCAAGAAAGTTAACTGGGTGTCGGATTTTCCAACATGTGTTGACCGAAGTGTCGGAGAGTAATTGGACACGTGTCAAAGTGTTCAAACAATACAAAAGCTTTCGGAGAGTATCGGTTCTTCATAAGCCAAAATATTGTCTTCCACTTACTTCCTTTTTCATTAGTTTGCGGCAACAAATTTTATCTGGATGCCTTTGTTTCAAGGGAAAGTTTCATGATAAAGGAAAATACTTTACAGGAAATTATTTTTTTTAAGTGAATAATTTTCCTTTTTTTTTTTTCAATATATGATCGAAAATGTTTTCTAATATTTGGATCTCTTTATCTCATGACAAAAAAAAAGAAAAATCAAAATTTTAAATAATTATTTTATATTATTTTAATTGTTTTTTCCTTTTTCTTCCCTTCCATCGGTCGCCGAGCCTTGTGATGGTCGTCGGTCGATTACCAGCCATAGGTGCGGGCCAATAAGGTTGAGTTTGCTTGTGGCTAGTCATAGGCCTTTGCCATGGCTGGCGATTGGCTGAAAGAAGAAGAAGGAAATTGAAAAGGGGAAAAAAAAAAAAAGAAAAAGAAAAAGAAATTAAAATATAATAAAAATACAAGTGTTTTTATCTACTTAGATTTAAAAATTCACTTTAACAAGTTTATACATTAATGTTTTTGTTAACTGGAAAGCGTTTTTCTATTGATTAGTCATTTTCCGTAGGCTAAACGGGTAAAACTCCAGAAAATCAATTCACGGACAATATTGTTCTCTAAACAAATGCATTTTTAGGTTTCATTTATTTTGTGAAAAAGATATTTTGAAAAGGCAATTTTTAAAATTTTCGACGTTTGATGCACAAAAATAAATTTATTAAGAATTTTTTTGGATTAATAAAAGGACAGACCGCGTCGTGCATTTGCCCGCTCCTTCACCTTCCTCTTCCTCGTCCTCTCCGACTCTCCCCATACTTGATTTTCATCTCTCTCCGCTTCCATAGTATGTCCTCTTCCTTCGCCTTCTTGCTCCTCATTTGTATTTTCTAGCGCAGTCGGTTGAGCGAGGCTGGGTATATTCCTTCTATCCAGTCGATTCACACCTCTAGATTAGTCAACCAAAGCTGCACTTGGTCGTCTCTCTCTCTCTCTCGGTAAGTCCATTCTGCGCCTGGAATTCCTTTTAGTTCCTAGGATGTTCGTCTGTCAAGAATTGGTGGCGTGGGCTTTTCGATTTCTACGGTTTAGGTTGGTTGAGCTCGGGATATGGAATGAGACATCTTCATAATCTGAAATCTCCTTTATGAAATCTTTGACTGCTTGGGAGTTGTTTGAAAGTTATGATCCGAAGTGAATCATATTGTATTCTTGCATAGAAGTTCATTGGCCAAAAATTCATTCTACCTTCTCGATGAAATGCCTAATTGACGTCAGAATGTACCGAGTTCAATAGCCATTTCATTCATTGTTTAAACCTTACATGATTGGATTATTTAGGCGTCCATGTTTTTTTTTTTTTTTTTTTCATGCTTGATTCGAGAGTTGTGATATTATAATCCAATCAGAAATTGACTCGTTGAGGCCTTATTATAGTTTGTCATTGCTCAAATGGATTTAATGATATAATAATCCAATTAGAACTATTATTTGGTTGGTATCAGAATATGTGACGTTATGGGTACTGCACTTGTCAGTGTTGAGTTTTTGGTCTGAGGTTTTGCCAAGCTTTTGGTTTGAAGTGTTTAAGTGTACAGGGAAAACCATGGAAGGATCAAAGGAAATAAAAGAAGGTGGCGGAAAATGTTTTCCAGTTCAATGTTAGTTTCAGCCAAACAGGGGAAAGTATTGTTATTTTCTTGGAAAATGATTTCCTAGATAATATTTTTTAGAAACACCACATAATCCGTGAAACAAATAGGGCCTTAGTAATGCTCAATTTCTCAAAGCTCAACTCTAGTTGTGTCGTTACTTAACTCATTCATATTCTCTGCAGCTAATTGCGATGGAAAGCCCCAACTTCGTCAATGACACTGTTGCAGCTAGTTCTTCTCGGACTCATAAGCTGATGCAAGAAACTGAAGCAGTGCAAGGGTATGATTATGAAGTGTTCTTGAGCTTTAGAGGACCGGACACGCGCACGGGCATCACCGACTTTCTATATACCATTCTTACGGATGCGGGAGTCCGAACATACAGAGATGATGAAGAGCTTCGCATTGGAGAAGATATTGGCCCTGAGCTTTTGAACGCAATTGATCAGTCGAAAATCTCCATCCCCATCTTCTCTAAAAATTATGCCTCCAGCAAGTGGTGTCTTAAGGAGTTGGCTCGGATGGTGGAGTGTAAGAAGAAAAAAGGACAGATAATCATGCCTATATTCTACTATGTCGAACCATCTGAGGTCCGAAACCAAACTGGAAGTTATGGGGAGGCATTCCTTGGGCATGAAAACATGAAGCGAGTCGATAATCAGACCATCCAAGTGTGGAAAGCTGCTCTTAGTGAGGCAGGAGCCTTGAAGGGATGGAATGGGACTAACAGGTTTGTAATCTTTAATCCTTTTAACAAAATCATTATCTGCTTAGCAATGTCCCATGCATTCTATATTGTTAACAACATGAATACAATATAAAAAGAGGATGAAACTGTGATCTGAAATTATAAATAAAAACAATTACATTGTACCATCAATTGCTCGTATCCATTCTAAGTTCAACTTAATCTTGCCCAAATGACACCTTTTCAATCTGTTTTACAAAAAACACACTCTATTACGTCATAGGGTAGTGATTTGATAACTCGAAAAGCTATTAAAAAAGTTCTCCTTCATGTCTCATTTGGATAACTATATAGTTGTCAACTAAAAACAATTTCATAAGAAAAGAGAGTCATGCAGGAAACTTGCAGGAAACAAACTGAGTTGCCTAGTGAAGGTATCAGGGTGAAGAAGGGAATTCTATCTTCTCTCTTAATATGTGGAAACATTACTTCTTAAAAAAAAATGTAATTGATTAATTTTTTGCCAACCTAGCGAAATAATTCCTTCAAGTATGCTTAATAAATATCATATATGACAAATAAAACGATCTGCAAATTTTCTCACTAGTTTAAAATATATACGTGATTAGGAACTTAATATATCTGTGATTAGCTTCATTATTAAGAGCTGACATTAGTTCAATGAAGTGGATGATAGATGCCAATACTACAAGCAAATTTGATAATGTTACAATTTTTGTAGTTTTTTACAGTCCTTATTTTTCCCTAACCAGTGAATTGTGCTTAGTTTATGCTCATCTGCACTTCTTGTCGCATGCCATGGATCCAACTACTGTCTTTAGGCTAATTCATCCAGGGAGACACTAATTTTAAATTGTAATCATTCCCCCAATTTTAAGCATAATAATCTGATTCTCTATTTCCCTACTATTTATATCTTTCCTTTACCCTTTGCATTGCTATTTTTCCTCTAAATTAGTTCTCTCAACTCTGTTTGAATGAGTATGAGCAACATCTTAAGCCCAAGGATATAGAAACTCTCTGTCTCTCTGTCTCTGTCTCTGTCTCTGTCTCTGTCTCTCTGTCTGTCCGTCTCTCTCTCTGTCACAATAACTATAACTCAAAACTGAATTTTTCATAGTTCGCCTGAAGCTTAATAGTAACACGCAAGAGTCGTTAACAGTTGTCCCCACTCACTCTTCTGTATAGTAAAAAAAACATGTGTACCATAGGTTAAGCACATCAGAAAGCACCTGTAAAAATCATCTGCAAGTAACGAGTCAATTTTCTTCTTATCAGGAAGACATTGTTTGATTAAGCACCATCTTTGCCGGCTGCGTAATTGCTCTAGTTCTGCTTAATTTGAGCATCTGCCTAGCTTGCATATATCCCGATCAATGCTATGTAGCAAGTTTATTAGTTGTTCCACTTCTTGCATCGCATGGCTTTGACATCATATTGCTATAGATTACTAATGTAATAGAAGTCTTGTCAATTTAACTTGCTATTTTTTCCTTTGACCAATTTCGCTCTTTATATCATTAGGCACGAGGGACAACTAGCTAAACATGTTGTCACTATGGTCCTCAACGAGCTGAAGCCTTCTTTGGTGGTTAGTGACTTCTATGTTGCTGTTGACGACAATGTGAAGGAGGTTCTAGGGATGATAGGCACTGACAATGATGATGTAAAGATCTTGGGAATGCATGGAAGGGGTGGCATTGGAAAAACTACTCTTGCGAAAGTAGTCTACAACAAATTGTGTCCAGACTTTGCCAGCCATTGTTTTCTTGCTGATGTTAAAGAAAATTCACGTTCAAAAGGAATCGTGTATTTGCAGAATCGACTAATTTCAGATCTCTCAAAACGGGCACATCCAAGTATCAATAGCATGGACGAGGGAATAAGGGCGATCGAAGAGAGACTTTGGAGAAAGAAAGTTCTTGTTCTTCTTGATGATGTTGATGACCAGAGTCAACTAACTGCACTTTTGGGAAGGGGAGGTTACTTTGGTCCAGGAAGTCGGATACTTATAACGACAAGAAATACAATTGTTCTACATAAATTCGAGGTAGATTTGACTTACTCAGTTAATGGTTTGGATCCTGATAGATCCCTCCAGCTATTCAGCAAGCATGCTTTCAAAAGAGATCACCCTCCAATTGAAAAATTAGAGCAATCTAGAGAAATCGTGGAAATTGCCCAAGGTCTTCCATTGCTTCTTGAGGTCATGGGTTCAACTTTATCATTATGTGGACAAGGAAAAGAAATATGGGATGATTACATGGTGAAGTGGAAAGAAGATCACATTGAGAGAATCGGAAGTAAGTTGATGGTAAGTTATGAAGCATTAGATCCCAGTCGAGAAAATATTTCTTGATATAGCTTGTCTTTTTGATGGATTTGATAAGAGTACGGTAATTTATATGTGGAGAGACTCAAGTGGTCTATGCCCAACTGAAAGCCTTGAAGTTCTTCGTCGATGTCGCTTATTAAAATTGGTGAAGATAGTAAGTTATGGATGCATGATCAAGTCAAAGATCTTGGTAGAGAAATTGTTTCTCGAGAAAGTGAGGGAAAATTGGATAAACGAGTAGGCTGTGGAATCGCAAGGATGCGTTGGACATATTACGAGCGAGAAGGTACATCCTTGATCTGATTTATTTTGTGCACGAAAATCCCATTTTAGTAATTGCTAGCACTCTCCCTAAGTCAGAACAATCACAAATTATTCAACGTATACAGTTTTCAAATTTCCTCATATTCTGGAAAATATTTAGATAAGCCCAATTATATGGATTCCATTTGCCTCAAGTTCAAAGAAATATTACATTTCTCTTTAAATTTGCTAACCGTGTTCTTTTTATATTTTTTCTTGTTTTCTCATTTAGAGAAATGGAAAGCTTGAAGCCCTCTATTTGAACTTTGAGGATTGGTCAGAGTATCGTTTCACTCTTAAAGGATTTGCAGCACTACCAAATCTAAGGTTCATTCGTGTTGATAGCGATTATAAAGCGTTAGACATTTTCTCTCCCAAGCTATTCTTAGGTATAACTTAACCATGCCATGTGTGAACTCTTCAACGAACGAGAACAAACTCCTTCCAAATTTAAGATGGCTCTCTTGGCCTAATTTTCCTTGGCAAGTGCTTGAGATAAGAGATTTTTCTTTGCGTAATTTAGTCATTCTTGATTTTTCAAGGAGTGATATCACTGATGATTGGGACGGATGGCAACATATCAAGGTACCTCAGCTCTAGATAAGTCTTCTTATCATTGTTTCAATTTTGTTGATGTAACAGATTTACCGACAATTGTCTTATTGTTGTTACGAGAGCGGAGAAATTAAAAGTTCTTAATCTTTCGAGGTGTGAACACTTGACAAGAACTCCTAATTTCTCCGGATTCCTCATGTTGGAGAGATTGAATCTCGAAGAGTGTAAAAGATTGGCTAAAATCGACTCATCAATTGGTCAATTGAAGTGCTTGGTTTTCTTGAACTTGAACTTCTGTAGGGATCTCCATTATCTACCACTGGAGTTGGGTGAATTGCCAGCTCTCACAGAACTTTTCCTTGATGGAACTTCAATAGAAGAGATTCCGGCTTGGTGGGGGTATGGAGAACCTGAAGAATCCCCATGTTCAGATTTCACCATCAGCGAAAGTAGGGGATTTACTCAATCGTCTGACTTCTTTGTCGAAGCTTTCATTGGATGAGACGCTAATTACTCACCTTCCTGACTACATTGGAGCGCTAACAAACCTTCGAAGGTTATCTTTGAATGGGTGCTTCCACATACAGAGACTTCCACGCTCCATTATTGAATTACGATCATTGACTGAGTTGGATCTATTGGAAACAGGAATCAAAGAGTTCCCAGACTCTCTGGAAAGTTTGAAGAATCTAAAAGAATTGAAATTATCGTGGCTCAATTGGTCTGGGGATATCTCACCACCTAAGCTTCCCACGAGCTTGACTTCTCTGGCAATCGTGTGTCCAATGCTGCTACCAGTTCCTGATCTTTCACGCCTGATCAATCTGAAAGTGCTATTATTATTAGTGGGAAGATTCTCTGATTCGTTTGAGTTGGCGCAAATGCTAGATCCCATGCCTTGGTGGATTGGGGGGTTATCCAAATTGGAAGTCTTGACACTGTCGATCCCACACTTGGACTAACCTATCTCCTGATTTTGGATGGCTTCCTCACTTGAAATCGCTTCATCTTTATCGTTGCCATGCTCTGGGATGCATTCCGCAGATTCCCTCAAGTGTCTCAAAGCTTCATCTTGTAGATTGCCCGTCACTTACCACACTCGATATCTCAAATTTGAAGGACCTATCGGAACTATATGTCCTTGCTACCCCTCTGGAGGATCTTTTTGGTCGTGAACTTTTAGACAATTTGCTCGCATGTAAGATAGAAAAAAACTAAGAATCGTCATAGGTGGACATCGGAAAATAATTTCCTGCGAATGGTATTTGAACGGCATGGATTGACAAAACTCTCGGCACTGATGCTCTAGATTTGCCTCAGGCTCAGAGATTGTGAGTTACATGTCAGGATACATTTCCAAGATTGTGTTGAAAGGTATCCTGCATACCCGGATTTTTGGGTATATGTGAAGGCTCTTTTTCTCCCTGCTCTCTTTCAAGAACAACGTAAATGAACATATTAAGGTAATATGGGCATTCCCTCAGCCTTGCACGTACGAGGTTAGGGGGACGCCTGCATGCGAGCTTTACGCGGCCTAGCATGTTTTTAACTCTTATAAATATTTTACTAATAAATAGCCAATATGCATGTTTCTTTAATAAATAAAAGTAACTACATATCTATTTATAGATTCTATTTAGATCAATAATAAATCATATCCAGCAAGTAAAATTCTATTCTGTTCTCATATCACTTTTGTAGATATCAAGTTATGCTGACATTTAAATTTTGGCTCACATAGACTTGCCATTCATGACATAAGAAAACCTGAGATCGAACTCATTATCCAAACAAAAACATCCAAGTAGAATGCTTTCGTTTGCATTCTGCATTTCTTTGCATTAATGTCTACCATTGACCCATTTAAGTCAAACCTGTTACAGGGAGTTGGAGGTGAATATGATTGGTGGCCCGATATGAAATATGTGCTTAAAATCAAGTTTGATGTGTGCAACGAGCTTAAAATATGTGCTTGAATTTTAAGTTCAACGAGCTTAATTCATGAGACGAGCTCGAACTTAATAGTTTCAACTTTTTTGGAGCTCAGATTCAGGTTCAGCGAGGGAGATGAACTTGAACCAAGTTTTTTTCCTACATTTTTGGAGCTCAGAATTGGCTCGATGAGCTAAGGTAAGTGAATTCCAACATTGTGAGAGCAACAAGATACTCGGAAACAAACGTTAATTCCAAACTCATGGGAGTTTTGTCCTAATTCCAAGACGATGGCAGCCTGTTTTTCAGCATCATTGACATCTTGTCTAAATTCCAACATACTATGGCCATGCCTTAATTTCACCATGTTTTGTCCTAATTATTGACACTTGAATTTCACGGAAACATTTTTGAAGAAAATTATTCACAAACGAGGGATTTGTGATTTGATACCTTGGGCCTAACCATTTAAGCATCAAGATCAATGATTTCATAGGGTTTCTTTCAGAGACTCTAGAAATATTTAGGGTCTCTCTCTTTCCCGTGACAAATCTTGGTGCGCAATCACTCCGACGAGAATCTGTATTCTCATCATAAGGGCCTTTGGTCTTTTTAGTGGGGAATTATATTTAAAAAAAACTCCTTTGGGTTACGTTGTTGGGAGTCGGTGTCTTGCAGGAATCCCATTTTCCCATTCTCCTCCTTTTTCGTGGCTGCGAAAAGGAAAGGGCTTTGTTAACGCAACGGTTTTTGCATTGGATTACTATAAAAATAAGGGTTAATATCCTGAAAAATTCTAAATTTGTATATTTATAATAAATTTATCTCAAATTATTTTTTTGACCATAAAAAACTCCAAACCTGACATCCGTGACAAATTTACCCTGACTAACTATGAAAAACCCTAAATTGGTACATTTATGATAAATTTACCCAAAATTAATTTATTCAACTACAAAAAACTCTAAACCTGGTAAATTTGTGACAAATATACCCTCCACTAAATTGGATTAATACAAAAAAAAATCACAAAAATTGTAAACTATGACAAATAGAGCGTAAAATTTCAAATTGGTATATTAATCAACTATTACGTGTCATTTAACTTAATAATTTGACAATAAATTTAATAAAAACTAACGGAGGGTAAATTTGTCACAAGTGTACCCGTTTGGGGTAAATTTGTCAAAAATATATCAGTTTGGAGTTTTTGGTGGTCAAAAAAATAATTTAGAGTAAATTTGTTACAGATATACCAGTTTAGGTTTTTCAGGTATTAACCTAAAAATAATAATATTGCGAGTCACAAATTAGGTGTCACTTCGTCTCTTCTGAGATCCAAGAGTCCGAAGAAACTAGTTTGTGCTCGATTCTCCACTACTAGCTCTGATCTCCACTGGCGACACTCTGCTCGTCTTCGAGCATTAACCAAGAATCGCCTAACACAACTTGTTTTTGGAATTGTAGAAAGTTCGTAGATAGTATCCCAACTGATTTCTCTATTTTGCAGAACATCTTCGTCAATTCAGGCTATTAATGATCGTCGTAGCTGCCGTCAAGTGATGCCATCAGCCACTTCAGAGCCTCGCCGACTGTGATTCTGTTCTACCCTGTTTCTGGTTAAAGTGCCTGAACTGCCTTGCGCTCGCTCGATTTCTCTTTGGCTGGCCTCGATCTTCGTTGTCAACGTTTCCAGAACCTTCATTTTCTGGTTCGATAATCGTTCTTAGCCTACGACCTTACCCTCAAGCTGAATTCACTCACTTGGCAGCAGGGGGGAGTTCGGTCACGCATAGGGAGAGTAAAATCTATTTTAGTTGCAGAAAGTTCATAAAAACTCCTCACTGATTGCGCTCTTTCGCAGACTTTCTTCATTAAATTCGGTCGCGCAGGATCCTGTCCTCTTTGTGAACCAGTGAGCGTGAAGTACTTTGAACTAGTTCGAGATTCACTCGCCGGCCTCCATTGTCATCACTCACGTGTTTCAGACCTCCTCTGGCAAATTAAGCAAACGATCGAAATCAGTAATGCTTTTCGTTAAGGTAAGGCTTCGTGCTCTATTTTAACTAAGGTTGAAGATGAAATTTCGTGATTTTGTCAAAGTTTGAATCTTCTCTGTGGGAGGCTATGTCCATGATTTTTAATGACTTATGTTATTTCAGTGACGGTTTAAGTTCCGAACTCGCATGCTTTCCTGCCTCGTTTCATTCTTCAATTTGTTGCTTACTATATGTTTGTGAAAATGCCTGAACGAAATTGTATACTCATTTGGAAAGTATTTCTCTGAATATAAAAATCTGGATGTCAATCTTGTTAAGGTATATAAATCAAAAACACCAACTGTACCAATTATCTATGCAGCCGATACTAGAGAGAAGGAAGAGCTGCAAAGTGCAAAGTCCACGACAACTCAAATGAACGACCGCGATGAAGGTTGATATGGATCGTCATCAATGGTGAAGAATTTGTGATAAAGACTGACACGGATTGCCAACTCATGAAGACACGTGAGCAGTTATTCAGTTGAGGATCAAAACGGATTGCAAAACAGTCTTGTTAAAATTAGCTGTTCTATCTTCATCTCCTTAAGATAGGAAAAATATATAAGAGGAATCGAGGAAGGATCATCTGTGTAGTTGGTTGAAGAAAACTGATAGAGATCTTCTGTAAATGAATGCTCTGTATTTTACAGTAGAGATAGAGAGAGAGGAGAGAAAGTTAGAAGTATAAATTCTCTTTGTTCATTGATGATCCGAGAGATATACAGCTTTGTATTACAAATCTCATTGGAATAGAAGAATACAAAGTTCTTGATTGATCTTCAATTCTTCGACATATCTCTTCATCTTCATATTCTCTGGTTCTTCAATTCTGTTTCTTCATCTTCACAAATCTCATGTTCATATTGTAATATACAGGTTTGATTTACTCGCTCCATCTCTGATTCTTGTGGATTTAGTCTAGGACCGAGACCTCGTATACCGTTATTGTTTCGTTCTTGTATGATCTCATATATTCATGTTGTCTTCGATCTGTTTTACTCCATCAACCTTTTCGCTGGATATGGATGGCTGTTAATGATATGAATCTTTGCCATGAGTAAGGCCTTGAAGTTGAGTGAGTCTTCGAAGTGTTTTCATGGATTTAAAACTGGTTTTTGCTTGTTGTGAAGGTAGTTCGGAGAAGTCTTACAGAGGGCTACCTTTAGAAAAAAAAGCGTGCGTTGCCCTCTATAGCAAAGAAATTGAACTCTATTTAAACTAAGCTCATGGAGATTGCTCTCATGCGTCTTAATAACAAAGCAGTGTGATATTCTTCACCTGACACGTATCGGGTTACTTCACTGTTTTTTTTTTTTTTTTTTTTTGCTCATTCTTCTTTACTATTTTTGATGTGTTTGTTGTGATTCCTTTTATATCATTTTTTGTGTTGCAACTCATTTTCGTAGTTGACTAATTAGGCTTCATTTTAGGATCATAATGAAGATAAAAACATTACACGGACGCTTAGTGGACAAGAACTTTAGGACTTATAATTGATAAAGAGACTGCATTGACACATTAATTGACGAAGTTTATGTATTGAAAAGGCACTAGTCTTCAGCCCTAGATCTCTGGTTACGTAGGAAATGAGACGAACCTCCGATTCAAAGCATCCCGGGTGAGTGTGGATTGAAGATTGTAGCACAATGTCCCCATAATTTTTATGCTTTTAAAAAATAACAATTGTTATAATGCCTAAATAAAATTAGAGTTTTGCACAGTTATAGTTAGTGTTTTCTTCAATAACTATTTGTGTTAATTCTTCATGTTGTGTTGTTTATAAACTATGTGTAATCTTCTTATTTATATCGTGCATGTATATATACATGTATGTATATATGTATATGTATATATATATATATATATATGTAAGTATGTATGTGTATATGTATGTAGTATGTATGTATGTATGTATGTATGTATGTATGTATGTATGTATGTATCATTTGTTTGTTAAATTTTGACTATCGTGTCATGTAATAATTTCATGAAATTTTAATATCATTCATTAGTATATTGTTCAACTCTTGGTAAGCATCTTATTTAGCACAAAACAAATTATATTTATATCATTTAATTGTTAAAGAGGAACTATCATGTTATCCGACACTTATTTTTTATTTATTAATATCATTTAGTTGCAAAATATAATAAAGTATTATGTCATAATGGGTATCTGTGCAGTTTTTAAACTAGAGAAACCATTATTTATTAGGGCTAATATCATAAAAAATCTAAATTGGAACACCCGTATCACATTACCCTAAATTGCTTTTTATGACAAAAACCTATAAAGTGATACATTTGTGTCACGTTTACCCCAAACTAATTTTTGTACCTTAAAAACTCTCAAATTGGTACATCTCGTGTTACATTTACACTAAACCGGTAAACCCATGCCACATTTGTCTCAAATTTTGGTAAATCGAGAATTTTTTTGGGCAAATGTGGCATGAGTTTATTAGTTTGGAGTAATTGTGATATAAATATATCGGTTTGGGTTTTTCCGGACACAAAAATTAGTTTGGGTAAATATAGCACAAATATATCAGTTTGGGTAGATATGGCATGGATGTATTAATTTAGAATTTTTATGACACAAAATTAGTTTATGGTAAATATGGCATGGATGTACTAGTTTTGGGTTTTTATTTGTTACACCTGAAAACTAACAAGAATGGGGAATGACACAATCATTCTTCCACTCGAATGATGCGGCCTTAACCAGAAACTAATAACCTATCATCAAAATATATATTTCCATCCACAAATATATATATATATATATATATATATATATATATAATTACTTACAATATCATCGTTTATATAATCATCAAAGAGAATATTTACCACTCCCAACTAACAATTAAATCTAGCAACCTCAACTCAATCAAAATCTTCATATCCAAAAATCTAACCCCCAAATGTCTTTGTGGATAGTGCTATCATATTATCCGCCACTAGCCAAGAAACCTAAGAAACATTAAAGACCAATGGAATGAGCAATCACAACCTAGTGAGAAGTACTACTCTTCCAAGCAAATTGAGCAACTATTATGCATATATAAAAAGCAATATCAGAAACTCATACCTCAATCCCAAAATATAGTATACATAAAAAAAATAAAAATGAGTTACTTCATTTTAACAAAAATTTATACAAAAAAAAAAGACTCATTTAATCCACTACCACAATTCAAACATCAAAAATTAAGTCCATTAATCAATCTCATCAATTCACACGTTAATGGTCAATTCCATTGATCAATCTCAAATAACATGTCAATCATCAATTCCATGCCCAATATCCAATTCAAGGCTCCAGAGGTGAACATCCAAGCATGGAAAGCTATTCAATTTCTAAAGGTAACTCTCACATGTATCTAGCCCTCACGGCATATTTTTATTCAAACATCTCTTTCTTTACTCCAAACACTGTTGAGTGAACTATTTTAGATAATGTTTACACATTGCAAGTGAATGATTTTACTGAAATTATTGGTGCGGAGAATTATCAATTTGCATCCGTCTTTATTTCTCCAGGATCTTGCATATAGAGGTCTCACAAGAATCGCTGATTTTTCGTGCCTCTAAATTCAATGTCTCCCACAACTACCTTCCACTCGAACACATTGCTACTCACAAAATCATCAACTTTCTCAGACCCAAAGCAACTTCAAAATTTGATATTTCTATGTATGGGGCAAAAATTATTCGGGAAATAGTAAATGGTGTTCATGTTTCATTGCCACTTACAATCATTTTTCACATGTATAGGACAATTAAAAAAAAAAAAAAACAAAGGGCAACTGCCTTATGGTTCATTGGTGACCAAAATATTTTAGCATTTTAAGATCACTATTCCCTCAAAACTATGCACCAAGTCTCTTCAATGATGACAGTTGAAGAGAAGATGATGGTTGGAAGAACTGACATGTTAAGATTGAACTTAGTGAAAATAAAATTTTTAAAGTCACTGAAAAATCAAGGAAGAAGAGAAAGAGTAAATCTGCTGAGAAATCCTCTCAGCCATCCAAGAAGAAAGCTGGTACTAAAGCTCCGCTAAAAGGAGGATAGGGGAATCTAATGAAGAGGAGATACCTGAAAAAGTTGATTTTTCTTTTGAAGAGGAAGAGTTTTGTACTGATCATATTGAAATTGCTCAGTATGAAGATGATGAGGAAGCGGATGAAAAGGATGAAAAGAAAGATGAGGATAAAGAGAATGATGAAAAGATGAGATAAATGAGAAGAATGAAGAATAAAGACTAGCAGATATTGCCGGGAGAGATCTTGAAGAGCTAGCGGGAAAAGATTGACGAGCTTTGGGAACATCTTTTGAATGAATGAGAAGTTGTCATTGATTCACCGACATGGAAATTGATGATATCCCTACAGATCCCGATGTTTCAAAAACTCCTGGCGATCAACATATGGTTCTTGTAAGTAAGTCTAGATCTCCAGCAAAAGGTACCGGGGGGGTAGACATTTTTGAAGAGCCGAATGTTAGTACTCCTGAGAAAGCTCAAACTCGGGGAGCTTCAGAAGGACAAAATCCTTGATCTTAAAACTCCTAATCTTCAAGTTAGCACATCTACTAACCCAAGCATTTCACTCATTATAGAGCTGCTCAAGGACAATAATCCTGCCTTGAAGGAGATAAAAGGAAATTAGGCTGCAATGAATGATGACATGAAGAGAATGAAGTCAAACCTAGAAAATTAGACGCAGCATGTCAACAAAGAAGTTGAAAAGAATATGGTTCTCTTTGAGAATATCCTTAGTTAGTATCTAATGAAGGTTGCGAGACTTTACTAAAGTTGGAGTGTCATCAGCTAGTCCATATCCCATTTGATCCTTCACGGGATGTCGAACTGCGAGATCCTAGCAACTAGGCTGTTGATCCCAACCAACCCTCATCTTCCAGATGGAACTTTCAAATGTTTCCGGTGTTTTTATTTTTGTAATGACGGTACCTTGTAGGATTGTTTTGGATATTTAAGGTTGTGGTTTCATTACCTTGTTGGCATATATATATATATATATATATATAGATATATATATATATATATATATATATATATATATTGTTGAGACCAAATTTTGGGTGAATCACCTAGGGTTTAGCTAATGGATTACTAAGCCTAAACTTAGCTCGGGCTCTCTCAAGCCCATACTAATTCGCGACTTAGGTTCAAATTCTTAACATGCGAATGATTTTTCAATTAGGAATCACCACTAATCTATTTTTGGTGGGTCAATTAGAAACCCAAATAAAGTAACGGGAGATTTACTTTATTCCTACGAACCAGAGATTGTGAGTTCGGGGACTTGATTACGATCTCTAACGTCCTTTTGATACATTTCCCTATTATTTTGAAAAAAATGTTTTGCAGGCAACTTGAATTGATTTTAATTTATTTTCATAACATGTGAGGTTACCACGCGGGTGCACAAATCATCAATTTAACACCTAAATAAAGTAGTCAATAAATTGCAGGACTTATCTCGTAACAACGAAAGCATATGCAGTATTAGATTAAAATTCACATCGACAGTCCTAGATATGATTTCTAATTAACACGCAATTACTTTTTTTGTTTTCACTTATTTAATGAGAATCATGCTTTATGCAATGCATACCGCTAATCTAACATGAAATGATATGACATGGCAATATAATCTAACTATATGACATAAATGAAATATGTTGTGTTTTCTTAATGAGCATGCAATATATCCTAGAGAATGAAATTAATTTATTCAAAGACAATTTTTTTTTTTTTTTTGGTATTTTCCATGAAATTCGAAATTAAAAAATGCGAAAATTATTTATGCAGGTTAAGATATCATCCAATTTGTATTAGGAATTAGGTTAAGCCAAATCTTAATTTAAACTAGAACATTATCTTAACCAAGTAATCCTAAAATGCAACCTATCTAGGAGAAATTATTTAAACCTATAATTAATTTAAAAAATAAACATGATAACTCCTCCACAACTCTTTAATTTAAGTTTCGAGTAAAAGTGTATCCAATCTAATACATCAATAAGCTTGGATTTGGACTTTCTCATGATGATCTCCTCAAGTGAAAATATTGTATCTGTGCTGTAGGTAGCCACGACAATAGTGAAAAGAAAATTTCATATTTCAAAGATAAAAGCCAACTTATGAAAGCTAAATCAATCGTTTTGTCCGGCCTAAGTTAGTTCTACTGGGAAAATTGTCCAAAAATCATAAACTTGTTATACTTTTGCCAATTCGGTCTTAAACTTTTTAACCTTCCTAATTGAGTTATAAACCTTTTCACTTTTTGCCAATTGAGTCTACCCGACTAATTTTGGCCAGAATTTGTTGATGTGGACATCGGCATTGACGTTGACAAATTTTATAAATTTTTGAAATTTTAAATTATTTTTCATGTTTTTCATTTTTTTCTCCTTTTTTTTTTTTTTAATTCCTTTCCTTTTTTTCCTCTAGCAATCGCCTAGCCTCCGGTGACTGGCCAAAGGCCATGGCCGGTGAGGGCGACCTCGCCTAAGTCTTGCGAGGTCATCCCTCCTTGGCCTCTGGCAAGGGCAAGCCTCAATCGAGGACGGCGAGGTTGCCCCTCGCTAGATATCGGTGAGGGCCATCTTGCCCGAGGCCCGTGAGGCCGACTCTCTCCCCGGTCGCTAGAGGTTGGACAACCAGCTAAAGGAAGAAAAGGAAAAACATAGAAATAATTAAAATTTCAAAAATATTAAAATAAATTTTGTTCACATCAGCATCACCTATCACGCCCCAATCCTCGAGCACGCGCCCATCCCTTATCTGGTCGATTAATAGCGACGTCCCAGGACGCATCGCCGACCCAATCTTTTTAATACGCATGCGGAAGTATATAGAAAATCCTCAGGCAATAAAACAATGGGATAGAAAAGTATGACTATAAATTTTCCAACCAAAACGGCCTTTTATAAACAAACAGGTTTATATACAATATTAGACTGTTTACAAAATATCGACTTAATAACAAAAAGGAATTGTCCTATGACCCATTGGTCGAACATGTTTGCCAATCCTTCGGTCTTCATCTTCCCATACTCCGGGGTTCCCGGTCCTTCACCAACACCATTTAAGGACCTGAAAATGGTTATATAAAAACCAGTGAGACTACGTCTCAGCGAGTTCTATCCCCTAAGATCCAATTAGGAAACCAATATGTCATAAGGGTTGCCTAAGCACAATCACGAGTCAGAGGACTTACCTTGGCCTTAGTTTTCTCTCTACAAGTTAGCACAATTCATAAACTCGTCGAGTTATATCAACACATTGATCATTCACTCAGATCGACTTATCAATCAATCGACCTAATCAATTACATGTCAATCAAACCATTCTCCGGTCATTTTAATCAATACCATGCATTCTCCAAGATGATATATCTAGTCATCGAGCCCATGTGCCTTCTCCAACATGATATATCTAGTCATCAAGCCACTATAATATACCATTCATTCTTCAAGATAACCTATCGAGTTACTGAGCTAGTATATTATAATATTCATCATAACATTCATTCTCCAAAATGGTATATCTAGTCATCGAGCTCACGTGCATTCTCCAATATGACATACCTAATCACTGAGCCCACGTGCATTCTCCAAGATGACGTACTTTGTCACCGAGCCCATGTGCATTCTCCAAGGTGATGTACCAACTCAACAAGCCAACAACTCATAACGTCTTTCTCGAGATGACATGCTTAGTCATCGAGCGACGTAACATAGCGTCTTTCTCTGAGATGACACACTTAGTCATCGAGCCGACGTAATACAGCATTCTTTCTCACTTTTTATCATACCTTATAAAATAGCCATGTGTGGGTACACGGTTGGCCTTAGCCAAAATACCATAATTTCACTTTCACAATTCCCACCATTTCATATAGTCCACCATAATATGTTTGGCGTTGTAAACAGATGCTCTGTTATTTTTCAATCAATTACTAAAATTAAATCAATTTAAGAATAAATTCTAAAAATGCAATTCATACACAATCGCACAAATTAAGGCTCAATTAAATAAACATATCACACCACGGTGATCGGCATAATTTTCCGGTCCTTGCTATCCCGGTCTAATTTCCGGAAAATAAATAAATAATTAAATAATTATGAAAAATATTAAATAAATGCAATAAATCTAACTTAGGCCCGTTATAGCCTAATTGGAAGTCGAGACAAACCCGGAAAATTTCCGAGGTTCGTTCAATAAATACTAGAACTTATCTCCTCGCTAATTTCACTAATCATTTGCCTAACATGCATCGACAAGGTACTAAATTAATTCACCTAATCTAATCTATCCACCTAATCACATTTAATTAAATCTAATCAACCCCTACGCATCATTAGTCTACTAAGCGAGAATTAGTGAGTTAAACTCACTTGTTTATTGAATTGTTCGGTTCAATTTGACAGGAACACGAAGGGGGCCGACTTTCTCCAAAGCAGGCCTAGCAATTGAGGCTCGGAATCACCTCAAAACAGGCCCGAAGCTTGCTGAAAAACCCACTAACTTTATGTTTTGTTCTTGCTAAAACAGAAGGGAAACAAGCACGGTTTAGGCGGGGATTGACCAAGGAAGAGAGTAAAGGCCAAACTGAGCCATGGCAGGCACTCACGGGGGTCGGAGGCGGGCCAAATGACTCCGGCATGGACTGAGGGGGCTGCTGGAACGCAGGGACAGAGGTGGAGGTGTGGCTGCATGGCGGTGAGGCGCGGCAAGGCGGGACGGGCGCTCGCGGGCGGTGGCGCGCGAAAAGCGGCGGCCGGTGGATGCATGCGACGGCGTGGGTGGCTTCGGCGGCTCGGTGGCTTCTCTCTTTTGGCTGCTAGTGGTCGCACGGCAAGGTGAGGGGAGAAGGAAAGTTGGCCGGCCAAACTTGGAGCAGAAGAGAGAGAGATGGGTCCACATGCCTTCATTTTCCAATTCTTTGTCCCCTTGACCCATTCCTGGCTAAGGCTTCCTTCCTTGGTTGTCCTTAGGCCACCAATGCATGCACACCCTTGGATTCTTGAAATGGTCCAAAATGCTAGGCCATGGGGGGCATACGAATTTGCTTGATATTTCCTCCAATTGGTCACTTATTTCTTCTCAAATCAATCTCAATTGGCTCTCATAAATTCAATCGACACCTCAATTATCAAATTGGTATTTTCCTCACCAATTGAACCACCTTGCATCCCAACCGCTGCGCGATCGAAAACTATCCCGGCCTTTTTTTTCGGACAAAAATCGCCCTAGGACGACTTTTTCCCAAAAAGTCTCGGGTTGTAGAAAAATCTTCTGAAACCGAGTCGACGCTACTAGAATTTATTGTGATATGACAGAATCTTCAATTTCTAAAATCGGACTCGACCGCGATTAATTTCCATTCGGCGCGTTTTTAGCGTGACCTAGGCTACCGGGTAACTTTCTGAAATTTTTCGGTGCAAATGACCCGTGGTCAATTTTCTTCGAGCCACAATGAACCCACTCGACACATTGGCGACTCTCGGTTGTCGTGAAAATCTCGAGGATTCAAATACAAACACAAGGTACCAAAACGATAGAGAAATCCGCCTAGTGCCGGTCGACGAGAATTTTTCAATTTAGTGCTGTCATCCACGATTACCCACACATCTTAGTCAAATCGACCTATCTTTGATCTCAAATTGATTTTTAACTGTGTCGTAATGGCCTCTAAAGATGAGCACGGTCGAGTAGCCGATTTCTAGTCGAATTCTCAAGTCTGTTCCTTAAAATTCCTTAATGGCTTCCCCAGATAGTCTAGTTATCTCGAGAGTGATCAACTCTGAGAATAGTCCCATAGACGCGTCAATGAAAAGTCCGATTTATTTAATAGAAAACAGGATTGAAAATTTGGGATGTCACATCACCTGTGTCACGTAAGACGATCGGCGTCCAAGTCAGCAAATTTTAGTCAAAATTAGCCAAATGGACTCAATTAACAAAATGTTGGAAAATTTATGATTCAATTAGCAAAATTGAAAGATTTAGGATTGAATTGCGAAATGCAAATAAGTTTAAGATTTTTGGACAATTTTTCCTAGTTCCATCCTTCATGCTAATATTCAATTGGAAATTTGGACTTAGGCATTTTTTAAGCCTAAGTTTCACAAGCTCAAAAAGCCCCATCTAACTCACTAACATATTTTGAAAACCCTAAAAAAGCCCCTTGTAGATCCCCAGTTACAATCTCTTTCCTCGTGCACCGAGATTAACAAATAAGAAAAATCTCTGGAAAAAAAAAAAAAAAAAAAAAGGTATCCTTTGAACAGATCTGGCTAAGCTCAAACTAGGTTAGATCGAACATAAAATTATTGGTACAAAGTAGGGGTGAGCACGGTCCGGGTTGGGCCGGTCCACCCCCTAACCCTAGGACCAACAACATAGTGTTGGTCCTCAATTTTTGGGACCGAGGACAGACCCTATTGAGCTTAAGATCGAGGACCAGACCGACCCAATGGGTTCGGTCCGGTTCCAAGGTCAACCCGAGACCAACCGATAATTTTTTATTTCATTTTTTGTACTCCTTAAAAAAAAAAGATTGAGGACCGGACTGACCTAATGGGTTCGATCCGATTTTAAGGTCAACCCATGACCAATTAATTATTTTTTATTTCATTTTTTGTACTCCTTGAAAGGGCAACCGAGGATCGTACCAACCCAATGGGTTCGATGATGATCGAGGTCAGCTAAGAAAGGCAAGCAGTGAGGGTCAAGTGGGGTGAGTGTCGAACAGAATGAGCATCGAATGTCGAGGCAAGCAGTGAGGGTCAAGTGGGGTGAGTGTCGAACAGAATGAGCATCGAATGTCGAGCGGGGAGCAACAAGCCAAGCGAGCATCGAGCGACGAGCGGCATGAGTGACCCAAAGCGAGTGAGGCGAGTGTCGAGTGGTGAGTAGAGAAGTTGTTTCTTTCGATTTTAGCAAATTCAAGACTAAAAGGACAAATAAGACAGAAGAGAACGAATACTATATGTGGATGCCATAAGGAGCTGTTTATGCATTTTTGAACGCCATGAGAACTCCTCACAAAAACATTTTCCTCTTTCGTAAATTATTACTATTGACGGCGTAAAAGACATTAAAAATCTAAGTTATTAAAGAATAATGTAAAATTACTTGAACTTCTTACTAAAGAGCTGTTTAATGTTGTTGATGCCGTTTATTTTAAGGTTTTCTTTATATAAAAAATTATAAATAATATATATATAGAGAGAGTCAGGGTTGGTTCAGGTTGGACCGACCCAGAACTTTTAGGACCGAGGACCAACCCGCACAATGCTAGTCCAGGAATTCTAGGATCAAGGACCGATTCAATCTCTCTAGAAACCGGACCAAGACTGGGAGGGGTTGGGCCGGTCCAGGGTCTTGGACCGATGCTCACCCCTAGTACAAAGGCCTATGCCGTCCCTACATGAAGCTACCTCATGCCAAAGAAAAGAGTGGGGTTTGAGATTTTATGATGCACTTCCGGTCCATCATTGCTGTTTCTCTTCCTTCGATTCGACGGTAGATGCCGAGATAGTTGATCTCATCTTTCTTTTCGTTTTTTCCTTTTTGTGAGAAGTCCCTTTGGCGGCTTTTGATTGTAGAGAGTGGTAGCGTTTAGGGTCCACCTGCAAAAATAAAAAATTAAGAAATTCTCGCGACATAGTCATACAATGCACTGATTGATTTTAGGAATTTAGACTTTTGAAAAGATTGTGGAGAAAGTCATGTGGGATCAATGGGAATGTAGAGTGCGAATGTAGAAAAGAAACCGTGTGGGAGGCTCCTATAATCTGCTATTAGCATCTAGGACACTTCCTAGTAATGATGTCGTCGACGATCAAGAAAGAAGTGAAAGAAGCCATCTCTTGGTTTACTCCAAACGAAAGGGTCCCTCCAAAACAGTAACATGATGGAAATTTCATGGACATGATCATTTAGTCAACCGATTGATTCTAGGTATTAAGATTTCCCAAAAATTTGTGGAAAAACCGTATGATATCATGGGAAGTGGGAACGTAGAATGAAAACAAGGTAGGAGACTACTAGATTCCACTATTAGTTTCTACGCGACTTATATCATATAAAAAGAAAATTAGAAAATAAAGCAATTTCAATGAATTTTATAAAGCGATCGAGGCAATACCGATTGATAGTAAGTGAATCAAAATAGAGTTCCTCAACAGACTAAAAGGATTATAAATCATTTGTTGGCGTTATGGCATTTTGTATATTTTCAAATATTTTTAATTAATGTTACCATACAAAGCATATTTTTGCAACGTCAATGAGTTTAAAATATAGTTTAAGTCACACTTTAAGATGTATTTTATTGAAACACTTCTGTAACTTTTAAACAACATCTCATGCTCTTTTTGGTAAGAGGTAATAATATAAAGAGAAAATGACAAAAGTACAAAAATCACAGTACCAAAAACTTACACTCAAGATGAATAAACATAATGAGAGGAAGTATGCCATGATGTAAAAAACCACAAGGCAACGCCTAAAAGAAGGCAAAGAAAAAACTAGAAAGGCACGGCATGAACAACCGACAAAGAAACAAACACCTCAGCGAAAGAGGAGAGACGTTGGCTCCAGAGCACTAGAGCACTAGGGCACTAGCATTTCCTTGAAGCGTCGATTGAAACTAGGGCCGATTACGGGTCTCCCGAGAAGATAATAGGATCGATGCCCCAACTCCTTTGCAACCTTCTGTTTCTGAAACTATCCTCAACGTTTCTGAAGGTGCTAGCTCTATCCCTAACCACCTTAAGAAGATGGTAAGGGGTTGTTCTCTGAATAGGATGCTATTCCTATTTTTCCAAATAATGTGACAGAGAGCCCCAAGGGAAAAGCGAGCAATGCATTTAGAGAAATCCTTACCCTTTAAGAATGAGGTGGCCCACCGGAGATTCTCTCCCCAAGATCTATTTCGCCAAGGCAAATTGCATCTCGCCGCCCAAAAGAAAGCAACATCAGCCGTGACAGAGCAATCAAAAAACAAATGATTTATGGAATCAGGCAACCCATTGCAAAATGCGCAGGATCCCCTCTCTATTCTACCATGAACATCTCATGCTCTTTTTAATTCTATCAAATCCTAAAAACTTATCAAATTGGTGCAATCAAATCCCTTTCCTTAACTCTGTTTAATTTCACTCACTGAAAATACTGAAGTGGCATTTTTGTTATTTTTTGAAGGGAGAGGTGCTGGCATGCACACAACAAACAAATTATTTATTTGCCAACCCTCTTTATTTTCTCTCAAATAATGCTTTGAAGTGCCCAACTTGATTTTTAAGGACTTATACCATAAAAAACCCCAAATTGATATAATCGTGCCACATTTGCTCCGAACTATTTTTTATATCACAAAAACTCTCAAACTGCTAATCCGCGTCGGAGCCAACGAGATTGAAGAGCCGAGGAGAAAGAAGCCGTCTCATGCTTCCATAGCACGCCATAATGTCAGGAACTATTAGTAATATGTGGTGAAGTTTCAGTAACGGGAAAACCCATGTGAGATCAATTGAAGTAGAGTAGGAGAAATTACCAAAAAGTCCTAAACCTATTGCAATTGTGCCAATTCGGTTCTAAACTTTTTTTGGCCAATTTAGTCCTAAGCCTTTTACAATTGTGCCAATTCAATCCATCCGACCAAAATTGGCCGGCCGGCGAACGATTTTTTAATAATTTTTTAATTTTTTTCGAATTTTTAAAATTTTTAAAATTTTTAAAATTTTAAAATTTTTTTCTATCTTCTTCTTCCTCGGCTAGCGCCGGTCGGCCGGCCGAGAGGCAAGGTCGGGCGAGGTCAGCCTCGCCACCACCCACCGGCGAGGCTCGCCCCCGCCACCGGCGGCGAGCCTCGCCCAACGGCGACGCGAGGCCACCGTCGCCCGGCTAAGGCTAGGCTTGGCCTCGCCCGGCCATGGCGAGGTCGAGCCTCGCTAGATTTGGCGACGGTGGCCTCGCCTTCGCCGGTGGGCGGCGGGGCGAGCCTCACCTAGCGGCGGCGGCTCGCCGGCCACCGGCGAGGCCGCCGTCGCCAAATCGGGTGAGGCTTGACCTCGCCATGGCCGGGCAAGGCCGAGCCTCACCTTGGCCGGGCGACGACAAGACCGCCGTCGCCCGGATCCGGCTAGGCTTGACCTCGCCATGGCCGGGTGAGGCCGAACCTCGCCGTCGCTAGGCGAGGCTCGCCGCTGGCCGGCGGGGGGCGAGCCTCGCCGACCGACGAGGCTGACCTCGTCGGCCCTCGCCTCTCGGTTGGCCGGCGGCGCCGGCCAAAGGAAGAAGAAGATAGAAAAAAATTTAAAAAATTTAAAAAAATTTAAAAATTCGAAAACAATTAAAAAAAATTATTAAAAATCGTTCGCCGCCAGTTGGCATCCCCGTTAGCGCCGGCCGGCCACTTTTGGCCGGATGGACTGAATTGGCACAATTGTAAAAGGTTTATGACTAAATTGGTCAAAAAAAAATTTATGACTGAATTGGCACAATTGCAATAGGTTTATGACTTTTTTGGTAATTCTCCCAAGTAGAGTAAAACATATAGGAATAATGTATGTAACTCCTAGATTCCGCTGATAGTGTGAACGCAACAAATATCACATAAGGTGGCCTTGCAAGTCACAACAGCACTCATATTTTGATGTGGTGCAATCATTTGACGTTTGAGAAGAAAATGAACATCAAAATATTCGTAAGATCACTTTAGTGTCATATTTTTATTTGTCTTAATCAAGTGTAGGTTGGATCACCTTAAGATCTGTAACTCTCCTCTAGTATCTGTAAGTTATGCCTAAAAACCAACTTTGCAGGTAACTAACTGCCTTTTTTTAAGTAGATCTTGATGGACCATACTTTCAAGCAAAGACGTCTTTGAGAACTTAGAATGATATACCTATATAATGTAGATATGGCTGAGTCCGCCAATGTGGGGCCCAGCTAACTTTGACAAGGAAAATAAAAATAAAAGGAGGTGAAAAGGTCAAAAAGAAAGGAGAGAGAGAGAGAGCTGCTTCGTGCGAGAGGCGTTCCCAAGAGGAGAGAGAAAATAGAGTGCGGCGTTTCACCGAGAGCATGCACGAAGAAGAAAGAGAGGTGCGCAGCTTTGTGGTCCAGTCTTGAAGGCCTAATGTTGTCAGAAGAGCTCAAATTTCGGTATATGATTCATGAAACCGAGTAGTACGAGTTGATCGGTTTCTTCGAATTTTCCAATTACAATTAGGTTTTTCTACTCTCTTTGCTGTAATTCACAAGATGACATAATTTTGTATTGATGATGTTGAGCCTTTTGTATATGATTAAAGAAGAACACTTTCTGTATTCCACTATTTTTCGTAATTAGTGGAAGTTTTTAGGCCATTTGTGACTTTTCCTTGGTGTTTTTGTTAACTTTATCTCATTGTCATTTCGGCATTATATTTACATATTGTGAGATTGTATTACTAATTGTTGCTGGGATTAAGTCGATTTTGATTGATTTAATTTTGAGGGATATATTAATCCCAGATTGGGTTAGTTCTTAGTAAATTGTTACCCGTTTGTTGCCAACAATGCACCAAGAAGGTGCACGTACTATTCTCATTGATTCCAATTTTTTGTTATTCCATGCAAAACCAATTATAAACAATCATTGTCATTCTTTTTTTTTTGTAATTCTAACTCTCCCCGCTGTTATACGCATTATATATCGCATAAGTTACTAGCTGCGCTCTAAGCTGCACATGTGCGTTCATGTACCTGTAGGAGTATCATGACATGCGGCCAAACAGATGAGAACGGCATTATAGAACTATCATGACATCTAGCTGGTTTGAGTTTCGTCTGTTTCCAGTATTTAATTAGGTCATTAGTGGAATGCCAAAAGATATTAGTGGAATGTTCCGTACAATTCCCTCACTACGATATGCATAGTAAATTTTAATACAGAGAGGTATTTAGATTAATTTGGTTAATAACGTTTCACTTACTGATATTTTTCATCAGTGATTAATAAATATAGTGAAGCCAGAGCCAAACCAAAAAGAGGGGAAGAAGAATGAAGAAAGCTGTCGTGCTTGGGCAGAGGGGCCAGAGCCAAACCGAACGTCTGCATTGCAATTTGCATTCATTGGAAAAGAAGTGACACCGATGAACAAACTGTGTCGAAGTATCGGCAACAGGAAGACAAATGCCACCAAGAACCAGCCGCAAAAGCGTAAGCAGGCAAGGAATGAGCTGATGTCGCTGGGGAACCCTGCGAAGAGGTTCAATTTCGAGGATCATTTGAGGGCCGGGGCCCAGGCATTGGGGAAAGGGACAGTACAAGGCTGACCTGGAGGAGGAAACCACCACGGTGGTCGTGAAGAGGCTGACGTGATCTTGTCGGCTGAGGATTTCCGGGACAAGGTCGAAGTTGTCCGAGCGATGGACCACGGCCGGGGATTGCATTCCTTGTTACCGCCTCGTGAGGCAGAGATTTGCCCGGCCCCCGCGTTTTGGGCGGAGTGTGACTCGTCCTTACTCTCTGTCGGGCACCGTGCCCTGTTTGGAAAGAAAATCATTATTTTTTAGAAAAAATTATGTATAAAACATAAATGATCGTTAGAATTTTTGTAGGAATAATGAATTATACTGCTTTGAACTTATTCACATTCTATAATTATTAAAATGATCGCAATCTCATGAGCGTAACCCTACTTATTTATATTTTTGTTTGTTCGTATTATTCCTTCATAACATATGCAAATTTTATTTTACATCAGTTTTAATTTATATGATATACGGATCATTATCAATTATTCAAGTGAAGTGGGGCTAAAAGCAGTCCTTGCTCCCCCCACTTGCCACAAAATGCCTCGCGAGGCATTTTCTCAGTGAGAAAATTTTCCCCTTAAGGGGGCACCACGTGACATGAGTGCCTGTGCCCTGTGCCCATCCCTATTTCTAGTTACCTTTTCCCCCTCACACTGTAGGAATTTTGTTAATTAAAATTACTTAAATATTAACGTTATATAAGTGCAATAGTATTATCATACTTCACATTACAATATCTCGTGAAGTGCAATACTATAATTAAAACAAACATTATGAGCATAATCATTGTTGACGGTGGCCATAACCGATTTGTTAAACAAACACGTTATAGATTATAATATCTTAATGATGAATAATTTTGAATATTTAATACAATCAAAACATAGTAATTAGCACAACTCTGCATTACTTAATTAGGGTAGTACATATGATTATATATAATAGAGTAATTGAAGAGGATATTATTCCTACTCTAAAAATTACCTTAACTGTTTTAGTTAGCTCAATAAATTATTTTCTATATATACATAACATTTGACGATTTTCACATTATTTATTTTATTTCAATTTGACATGAATAACTAATACTTCGATTACACTTACAATTGGCTACATTCTTTTGTTGTTCAGAAATTTCCTCGACAATGACATCAATCTCCCTTGTTTTCTCATGAGTTTTTCAGGCCATATCATTCGCAACTTTTCAAAACACTCCCGATGGTCTCCGTTGTTATAAGTGTGGCATAAGATACTGGCTGCAAATCTAAGTTACATTCGTGTGTATTGTTCACGACATGCGGCCAAAAATATGAAGACAGAATTAGATAGCTATTGCAAGTTGATTCAATCTCTTATTGGGTATTGTCTTAGTTCCAAGACAATGCAGTGCGCCAACTTCCTAAGCTTTCGGATGGGTTGAGTTTTCATCCGTTTCTAATGATTGATTAGGTAAAAGTAGAGTTATATCAATTGGCTTATATACGTATTAGCGAATGCCTAAATATAGTTGTTTGGATGTTCTACACAATTTCCTTACTACGAGAAATATTAAGATTAATTTGATTAGTAATGTTTTATTTACAAATAAAATTAATAAATGATTAATAAATCTCGGATATATTCAAGTAACTTGGTATATATACCTATGTCAATAGATTTATTGTGGATGAAGTAAGTTTTCTAATCATTCAAATAAGAAACTGGCTAAGCCAATTTTCAAGGGCAAGTGGGCATGGGACCATATAAATGCACAAACAATTTAAAGGGTTCGTTTGTTTGAGAGAAAACTGTTTGGGGAAAAGAAAATTTCGACTTTCCAATAGTTAAATGACAAAAAACTAATCGATATACGAAAAACGTTTTCCATGTACTAAAAATAGAAGTTTAGATTAGGAAAATGACTTCTCCTTTCGGCAAAAGGAGAATCACATACTCTAAATCACAAAACAAATCCAAATTGATTTTTTTTTTTTTTAAATAATTTTCATAAAATATATATATATATATATATATATATATATATATATATATATATATATATATATATTTTGTCATGAAGTAGGAACAAACGACGTCCTAAATCTTTGTTTTTACATTCTTCTCAATCTTCGTGCCCAAGTAATGGACGTGGACTTGTTGTAGCACCGTGCCGTTGACAAACTGGCAATAAACGGAGAAAAATGGGATGAGCAAATGACAAGAAGAACCATCCCAAAAAGAGGGGGAGAAGAATGAAGATGGCTGTTGTGCTTGAGTGGTGAAGCCAGAGCCTAACCAAACGTGTGCTTTGCAGTTTGTATCCATTGGTTAAGAAGTGACGCCGACGCCGATGGACGACCTGTGGCGAAGGATCGCCACCAGGAAAAGCCGCAGTAAACCCGCGCCAGACAAAAGTGCGACCCAGAACAAGCCGCAAGAGTTTAAGCTGTCGAGGAACGAGCTAGTGTTGTTGGGGAACCCCGCGAAGAGGTTCAATTTCGCGGACGTTAAATGGGCCGGTAAGCAGGAATTGGGGAAAAAATGGCTCGCGAGACGGCTCGCGAGGACTTACAAGGTTGAACTGAAGGACGGGATCACCACGGTGGTTGTGAAGATGCTCGGGGATGTGGTCTCGTCGGCCGAGGATTTCCGGGACAAGGTCGAAACTATCGGAGCCATGGACCACGGGAACCTGCTCCCTCTGAGGGGTTACTTCTACAGGGAAGACCAGGAGTTCCTCTTGTACGATTACATGCCCCTGGGAAGCTTGTCAGACCAATTGCAAAACAGAGAGACTCCCCTGAGTTGGGAAGTCAGGCTTTCGATTGCCCTCGGGGCTGCCCGGGCCATCGAGCACCTGCACGCCCAATATTGCCACCATGGGAACTTCAGGTCGTCCAAGGTCCTTCTCACGCCGTCCTACGAGGCCCGGGTCTCCGATTATGGTCTCACCCTCTTCCCAACTAGAGCCGGCGGGGATGGGGCCAACCAAGCCCCGGTAGGTGGGGCCGAGAAAAAAGGGGCGGATGTGCATGGCTTCGGGGTGTTGCTACTGGAGCTCCTGGAAGTGATGCCGCCCTCCGAAACTTTATACAATGGTCGAGCAGATTTTCTTACGTCGGTCCACTCCGTTTTTCTCGAGTGGGGGGTCGCTGAAGTTTTCGGCCGGAGGTACCACGACTTGGACGAGAAGCTGTTGAAGTTGGCGATCGATTGTAGATCAGATGCAGTTTATTCAGGTGACGGCCCTCGGACTCCGATGTCAGAAGTACGGAGGAGGATCGAGGAATTGTGTAAGCTCGGGGGGCAGCGAGATCGGGACTCACAGCCCGACAAGGTCATCAAAGGGACCAAGGATATGTCTTCTTGGTTTATTCCCAGTGCACAGGTAGACAGGGACTCGCAGCTCTACCAATTCAGCAAAGTCAACAAGGATATGCATGCTCGGTGAGTTGATTTAGAGACTTCCAAAAATACTTAGTCGCCTAACTTCATCATGGCCACCTTTAGCAACGTGAAATCAATTTTCATTCACAATGTTCCCTGTAGACAAGTTAATTACTGACGAAGTCAATGTCAATCGAAAGAAGAAGAGTGGGGAAGGAGGGAGAGAAACAGGTAAGTTTCGCATCATTGATGCAATTAAGAATATTAAGGAGTTTCAGGGCCATTGATTACTTGTATAGTAGGAAGAACTAGTAAGGTTAACTAGCTACTAATAATCTTTCATGCAAAAAGAGAAGGCTATGCTCAACATGAGCTTCCCCTAGCCCAAAGATATGTGTGACGTTCCCTAAAAATATGTCTCAATCGAACTGGGATGACTTCTGGTTTTCCCTTCACGAGGTGGGTGTTACTCTAGCTCTTCAAGAAGCTCAACTTGAAGAGATTTAATTTAATTGAACGATGCCTTACCCAGCAGACACTTTTCGCAGGAAACCAGTGGATGGGGTTCTGGAAGTTTCTGAAAGAGTTTATGGTAAGTTTTTAAAAATGTTCCATGTTGGTCTTTGGTAATTTGAAAGTGCAACATTGGCAGGGTACCGTATCCTACCTACTTTCTTTTGCTCTAGTGCTCTGAATTCATCGAGCTGGATTAATGGCCTCTACTTTTCTATTCTATGATTTAACTTCTCTTGGGACAAAGGTACTTCAACAGTAGGAGACTTAACAGGAAGCCTCTTTCGTTTGGCAAGAAATAGTTTAGGATACTGATATGCTTCTGCTCAAGCATTAGCGGCATACTGTACCATAGTAATTTTGCAGCAGCATTAGTTTTTTCCTTTTGTTTTTTTCCTTGTGAAATTGGGCTCTAGGACCCTGAAATCAAGGATGGATTTCATAGTCTGAGATAAAAAACAATCCGTTTCCTGCAGAAGCAGAGTAATATCTGACTGAAGGTCTACTGAGCTGAATTCATTGACGGTGATTAACAAGCAACCTTGCATAAGCATTACCTACATAATAGATTGTTTTATATGCCCTTGCAGTGGCTTTTGATTAACTTTGTTTGCCAATTAATACTCAGGGAATTGTGTTCTTTATTTGATTCATCAGCTCTCATAAAATATGAACCGTACTGCACCTCCATGTGGATGGCCTTTTCTAGTCACTCTCTTCATAAACTCTGTCTTTTGGTTTGTCCATTACATAACTTTTGAATAGCTGGGTCATGCTAACATGATTTTGCATGTCTTACATTTGCATTCAATTTTACCTGATGATTCATTATTGTTGTCTCCATGGGAGTAAAAAATTCGATGCATTTGATAGCCTCACAAGTTCTTCTCTGGAAAAGAAAAAAATTCTCCCATTGACAGATTTCTCCTATAAGATAATCTATCTATATACACAATTGTTACACATTCAATGATCTGCTGTATGTGGATGCAGTATTTGATTGCTGTCTCACAGTGGATGGGTTGAAGGATGAGGATCATCAAAATTTGACTGGAGGCGTAGTGGGTAAGGTGCAACAACATTTTCCCAATGCTTTTCTCAGGGTGTTCAATTTTGGGGAGCAAGAGAGCCAAAGCCAAATACCTGAACTGTTGTCTGATATGCGTGTCATGAACTACCCAATTCATCATGGTGATTGCCCCATTCTTGCCATGGAGATGATCCATCGCTTCCTCAGAACTGCCGATGGATGGTTATCACTTGATGAGCATAAAAACATGCTGTTGATGCATTGTGAAAGAGGTGGATGGCCAGTTCTGGCGTTCATGTTGGCTGCCCTTCTGTTATATAGGAAGAAGTCCAATGGTGAAGAGGAAACACTCCACTTGATTTACAAGAAAGCTCCTTCCGATCTCTTGCATCTAATTTCTCCCTTGAATCCATTGCCCTCACAGCTGAGATACCTCCACTATATAGCCACATCAAACGTGCACTCAGAGGGGCACCTACCATATAAGTCTCTTACTTTAGATAGTGTGATACTGAGGTTCATTCCTTGTCTGGATGCTGAAGTGGGATGCCATCTTATGTTTAAGATATTTGGTCGGGACCCCCATAACCTTACAGATAAAACTCCCACAGTCCTGTTCTCAACGCCTGCAAGGGGCAAAGATATCAGGCACTACAAGCAGGTGGATTTTAATTTACTTCTGGTTCAAAAAAAGCATCTTTTTTCTAAATTCACGTCATTTCGAGTGTGTGGCGGATCCTTACAGAAAGTTTTCACCTTGGGAGTTTGTCAGACTTTGCTGGTCTTGTTACTGTGATATTTTCTAAATAGATAATGGTAAAATCAACGAATACCCACGTAAATTGTTGATAATTTAACCTCAGAAAAATTATTCTATGTGTCTAGCCCAGATACAGGGTCGATAGTGTAAGTTTTCTTTATAAATCAATATTATAAGAGAGATCAGAAACTTGCATATGCGGTTATGTGGCATTCGCGGTCTTGTCTGATTATATTCCACCTGTCACGTCCATCAATTCATTTGCATGTGGGGGCTCGCTCATGCACCCATACACACAAAAATTTTAATGCTATTCTGATGCCCGCAATCACGCTGTTCACATATGTCATTGCAGGCAAACTGCAAACTGGTTAAAGTGGACATCCATTGCGCCGTTCAAGGCGATATTGTGCTTGAATGTATGAGTCTTAGGGCTGGTCTTGAACATGGAGAAACAATGTTCCGTGTCATGTTTAATACAGCATTCCTATGCGAAAATGTTCTAATACTAGGGCTTGAGCAAATGGATGTGCCGTGGGATCGCAAGAATCAGTATTCCGGTGATTTTAGGGCTGAGGTATTCCTTCATTGTTATACTAAGCATCCTTGGGATTCTTCATTTTGTTTGAAAGTAATTCATCTTTGCTTATTCTTGTTTAATTAGATTACTTTCTCGGAAATGAATCCTGCTGCTTCTCTAGTTTCTGTTGGTTCATCCGATGATGAGGAGAAGGAGAATCGATTAGCTAAAGGAGTCGAGAAGATTGACGCCCAAGAACTGCGGGTTGAAGACCAAGCAGTTTACAGTGCGCTACCATCTCTAGATGCTAATACAGGTCACGAAGAGAATGACGTCCAAGAATGTTCATTCCAGTTCGATACTACTTCTCCGACCTCAATTTTGCTGCCAACGCTTTCCTTCCAGTTAGAAGCTCTAGTGCATTCAGCTCTTGAAGGATCTCTTGCAAGTTCAGACTCTGCCTCCTCTCCACTATCCCCAGATGGATCTCCTGTAAGCTTCAGTGGTTGGCCTACTGAAAAGAATATTGAAGCCCCACAGTCCCCCAAACAGCAGCTGGTCTCTACTCTGAAACTATCTCAAGATGTTCCCTCTGGTAACACATTCTCACTAAAAACTTATTCTGCAAGCTTTAAAATGGAGGTAGAAGATTCCACATCGATTTCATGTTGGCCAGAGAGTTTGGTGAAACTTCTAAGTTAAAAATATGCTGGCTCATGAACCAATGAACTATCTTTACTTGAGCAATGTCTCAAATTTATGCATTTAAAATTTCAATCCCACTGTCAGTTAGAGGTATCATACAACACAAACTTGGAGCAGATAGATCACTTCTCGATGAGTTCAATGTTCTGGTTAGTGCTACTATTTGATGCATCCATGATGACAACCAGAGAATCTTCTGTCTTTTTGGCTTTTAATGGGTGAAACCTCTTTGGAACAGTTACATAACTCTTCAGGCAACATTTCATAAAACTGTACCAGGATTCCTTACGATCGAAAATTTTTCTCAAGCAAGTCTAATTTAGAGTCTAGCTTATCTGCCAATTTATAGTAGGCATTTTTGAAATTTTGGTGGCAAGCTCATTTGGGATTTAGCAAATGAATTGAGCAATTATGGGCCATGACCCTTGACTGCAGAGCTTCTTGACTACATGGTTGGAGCATATTCATGGCATCAGTTCGCATTATTTTTTCTAAGTTTCTTCCTAACTATTGTTAAGTTAACAAACCTAGGAGATATCTTTTATAGCTAGTGAAACTCTGCAACAGGATTCAATGTCATTCTCTTCCTGAACAGCAAAGTCCTGCTAATGTTACCTGTAATTCAATTTCTATACAATTGGTTATAGGCATTCGCATATTGTCTATCACATTGCCTATGCGACTATGACCAATATTCTCTTATGCCTTTCTGACATATTGTTACATGAAAAACAGGTGAGAGCACTCAATTTCACGGGTGCAAAGAAGGAATGGCAGCTGTAACAGCAACCAACTTTGAGATAACTTGTGGTAGGGAATGTGCATCGTCATCATCTGTTAGTAGTGACAGTATAGAAGCCACTAAGGAACTCCTCCATAATTCAGCACAAATCCCTGAAATGACAATGCCGAAAGAAGAAAAATCTTGCCAGCTCGATGGCGTCATATCATCAACCTCCATGTCATCTGGATCTCACTATGAAGTTTTCTTGAGTTTCGAGGGACCTGATACTCGATCAGGCATTACGGATTTCCTCTATACAAGCTTATTAGCTGCCGGAATCCACACATATAGAGATGATGACGAGCTGAAAATTGGAGAAGAGATCGGTCCTGAGTTACTCAAAGGGATCAACCATTCAAAAATTTCAATTCCCATACTTTCCAAGGGCTATGCCTTCAGTAAATGGTGTCTTAGTGAGTTGGTACAAATGGTGGAGTGTAGCAAATCAAGAGGACAGAAGATCATGCCCATTTTTTACGATGTTACCCCCTCTGAGGTCCGTAATCAAACTGGGTCTTATGGAGATGCCTTTGTTTCGCACGAGAAGCAATTTGACAATAAAGCTATCAGCAAGTGGAAGGCTGCTCTCAAGGAGGTTGGCTCTCTAAAAGGGTGGGACATTAAGGGCCTGTTTGTTTGTGTTCTTTTTTTTGTTCTTAAACAGTTTTTCTGTTTTTTCCCGGGAACAAAAAGAACCAAACGCGTTTGTATGCGTTTTTGTTCCAAATCTGTTTTTTGTTCCCTGAACAAAAAGAACAAAAACAGAAACAAAAAAAAGTTGTTTCTCGTTTAACAAAAACACAAAAACACTTCTCTCTCATCTCTTTTCTTTTCTTTTCTTTTTTTTCTTCTTTTCTTCTTCTTTCTTCTTTTCTTCTTCTTCTTGCTTTGGCCGGTCGCCGGCCTCGCCCAGCCACGGCGAGGCTCGCCGGCCCCCCGGCGAGGCCGAGCCTCGCCGTGGTTGGGCGAGGCTCGGCCTCGCCTTGGCTGGGCGAGCTCGGGCTCGCCTGCATCCGGCGAGCTCGGCCTCGCCGGTGGCTGGGGCGAGCTCGGCCTCGCCGGATCTGGGCGAGCCCGAGCTCGCGAGCCTCCGGCCGGGCCGGGCGAGCTCGGGCTCGCCGCCTGATCCGGCGAGGCCGAGCCGCCAGCCACCGGCGAGGCTCGGCCTCGCCGGCCACCGCCAGTCGGCGTCGCTCGGGGTGGCCCGGCGAGGCCGAGCTCGCCGGTGGCTGGGCGAGCTCGGGCTCGCCCTCGGCCTCGCCGGATGGGCGAGCCCGAGCTTGCCTGGGCCGGGAAGGCCGGCCGCCGCCCTCGTCGGCCGGTCGCCGGCCATGGCCGAGGCCGGCGACCGGCCAAAGCAAGAAAAAAATAAAAAAGAAAAAGAAAGAAAAAATGAAAAATAAAAAAAACTATTAAAAAATTAAAAGAAACAAAAAAGAACATAAATTTACCAAACAAGTTTCTGTTCTTTTTTATTTCAGAACAAGTTTACCAAACGCGCCTTTTTGTTCAAAAACTGTTCCCCGAACGAAAATAATTTTTTCTATTTCTTTCCTCGGAACAAAAAAAAGAACGTAAACACAAACAAACGCACCCTAATTCAATGACCACAAGGTACCTTGTTTTGTGGTTTCTACTTTTCGGATTCATCATAGCTTCTATGTAATGTTTAACGTACCTTTTTCTTCATACTTCTAATTCTTTTGCTTTTTTACTTTCCCAACATAAGACGAGAAGGAGAGCTTGTAAACCAAATTGTCCGTAAGGTTATAGCTGAGTTGAAAAAGGCACATGTGTCGGTTCTTGACCGCTTGGTCGGTGTTGAACATCATGTGAAGGAAATCAATAGAATGGTATGTGGTGATTCAAAGGACATTCGAATTCTTGGAATCCATGGTATGGGGGTGTAGGAAAGACCACTCTCGCCAAAATCATATACAACCAGCTACTACATCAGTTTGAAGATTGTTGCTTTCTTTGTAATGTCGAGAAACTTCACAGCTAAAGGGCATTGAGTGTTTATAGAATCAACTAATCTCGACATTCTAAAAAAAAAAAAGTGGCCAAAAATTAGCAATGCTGAGGAAGGAATTAAGATAATAAAAGAAAGGTTACGTGATAAAAAGGTTATGGTGCTACTTGATGATGTTGATCAAATGAATCATTGGGATGCACTGATAGGAAAACCTGTATGGTTCGGTTTAGGAAGTAGGATTATCATAACTAGTAGAAATAGGGACATTGTCAATGTTCCTGAGGTTTGTTATCCATATGAGCTTATGAGCATGAACTTCAATCATTCTCTTCAACTTTTTGCAAACATGCTTTTGAAAGAGATTACCCTTTGGATGATTATGTTGCTTTCTCCACGAAGTGGTCAAAAGTACAGGAGGTCTTCCTCTTGCTCTTGAGGCTGTAGGTAAACTACTACTGCAGAAGCAAAGACGTTTGGGATGTGATATTGGGGAAGCTAAAACAAGTTCCTCTAAAGGAAGTGAAAGAAAAGTTGAAAATAAGTTACGATGCCTTGGATGATTGTCAAAAGCATATCTTTCTTGAGATAGCTTGTCTTTACACTGGATTTGATCAAAGGATTATGCTCCACTCATGGAAAGAATCCAATCTCTTCCCGTAGGAAGGTCTTGAGGTCCTTCGAGAGAATGTCCTTGATAAAAATTGGGGAAGACAACAAGTTATGGATGCATGACCAGCTAAAAGGCCTTGGTAGAGACATTGATCGTCGAGAATGTGATGAGGAACGGAAAAAAAGACTCGGTTGTGGAACCATGTGGAAGGTTTGGACGTGGCAATGGAACCAAAGGTAAGTTTGCATTTCAACAACTTTATCCCCAGTAAGCTGACAAATTTCATGCATTTTCGCTATGATTGTTTGCTTAATAATATTTAAGGAAAGTTATTTTTTATCTCGTGATTAGTGTTGTAACTTGTTTTTGGTTTATACCAATGCTTAGATTTATCTTTCATGTTCCGAAAGACAATTATACTTGTTCAATATAATATACTTGCCCTTTTGTTTTACTGTCGCAGGGAGCACAAAAAATTGAAGCTCTTGGCTGGAAATTTGACCCTCAGTTGCTCTATAATTTTGCAAACGAAGAAGTTGAGAGGCTATGTAATATAAGATACCCTGAAGTGAGGGTTTTCCAAGATAACTGGCCATTAAATGATAGAGTATATGGAGATTTGACATGTTTGCTACTTAGTAAGATAGGCATTTGTGTTTGTCAGCTAGGTAAATAGTTCTTTTTGCCGTCCCTTCAATAGTGAAAACAATGTACACATTGCATCTAAACAAGAGTTGATTAGGTCATCCTATTGTCATGAACTAATTGGAGTTACCGAGCAAAATAGATCAACATCAAGGTCTCTTGTCAATATGTCAATACTCGTTGTGCACACTTGATAAAACCGAACAGTATCCTCAAAGGTCGAGCCAATGGTTGTCTCAGTGCTTGGCGAGTGGGTTGACCATTGCTATGTCTCCATGCGGCAGAGTCATTAATCTTCTCAAACTTACGACATGACTCGTATTATAAGTACACTCTCTGGTTGTGTTTTTGCTATATTTTAGGTGGGGACAATTTCAATAGTCATAAGCACTTTTCCTGCTTGTTATTTCATCAAGAAAAAATGAGCTGAATACATATTAATTTGCGTATAATCAGCCCATCTACATTTGGTAACCAAAATTAAGACTTCATACTCATATTGTTAATTTTCGTCACAGAATCGCTCACCTAAAAGTTAGATAAATGGTTTACGTATTTGGACTCATTGAGAGAAATATAAGGCAATTTCAATAAATTTTGTTCTAGAAAATATCAAACAACACTTTCGGTGTATCCAAGAATGCATCAACACACCACATTATTTTGATTATTTATTGACATTTTGGTGGTTTTTTTCATACTTTCAATTTTTTTGTTTAGCAGATGTTACTATTCCAAAATATATTGTTACGGTAGCAACAAGTTCAAAGTATTGTTGGCATCACGCTTTAAGATGCATCTTGTCGAAATTTTATTGCAGCATCAAACATCTCATACTCCTTTTAATTTAATTTTTTTCTCATTAAGACGTTAAATTATGGAACCTTCAATATTTCACTAGTTTAATATCAATGTCGGGGAAATTACTCAAAAAGTCTTAAATTTATTATACAAATATCGATTCAGTCCTAAAATTTTTAAATTGATAAATATAGTCCCGAACCTTCTAAGAATTTTCCAACAAAATTTGTTCAACTAATTTAGGCCAGAAATTGTTTACATAGCAATCTAGTCAGTGTTGGCCATACTATATGGCATGGCTGTCGATCCAATGCATACAACATCACTCAAAACAATAATGAGACATTTTATACTTTTTTTCTTTTTTCTTTTCTTATTTTTACTGTTCAGTGTTTCCCGGCAATGAACAGAAGTGCTTCATTGACTGCTCTTCTTCTTCATCACTTCATGTCCCCTCCACCCTCCTCTGTTTGCCGTCAAGCTCAGCAGCTCCAAATCTCGACCAAACTCCTCCGTGACATCAAGCTCGAGTCCAAGATCTTGGTTGGAGCTCAGATGCACATCAATGTGCGAGCTCCAATAGTTCCATGGGGTTGAAATTCCTTTTTCATTCTACCATAATTCATGGGGTTAAAATTTCTTTTTGATGGGGCTCGAGCTTTCATTACCAACTGAAGTGCTCGATCTTTTTCATTACCATTTGACCTCTGTTTAAGACTTCTTTTTTAACTTTTTTTGGGAAAATTACTAAAAAACTCTTAAGCATATTACATTTTTGCCAATTCAGTCATAAACCTTTTAATTGTGTCAATTGAGTACTTAACACTTTTATTATATGAATACCAGTTCAATCCTAAAATTGCTGATATGAACCTACATGGCACAACCAATACTAACGTGGACATTTTTTTATAATTTGTAATAATCTTTTTGGTTTTTTTCCTTCTTTCTTTATCTTTATTTATTTTATTTTATTTTGGTTTTTGGAGCGAGGGTCAGCGATCCTAAGGGCGTCGTGGCACTCGCTATGGCTAGCAAGGGCTTGGCACTAATCTATTAACGATGGATCGATTAGAAACCCAAATAAAGTAATGGTAGAATTACTTCACTTCTATGAACTAGACGAACTAGAGATTAAATGAGTTCGGGGACTTGATTATACTAGATTTCCCCGGATGCCATTTTGGTATATTTTCTCTTTTATTTAAAATATATATATTTTCAAGCAACTAACATTAATTTTAAATTACTCATAATATATGAGATGATCATGTAGGTACGCAACATTATTTAACACTCAATAAAGCAAAGAAGTAAATAAATTGCAAGCATAGGGATGTAATACTTACCTCCAAGCAACAAAAGCATCTATAGTGTTAGATAGAAAATCACAGAAACATCTTAAATATGATTTTTAATTAACATGCAATTTCACTCAACTCTTTTTAGGGCTTTTCATTTATTTAAATGCAAACTATACTATATGAAATACATGTTACTAATCTAACATAACATTTGAAGTAACTTATCTAAATGTCCTCATTCTAATGACAATTACATATATTATTCTAGCATGGCACACAATTTCATGAACCTAGACATGCAATTTCTAATATGACATGGAATCTAATTAAATGACCTAAACATATAGATCAATACATGACATACAAGCAATGACGTGGCATATATGGTGATGTGGCACAATGACATGCCATACAATGAGGTAGCATGATGATGTGGCATAGGATGAATGACATGGCAGGATGACACACAACAAGACACATGTGACACGTAGTATTATGCTCTCTTGATCTCAACTTTTCATGTGATTTTTGGCCATGAGCTTGACCAAAATTTAATAGTCCAATCTATTAAGTTCAAGATCTTCACTTAGACTCATCCACCATTGGTCCAATTAATATGCAAATGCAATTTAATTAATATTTTTGCTAGGAGATGGGGTCGAGCATTAATTTTCTATGTAATGAATTACTAAATGGGACGTCAGAATTTAGGTGTCAACAAAGTACAAATCCACATTAAATAAAAATCCACATATAGAGAATTTGATTGGTGTGAATAATTTGTTATAGTATTGTGCATATTATTACTTTTGTAAAAATTAATGTCGGCACCATCAAAAGTAAATTACCGAGTAAATCTCACGTGTGAATGTGTCATGCGGCTCAACCCGCCACGAGCTTTAGGTAGCTAGCATTGCTGATGTATATATTGATTCTATCTTGCACTATGGCAAATCAAGTTTCAAAATTACTTCAGTACGTCTCTTATAATATTTTGACTTAAGATTATGACAACTTTTTGAAAGAGTTAAAAATGTAAAGATGTCCATCATTACAAAAGTTAACAAATGGTAGAAAAACTATATTTGTAGAGAGTTCATTACATTACTTTGTTATTTTAAAATTGAGGTATGACCAAAGTGTATAGGTTGTCAACAGTTCAGGTTTTAAGAAAATTCAAACCAAATCGAACCGTTGAGGTGTGAGCTCGCTACGAACCTAATTGTGATTTGAACCGAATACAATCCGCTTCTGTTCGGATTTTCAGTATTTACTTTTTTTTTCTTTTTTTTAACCCTGCCCAAACTCACTTTCCTTCTTTTTTTTTTTTTATTTATTTTTCTTCTCCGCAAAATTTCTCTCATCTTCTTCTTCTTTATCCTCTAAGCCGGACTAGGTCCACTAGGTCCACCACCGACACCCATCCTCCCTCACCTTCAGTCTCCAAACCTTCTTCTCTCTGCCTCTTCCCCAAGTCCCAGCGCCACCCCCGTGTCCTCTCGACCTCTCCTAACAGCTACGATCAAGGAGTCTCGCTGGCTCTGGGAAAAGCAACGGTAGCTACGCGAGGAGTAGCGGTGGCTGCGCGAGAAGCAGAGGTGGGCTTGCGAGACGGAGTCCCTCCTTGACGAGAGATCGCCCGGTCAAAGCTCCGGATTCATCCTAGAGCCCGGAGTTCAGATTCGGGGAGGAAATTCGAGGGAGGTGACAGACGTGGTTGCACCGTTGTAGGCGTTGCAAGAGAGGAATTTGATCGCAGAGAGCGGGTCGAGCGTTGAAGATTAGTGTTTCTCGATGGCGATTTTGAGAAAGGTGACAGAAAAGAGAAACATCGTGTAAATTGTTGGGTAATTTTCAGTTCGATTTAGTTAACTATACCAAAAATACGAATGGTTACTTTTTTCATTATTAGAATAAAAAATGGACAAAAATTCGGTTAAGTTTGGTTCAATTTCGATTTCGATTCAATTTTTCGGTTTGATTCTAACATCGCTGATAATAAGTAATGATTTTCATTGAAAGTCTGTATGAATAGCTATAGTGGCAAAATGTCATATTTCTTCAGTGAATGTATGAATTACATAATGTGATTGCTCAAAAATTCAACAAATCAGTGGTATGAGTATCAATTTAAATTGTGCTTAATAAAATGCTCACTAAAAGTGGAACAATGCAGAAACATCTTTGTTGGGGAAGCAAATAATATTATAAGATTAAAAAATTTCATCATCACAAAAACAAGTGAGACAAGGGAGAGTGTTTCACTTCCTATGTAATTAAAGAATTTTTAGGGTTAGGGATTTGATCGCACTAATAATTTTTATTATTGCTTTTTTGGTATCTCAAACAATCATTTTCATCAATTATGAACCCTAAAGGTCTTTTAAGTCGCTATGTGTTCATGACATTGGATTTATTATGGTCCTAAGAATAGTTCTAACCATTCTTCTAAAATCGACAAATCACAACACATAAAAGAAGTATAAAAAAAAACTGCACTCAATTGATCCAAGAGAGCAATGAAAAGACGAATAAAGAGCTAGATGTAAAAAAGGAACTCCATACCAATCGGACAAAGGATATAACATGGCCTTATTATTAAGCCTTAGGAAGCCAATATCATGAGCTTAGTTCAAATCAAATTTAATTTTAAAAAGAAACTAATTTTCCTATCTCTCAACTAGAGAAAAAATCATGATATATCATAAACCATGTATATACCATTTAAATGAAACTACACCAATTTTAATACTAAAATCCGGCAATCCAATCAAAGTCTATTTTCTTAAACTACTTTTGAAAAACTATTTTTCCAATTTTTTATTTTCGGAATTTTTTTTTTTTTTTAAAGGAGACACGGGCCAGGCTTTTGGGCCCAATCCGAATATGGATCACGAGTGGATTTCTCGGGTCTGGAACACAGACACCGAGGGGCTTGATCAAAGTAAATCCACATCAATCAAATGAAACCCAACTCCCAAGAACTCAGCCGAAACTAACAAGAATTCCATAGCTGAGAGAAAAGTCACTGCAAAAGAGTTGAAATCCAGTCCAAGACAGATCCAGAAACTTTCCCACCACGTCCGCACGCATTAGGAAACAATGTCAGTGAGAGAGAGAACAACCCACAAAGAAGATCAGCAGGGACAAATTGGGGACACGCAGCTTCCACCCGCAACCATCTCCGACCATCACAATGAAATACTAGTACAGAACATGAACTTCCTTTCACCGTCTCTCTTTGATTTTACCTATCGGATACATGAACTCTTGTCTTTTCTCACACGCACACGCTTTGCTACAGAGTGCAACATGCACGCGCATGTTGCACACTGAACTTCCTTTCATCGTCTCTCTTTGATTTTACCTATCGGATACATGAACTCTGTCTTTTCTCACGCACAGATTCATTTACCTAACATTCATCCATATCCAGCGAGAAGCCCAACGAAGTATATCAGAATGGAAGACAACATGAACATATGAGATCAGACAAAAATGAAACAATCGCAGTATTTGGGGGTCCTGGTCCTAGACTAAATTCATAGGAATCAGAGATGGAACGAGCAAATCAAACGTGCGTATTACAATATGAACATGAGATTGACGTCCGGATTTTTATATTCAGTAAAACACTTTTCAAATGTGTAGACAATTTTGGTTCAGGCATTTTCACAAACTCATTGTAAGCAATGAATTGGAGAATGAAACGAAGCAGGAATGCATGCGAAATCGAAACTTTAAATGCCACTGGAATAACATAAGTCATTAGAAGTCATGGGTATGGCCTCCAATACAGCAGATTCGAACTTTGACGAAATAGAGCACGAAGCCTTACTTTAGCGAAGGGCATTACTGATTGCGATCGATTGCTTAACTTTGCCAGAGGAGGTCTGAGAAACGTTGGTGACGGCAATTGGCGCCAGCGAGTGAGTCTCGAACCAACTTAAAGTACTTCACGCTCACTGGCTCAGAAAGAGGACAGGCTCCTGCGCGACCAAGTCTGCGAAACAGAGAAATCAGTGAGAAGGTTTTCTAAGATCTTCCTACAACTCGAAAGAAATTACTCTCCCAACGCGTGACCGAATTTCCCCTGCTGCCCAGTGAGTGATTTCAGCTTGAAGATAAGGTCGTTGTCTAAGAAGGATTGCGGGCCTTGAAAATGAACGCTCCAGAAACGTCGACAACGAAGATCGAGGCCAGCGAAAGAGAATCAGGCGAGCGCCAGGCACTTCGGGCACTTTGATCAGGAAACAGGGGAGAACAGAGGCACGGTCGGCGAGGCTCGGGAAGTGGCTGACAGCATCGCTTGGCGGTGGCTGCGACCATTGATAATAGCCTGAATCGACGAAGATTTTCTGCAAAAGAGAGAAATCAGTCAGGATACTCTCTAGGAACTTTCTACGATTCAAAAATTACGTTCTGTCATGGCGATTCTCGGTCGACGCTTGGAGACGAGCAGCCAACGACTTCCGGAAGTGTGGTCGGTGGAGATCGGACCTGATAGTGGGGAATCGGTCACAAGCTACGGACGTCCGCCCACGGGGAAGAAAGTGCGTAATGAACTGACTCTGCTATTCACGTCCAGCGCAGCATTGTGGGAGCTTTGCTCGAGCTCTTTCGCTTCGCTCGTCTCACTCCGTCATCCTTGGTTTCGTGCTGATGTAATGCAATTTGAACTGGTCGCTCTGTTTGTATTTAAAATCAATTTTTCTCATTCTTTTTTATTCTTTTCTATTATTAATTTTTTAAAAATGTTTGTTTATTGACTAAAATTCCGGTATCAACAGACATTTTTGAATGATAATAGCAAAAATAAAAATATTAACTCAATAAAGGATGCACAAAACATATTGGTTTGATTTGAGTGAAATTAAATCCATACTAGTTGTATGTCGACACGCTGGGCAAATATAATTTACTCAATTCTCACCTCAATCCTAATGTTACATCCTAAGTCCTTCGCACACACATGTATATATAAGCACATGCGAGTATCCATTCAGTCTTTCCAATAAAGATTACTTATGCATGGAGGAGGGAAAGCACTTTGGAGGCTTTGCTAATTGCATTGGCATTTGCTTTCTCGAGGTGGTTCATCAAGTTCTTTGACAGGAGATATGATTGGCAACCTTGATGCCTTGTTCATGTACGGTTATGCTTCCTAATGCAATCGTCTCTAAGCCCCCTCATTTCAAAACTATGTAAATTACTTCTGAAATGAGTTTTGATGTGGATATGATTTTTGCAATGCACAATTCAATCGGAATTGAATGATGGGTTGTATCAGGAAATTTTCAGAATGGAAACAATTAAAAGTGTGGTGAAATGGTATAAAAACATGGGAAAACTTCATGATTCTTCCATTAAAAAGGTAGGCGCATCACTAAAATCATGGGACAATTGCCAACTCGTCAAACCCCCAATAACAGTGTGGATTTCTTGCTTGTTTGGCTCCTACTTTTTTTTTTTTTTTTTTTTTTTTTGGTGTCAAAGGCTCCTACTTATCATTGCTATAGATAACTCTGCTGAATTCTGTTATTATATATTAATATGAATATGTTTCTAACAAGTAAAGAAGTTTTATATAACCTACTACAAAGCTTAACCGCCTATACGAGGTTAACATTCAAATAAATGGTTATAACCACATGTCCACAAGTTTAGGCTTCATGATTGCACATCGACCTTATCCACAAGTGGTTACAACTCTTCAATTGCCATCAGACTTAACTATATCATTTAGTCTTTAGTTTTTACATTCAACATTTATTCAGATTTATTAATAAAAACCATAGTCATTGACAAACATCTCCGCTGTCAATAACTCATTGACAATATAATCATACTTAGCACGGAGCTCTATATCTATTCAAGTTAGTGTCATGTTGATTGGCCATTTTAAAATGTCAAGAGTAACGTATTTCATATTCATATGGAAGGGCAACAGAAACAAGAAAAATATAAATATTACAGCAAAAATTGGGTATATATATAGTCTAATTGACTCCAATTTGTCCTTCCTCGTGTGGAACATAGTGTCAAATTACCCTATTTGGATACGGGCATATCTAATAAATTTCACACTTCCGAACCCCTTTATCTTATTACCAAATATTATCTAACATTGAAATAGAATGTCTTTTATTATCTTTAGGTGTCTCGATGAACTTGCAAGTGTAAGACAAGCGATTAACAATTTATAGCACCCCATAATATAAATAGTAAATAGCGAATTCATATGTGTGCATGCTACCATAAAACATTAATTAATGAAATTTTGTCAATGAAGTTCGAGTAAGAATTGAAAAATCTCATGAGTTATATAAGCATCAATATTTGGAGTAAGCCAAACAAATTATATATCTTTCTAACATACATACATTCCATTGGATATTTTGAATCATGTATTTTGTCTTTTCAAAATAAAATAAAAAAACAAAAAGTTATACTTATCCGTCCACGAGTATGTATGTTCACTGAAGGTAAGTTATCACAATGTAGACCTCTGCTATAATATGTCCACTTTCATCAAACTATATATTACAACTCCCCCAAAAGAATGATTATTCTTATCTTTTTGCGATGGCATTGGCTCCTGTCACGTGATAACGACATGTTATGACTATTCCCAATATAGAGCCTCTTCCAATTTGCATGATAATTTGACAAAGCTATTTCAAAAATATTTGATGTGTTCAGTGCTTTCTCTCTCATTAGTCGACTCTAGTCAACCTTAGGACAACTGTTTGATTAAGAAAAGATAAGGCAAAATTTGAGGTGTCGACATGTTTTGCACAAATGGTTCCTCCATTCGAGGTTTCTTTCTTCTAATTGCATGACGGCCCAAAGTTACGAGTTTCCTTGCCCTCAAGAATATGACCCTTAATTATTTTTTAAATATTTTTCTCCAAATTCGAATAGAAATAGCATTTTTATATTACAAATTATGAAATTAATTATACTTTATCTTCATGACAATATAATGATAGTAAGAGCTTGTTGAGAGAGCTATGTTAGAAAAACATATCCCACATTAGAGATTTGATGTAGTGTGGAAAAAGTTAATATATGCTAGTATGCCCACAACTCATCGATTTAAATTTTCATGCAAACATAGGTTTAACTAGATATATTAATAGTCTCGGATTTGGGCTTCCTCTCAATGATCTCTACAAGTGAAGCTGGCTTAATGTTGCTCATCCTTCCGACAATAATGAAAAGAAAATGTCATATCCTGTCAAAACAAAAAACTCATGAAAGTTGGCTCATTCTCTCGATGGCCTCCTAAGGTAAAGGTGGCTTCTTGTACTGCTCGTCCCTACAATAATAATGAAAAATAAAAATAAAAATAGACAACTCGTCAAAGTTGGCTTATTCGTTTCGTCCCGCCTGAACTAGTATGATCCTTCGTGTCTATATTCAATTAGAAATTTGGGCTTGGCATGTCTCTGGACCTAGGCTTTGAAAGCTCAAAAAGCCCAGTCCAAAATTTAAAAACCCTCAAAGTGTACACATTTTAATTTTAAAAAAATAGGTTATGCGGACCCTAAAACCCATTGAAAATCCTCGAACGAGTTCTCTTCCTCTCCGGTATATGTTTCTTTCTACCGAAATTAACAAATAAAAAATATATCTAGAAAAATAATCTGGGTAGGCTCAAACTGGGTCAGATGGAACCGAAAACTGTTAGTACAACGGCCTGTGCCCACCACTTCAGGGAAGCTACCTCATGCCAAAGAAACAAGTGAGGTTTAAGATTTTCCTTCATGTGGCGAGTCACTTTGGCGACTTTTGATTATTGAATGGGAGTGCGTTTATTTCAACGAAATGGTCCCCCGGAAAAAAAGTATATAATATGGAACTTTCGTAGGACAATCGTAAAACGAACCAATTGATTTTAGAAATTTAGACTTTCGAAAAAGTTGTGGAAAACCATATGAGAACTATGGAAAGTAGAATGAGAAAGTAGAAAATAAACTGTGTGGGAGACTCCTATAGTCCGCTGTCTGCGTCCAAGAAACTTCCTATTAATGATATCGTCGACCATGGGGGAAAAACAAGAGCTATAGAAGCATCGAATTTGGAGTAAGCATAACAAATTATATAGCTCATAAGCATACTGATATTTCGTTTAATGTTTTGAATCATGCATTTTGCCTTCTAAAAACAAGACACACAAAAAATTTCAATCCACAGGAAAAATCGAAAGGGTACAGCACAGAAAAAAAGACACAAAGTGGCTTAGTTGAACTCAATCGAAAGGAAACAGAAAATTAAGAATGCTTATTCCAATCCTTTTACGACAGCACTAGTTCTTGTTAAGCAACGGTGGTCGTAGGTTTACGACATTTAACGAATATTCCCATATAATGCCTCTTCCAATCTACATAATAATTTCCCATTAAAATTTTCAAATACCCTTCTCTCATTGGTCAAACATTGGTAAATTTTTTGTGAACCCTAGGATAATTGTTTGATTTTAGAAAAGATAAGGTAAAGTTTGAGATGTTGACATGTTTTGCACAAATCATTCATATAGTTGACGTTTCTTCCTACTACTCACATGGCTGGGACAAAGTCACGATTTTTCTTGCCCTCAATGTCATATGAACCTTTTTCGATTTTTCTCAAAATTTTGCAACTAAATAATACTTTTAGCAATTATGAACTAAATTATATTTCACTCTTCATATCGATACGAGGTTGTAAGTGCTTCGCTAATTGTTGAAGATTGTTGAAGTACAAGCCTAAGTCGGAAAGGAACGAGCTCGTGTTGTTGGGGAACCCGGCGAAGAGTTCCGATTTCAAGGATCTTTTGAGGGCCAGTGCCGAGGTATTGGGGAAAGGGACGCTCCGGACGGTATACAAGGCTGACCAGGAAGAGTGGACCACCACGGTGGTCGTGAAGAGGTAGAAGGATGTGATCTTGTCGGCTGAGGATTTCCGGGACAAGGTCGATGTTGTCGGAGTGACAGACCACGGCTGGGGATCCCATTTCTTGTCACCACCTAGTGAGGCAGAGGTTTTCCCGGCCACTGCCTGGGTCCTACGCGGGGCATGATTCGTCCTTATTCCCTGCGGGAGCTGTGTCTCTCTTGGAAAAAAAATTTTGCTATATTTTTTTGAATTGTGATTAAAAATAAATAATTGTTAGAGTTTTTGTATGAGTAATAAGTTTTTGTGAAAGGGGCTAGTGGCCACGTTTTTAAGTTTGAGAGAAAATCTTACGTTTTAAACTAGCTTTTGATGTAAGAGTGGCTCAAAATCATTATTGTGGCCCACATGATTTTATTAATTATGATTTAATTAATATTTAAGAGCTGAAACATATAGGTTATGAAAATTGTAATTCTCATAAAATGAAAAGGTGCAATCTTTATGAGGAAGTTACGGTTCTTATGAAAAGGCATGAAGGTATAATATACTTTGATGAAAGGCACTTATTGACAGATTATATAAATAGAATCTAGTCATCTCTCTATCCACGACATAAAACGTGAAAAGAATGTTGTATATATTAAGAAAAAAATTGGGTTAAGGAAGAGAAATCAGATTTTTTCATCTCTTTCGATTTTTTCACAACAATCATTTTCAAGGATATTACTATGGATAAATGTATGTCTTCATCTTTCTCAACGTGAAAAATATGAATATTGAATATCCTATATTTTGTATTTTCAACATTATAAAGTTACATTATCACTTACAATCAGAGTCCGGATAGCCAATAAGTTTGAACCCAATAGTTATATAAAAGAGTTACGGATTGCTGCAACTCGATCCATACCGATATATGACGGAGAGATTGTTAAGATTGGGTTGATAGTCAAGTTATAAGTATGAAAAAAAAAAAAAAAGCCTGAAAGGCTCAAGATCACCCAATAAGTTTTAACTTATAAGATACATGAATCATTATTAAATATTTTTGTCAATTATTCAAGCGAGGTGGGGCTAATATCAGTCCCTGCTCGCCCCGCTTGCAGCCAAATGCCCCGCAAGGCATTTTTCGTAGGGAAAATTTGCCCCTTAACGTTAAACCTAGTTCTTTCTCCCTCGCACTGTAGGATTTTTGTTACTGTAGATATTAATTAAAATTACTTAAATATTAACGTTAAATAAGTCTAATACCATTATCGTACTTTACATTACAATATCTCGTAAAATGCAATAATAGAATTAAAAGCATTGTATTACTATGTAAATTATGAGCACTATCATTGTCCACGATGACCATAACCGACTTATTAATCAAACACGTTATATAAATTATAATATCTTGTTGATGAATAATTTCGAATATTTATTGTAATCAAAACATGGTAATTAGCACAACTCTGCATTACTTAATCAGGTAGTAGATATGATTATATAGAATAGAGTAATCAAAGAGGACATTATTCCTACCCTAATTATTACCTTAACTGTTTTAGTTGGTTCAATAATTTTTTATATATTTACATGACATATGACGATTTTCACATTATTTTTTTTTCAACTTGGCATGAATAACTAATAATTTGATAACACTAATGATTGCCAACAGTCTTTTGTTGTTTAGAATTTTCCTCGACAACGGTATCAATGTCTCTCGTTTTTTCATAAGTTTTTGGGGCCATATCATTCGTAACATTTCACATAACTTTCCTATGCAATTGGTAAGTTTCGTTTCGCCTATTCGAAGTAAACCACCAGAACATTGCTACTAACTTTCCTAACTTACTCGTAAATTCTAAGGTCAACTCATTCCTAAAGTTCCACATGACTTCCCATGTAGTTCGCAACTTTCGTAACTTTGCAATGCACTTCCAATCCACCATTGCTGCTTTTCTTCCTTCTAATTCCGTACAGCAAATACGCCAAATAATTGGCCTCATCTTTCTTTTATAGTGCGGTCCACCTTTATAGAATGGTAGCCTTTATTTTCACAGAAGGTTCCCCTTGGAAAAAAAAAATTATGGATACGTCGCGACAAAATCATGGCTTTTCCCATAACTTTCGAAATAGTTGCGGGAAAAGCCATGTGAGATCGATGGGAACGTAGAGTGGGAAAGTAAAAAAGAAGCCGAGTGGCGGACTCCTGAAATGCGTTGTCCGCATCCAAGACACTTCCTAGCAGTGATATCGTTGACCAGGAGGGAAAGAGCAAGAAGAAGACCTAAAGGCAACGAGACTGAAGAAGAGAAAGAAGCCGTCTCATGCTGCCATAGCACGGTATAACGTCGGGAACTCTTAACAATCTGTGGCATACGTTCAGTAATAGGAGAAACCAAACGAGTTCAATGGGAAGTAAAGTAGGAACGTAGAAAAGAGACCGCGTAGGAGACCTCCAAAAGAAACTCCCAAAGTCCACCATTACTGTTTCTCTTCCTCCTGATTCTGCACGGCAAATGGGCCAAATGAACTGCTTTCTTCGTTTTTTCGTTTCTGTGTAAGGTCAACTTTGACCGCTTGGTTTACACAAACGAAAGGGTCCCTCTAAAACAGTAACATGATGGAAATTTCGCGGACATAATCGTTCCATTAACCGATTGATTCTAGGTATTAAGACTTCCACAAAAGTTGTGGAAAAACCGTGTGAGATCACGGGAAGTAGAGTGGGAACGTAGAATGAAAACAGTGGAGACTTCTAGATTCCGCTTGGTTTCCATGTAATGCATGTCACATAAAAATAAAATTAGAAAATAAAGCAATTTCCATGAATTTTATAAAGCGATCGAGGCAATACCGATTGATACTAAGTGTATCAAGATAGAGTTTATCATTGGCGTCGTGTCATTTTTTATATTTTCAATTTTTTTTTTAACTAATGTCACCATACGAAGTATATTTTTGCAACATCAATAAGATTAATAAATAGTTTGCGTCACACTTTAAGATATATCTTATTAGAATATTTTTGTAACTTTTAAACAACATCTCATGTTCTTTACAATTTAGGACTGAGTTGCATCATATGTGAATCATGTGGCTCGAGCGTGGTATTACCAAGTATCATCGTACATGTAATTGAATGGACTTCTTAAAGATATGGTCAGTAGCGAATTTAGACTTTACACTCAATTCCTTGCTAATGAAGTTCAATCTCCAATGCTTATTCATAATTATCAATTCAATCCTATTATTTGATCTTCAGGATATAAGCCGGGATTGAATAAGTTCGAAATCTGATTTGGGGAAGTCCAAGTTTGAAAAGAAAGCGATATGTTTTTCTCATCAATAAGGAACGAAGTCGCTCTATATGCATAGAGAACCGGCTCACGTTCACAGGGGGAGGCCACACAGTTGAGAACTGACTCACCTTCACAGAAAGCACACGATTTAAAAAAGAAAAAAAAAAAAAGAACAAGAGGGAATAGGGAGAGAGAGAAATCGTGGGGAGTGAGTCTTCTCTCTGAGCTTCACCTTACCAGCAGAATATATATGGAGAGAGAGAGAGGGATGGCCACAAGATTGAAGGGAAGAAAAAACGTGAGACAGGAGAAGCGCACTTAGCATCCCCTCGGCGGTGTTGTTCCTGGGTTCCTCATAACTGCGCCTCCTGCCACGTTTCTTCGTCAGTTTTCTCATCACGACCGTGCCTCCGCTGCAGCGACACGCCGGCCTTCAACGACCTCCACAGCCTCCAGCGAGCTCGCTGTCGCGCTTGTGCTCGCACCTCGCTGCAGTCCGATCTTGCCCAGCTCTTCACCAACGCTTCAAGCAGGTCCTGCTCCCGGCCCCGTCCTGTTTTTGGCCGAGTCCTGAGTAGCGCCGACGGCCAATCTCCCCCGCACACGACCTCGACCCAGCTGCTGATCCGTCACTGCATCAGGAACCGCGACGCCTCCTCTTGCTGACCGAGGAGCCCCAGACAACGAGCTCAAGCTTGTGGCTGACGATTGGCGCTCCTGCTCTTCGTCCCTGCTCTGACCAAGACCCCTCTGCTCCAGCCAGCCAAGCGACCAAGAGGACCTGCTGCCCAGACGATACCAGCCAGCGATCCCGGGCAGTTTCCAGTAAATTGTAGGCGATTTCCTGCGGGGTCCCGGCGAGCCCGGCCTGTCTAACGACTAGCACAGCATCCCAGCGGCTCGGCGTGCTCAATCAATTCGGACGGCTCTCGGAGGTTCTCCTTCGAACGCGACAGCGACGCCTACGCAGCAACGAATTTCCAGTAGCGGTCCTAACTGAACCCGTCCCCTGGCCACCACGTGGCCACCGTCCAAGCGTTACCACCTTGACCGAGAGCAGTCACTCGCCGAGTCCTTGGCTGCGTCTCAAGGCGGTCTTGCCGAACCATCAGAGCCCCTCTCGGCCACCAGCTAGCCAAGCACCAAACCACCCACCGCCCATCATCTGCCGTGATCCCTCACGTCGGTCACGTAAGCAAGGAGCCCGGCGAAGTACACCGTGCGCCGCCAGCCATTCGCAGAGCCTCATCCACAAGCCGTGATCCGGTTCAAATCCGAACTTGATTATGCGTGTTTAAATTAGGTAATATTCTTTGTCCAATTTGATTTGAATATTTCATTCCTTAATTTGGATTGATTGTTATCTAATATCTGATATTTGGCATAATATAATTAAGGCTTATTAATAAAGTTCATTTAATTACTAATTTGATCCATAAAAACATCTAATCATTTTTTTAATTATTCCAACTTAATATATGGGTAATTGTGTTGCCTAAGATTGAGATAATTTTTTATTTAACCGTAAGAAGATGGGTTATTTTTGGATTATCCTAATCTTTAATTTGAAAAATTTTGTAGATTGCACGTGCGGATTGTGTGAGAGTTTGTCTTTAATTTAGATAACTTCCATGTTTTAAAAAAATCCAAAATCCAAAAAAGATTGCACTGTATATCATATCATTTAGATTTGATTCCATGGCCAAAATTGCATGATAGGATTAGATTAGGTTTTCTTATTTTAATTTGAATGTAAGTTTAGATATTACCAAGGCTAGATAGCATTTTTGAATTAAATTATATGTTAAGATAAATTTCTAAGTTAAGATAGGATTTAGGTTAATCCATTTCCTAACTTAAATTAGATATGATCTTACTTTAGGTGCATTTTTATTCTAAAATTAGAGCTGTGAATTTTAATAAAAAATGTGATATGCATGTTGCATCATCATATGTCATGTCATATAGTTTAGTTGCATCATTATACTATGTCATGTCATATACTTTAGGTCATGCGATTAATGCATGTCATTCATATAGTTTAATGTATGCATGTTATTTAGTGATAGCATGTTAGGTCATTTAATTAAAATTAACATTAGTTGGCGTTAATTCACATGTCATATGATTTACATGTTTAAGGTCATTATATTAGAGTTGCTTATCGCATTGGAATTAAGTCATGTGGACATGTTTTAGGATTAAAATTGCATGTCATACGTTGCATTTAATTTAATTCTTATAAAATTGAAAAAAAAAAAAGTAAAAAGAATCATGTTAGTATAGGCATTGCATGCTTTTTAACGAACACTTTGCAGGGAGGAGTTAATGTGCTTGTGCTAAGGTATATGAATGCTTTCCTTGTGCTTACGATGTACTTATTGCATGTTTCAATAATGTTTGCGCATGTGACTGGTAATTAGATTAAAATCGATTGGAACTGCCGGACAAATGTTTTTTATAATAAAAGAGAAAAAAGAGCGTTAAAGTAATCTAACGAAACGAAGTCTTCGAATCCACAATCTTTGATTTGTAAAAGTAAAGCAATTCTCTCACACTTTACTTAGGTATCTAATTGATCCACCAAAAATAAATTAGTGACGAATAGATTAGAGAGCGCGCGTGCTCTGAGCTCTGCCTTTCCGGACAGAGGTAAAGTTCCTTGAAACTTGCTTCCTTTGAGATTGACGCTCCTGAGAAACTTTCTGTTGAGATCAACGAGAAAAATCATAATAGATCGTACCCGTTTTAATTTCCAGTGACATTTCTACTTGTCCAGTAACTTCCGGCTTCATAGAGCTCAGAAATCTGCTTTTGCTGAGCTGGTGCGACTCTAATGTTTCATTCTCTCTTCAACTGGCTGCGATGGAGAACTCCTGCATCCTTCAATGGCATCGGAGAAGCTGGTTCTTCGTGGAACCACAAACCTATGCAAATACCTGAAGCAGTGGAAGGGTGTGTTGGGAAGCAAGTGGACGTACAAGTAAAATAATTACTTTATTTTATATAAACAATATTACAAACTCTTTACACACACACCACTCACATACACGTTTCACGCCTCACACGCCTCACCATTACACAAACTTTTCTACACAAAACCCCTATCACTTCTACCACTCTACAACTCACACCACCTACTCCACCCACTCCACTCACACTCACGTACACTCCACTCACACACACAACACCCCTCTGCACACGCACACAAGAGGCAAGTCCCCTATTTATAGGGTGTAAAGTCGGCACATCCACTGACTTCCCACACCATCTTCTTCCTATTATTTTATTGCAACTTGGGTCAACAATTGCGGCTGAAGAATTGTTTGGAAAGAGGGAGAGAAGTCTGGACGAGTAAAGAGAGAGAGAGAGTAATCTGGAGAAATCCAGAGAGAGAGAGAGGCGGTGCCCCTCTTATTTTCTGACAGGGTGTGACTATGAAGTGTTCTTGAGCTTTAGGGGACCAGATACACGCACAAGATTCGCCGATTATCTTTACACCAGTCTCACAAATGCAGGAGTCCGTACATTCCGAGATGATGAAGATCTTCGCATTGGGGAAGAGATCGGCCCAGAGCTTCTTGGAGCGATCGAGCAATCGAAGATCTCCATACCCATCTTCTCTGAAGGATATGCTTCCAGCAAGTGGTGCCTTAATGAGCTAGCTCATATGGTGGAATGTAGGAGGAAGGGACAGATAATCATGCCCATTTTCTACTATGTCCAACCATCCGAGGTTCGCTACCAAACTGGGGCTTATGGTGAGGCCTTGCTTGCGCACAGAAAAAAGAAGCGTCTGGACAATGAGACCATCCGGAAGTGGAGGGCTGCTCTTAATGAGGTTGGAGGGTTAAATGGATGGGACGTGGAAAACGGGGATAGGTACTGAATCTTCCATTCTCAAATTGCATGCCAAAATGAAAACTCTCTTGCTTGCAATTGCTTTTCTATTGCTGTGTGGATTATCGATCTTATTTCATCTCTCTCTTATCAATCCATAGAAATTGCGCAAATGCGATCGTGTCATGTTGGTGCGGATCCAAGAGGCCATGACACATTGAATGCTTTTCCTTTATTGTCTTTACGGTACAAAAGAAAATTTAAGTACAAATGCTTTTCTATTGGATTTACTAGTAGAAAGCTAGGGTACGCACGAGGTTTGAAAATTATGTTTTGTTTTACTTGGATAAATTGTAGCTACATTGGTTCCATTTGTTCGAGTAATGTTTAGACATTCTAATTTGACTTTTCTTCGTTCATCCAAATATATTTATAATATACAATATGAAAACATTTATGCATATTTATGTAGTAAGTGGCGCATACAAATATTCGTCGTATGGTATGCCAAAAATTTAATGGAGTAACTTAATGAATCTCTCATTTATTGTTCAGAACACTTAAGACGTGTACGATGTGCGAAAAAGAAGCTTGTGTACACATCCGAAATACACGTAAAAAAAAAAAACAAATCAGCCTTTATTCCTCTTATTAGCAAGATATTATAATCATCTACTGTACTTGACGGTTGTGTAGCTGCTCTAAATCTGCACAAGGTTTGAGCATCTGCCTAGCATGTGCATGAATTCATTCGTCCTGATCAACGCAATGCGTAAGTTCCACTTGCAGTTGCATTTCTGGTTGCCTCCTGCGGCTTCCGCAGCGTAGTGTTATCAATTCCTGATGTCATATATTTCAGCTTGCCGATTCTAACTTATTTTTCTGTTCACTTTGGTCTTTCTCATCGTTTATATCATTAGGTACGAAGGACAACTGGTTAAACGTATCGTTACGAAGGTTTTACTTGAGCTGAAAAAGGCATGTTTGGTGGTCACTGACTTCTTGGTTGGGGTTGACAAAAATGTGAAGGACATACTGGGGATGATAGGCACCAACACAGATGATGTAAAAATCGTGGGAATCCACGGCATGGGTGGCATCAGAAAAACGACTCTTGCCAGAGTAGTCTACAACAAGCTTACCAAGGACTTTGCTTATTGTTGTTCCCTTGACGATGTTAGAGAAACTTCAAACTCAAAAGGAATTTTATATTTGCTGAATCATCTAATTTCAGCCCTTTCAAGGGAGGCAATTCCATTTGCTAATAGCGTCGACGATGGGATAATGGTGATAGAGGAGAGATTTTCCCATAAGAAAGTTCTCATTCTTCTCGATGATGTTGGCAAAAAGAGTCAATTAACTGCACTATTGGGGAGGCGATGTCACTTTGGTCAAGGAAGCCTGATACTTATAACAACAAGAAATGCAATTGCCCTTCGTGAATCTGATGTGAAATTGATATATGAAGTTCCTATAATGGATTCGAATAGATCGCTTCAGCTTTTCAGCAAGCATGCTTTTAGAAGAGATCACCCTCCACCAGAAATATTAGAGGTGTCTAGAGAAATTGTGGAGATAGCCCAAGGTGTTCCATTGGCTGTTGAGGTAATGGGTTCAACTTTATCGTTGTGTGGACAAAGAAAAGAAATCTGGGATGAGTACTTGGAGAAGTGGAAAATGGGTCCTTTTAAGGAAATTCAAGATAAGTTGATGATAAGTTACGAAGCATTTGATCATTGCCAGAAGCAAATATTTCTTGATATAGCTTGTTTTTCATCGGATGTGATAAGACTAATGCAATATACATGTGGAGAGATTTTCATTTATGCCCAACACAAGGTCTTGAAGTTCTTCAAAGGATGTCACTAATTAAGATTGAAAAAGACAATAAGTTTTGGATGCATGATCATCTCAGAGATCTTGGTAGAGAAATTGTTTCTCCAGAAGGTGGGGGGAATTTAGCCCAGAACAGTAGATTGTGGAACCTTGAGGAGGCATTGGGTGTACTGCAGAGGAGTGAGGTAAATACTGGATCTGACTACCCAAATATAATTAAGGGCTGTTGTTTGTGAAATTCTAACTTTGTCCCAAGATTTTCTCTTATTAACTAACCGTGTTCTTCCTTTTCCTAAATTTGTCTTGCTTCGATATTCAAAGAAATGAAAGGCTCGAAGCCCTCCGTCTGAATTTTGACCAATTTTCGGAGGACAGTCTTCCTCTTGAAGGATTTGCAGCACTTCCAAAACTAGAAGTATTTGTAGCGCTTCCAAAACTAAGGTTCCTTCAAGTGGACGGCCAATTACTCCAATCCCTTCTAATGGACAGCCAATCCCTCAATTCCGGCTTGGTAGGTTTCCTTTCAAAAGCTGCCCTACTTTGGTATAACATGTCTTGGATTTTTATACCGATGAACTCTTTTTTTTTTTTTTTTTTCCTAGGAAATTTCATCGATGAACATATTAAATAGGAAGAAACAGCTCCTTCCAAATTTAAGATGGCTCATGTGGCATCATTTTCCTTGGTGGGCACTCACGATGACTTACTTTTCAATGAACAAATTAGTCATCCTTGATTTTTCAAAGAGTGAAATTACACATGATTGGGACGGATGGAGACATATCAAGGTACTTTTGTTCTAGAACAATCTTCTTATTATTGTAACTATTCTCTTTCTGTAAAATTTATCTACAAGTTACCATATTGGTGATGTAGGGAGCGTGCAATTTGAAAGTTCTTAATCTTACCAACTGCACCTGCTTGACCAAGACACCCGATCTATCTGGATTACTCAAACTAGAGAGATTGATTCTTGATGGCTGTGATAGATTGGCTGGAATCGACTCGTCAATTGGTAAATTGAAGAACTTGATTTTCTTGAGCTTAATATCTTGCCATGGGCTCCACTCTCTGCCAGAAGAGCTAGGTGGCTTGCCAAGTCTAAAAGAACTTCTCCTTGAAGGAACCTCAATACGAGAAATTCCCGATTGGTGGGCTTTGGAGAAATTGGACAATCCCAACGCCCAGGATTCCCTGTTGGTTAAAACATCGGGTTCAATCAACTATCCGACTTCTTCGTTAGATCTTTCTTTAATGGATACACCTATAGTTCACCTACCCGACTTCATTGGACCATTGACAAGACTTGAGCGATTGAATTTGAGAAGATGTTGGCACATAAATAGACTTCCATACCTCATTGGAAAATTATGGTCATTGACTGAGTTAGATCTGTTTGATTCAAGAATCACAGAGTTACCTGACTCTATGGAAAATTTGGGGAATCTGAAAACACTGATAGTAATTACAAAGAGTGAGATAAAAGGTATATCTGTCTTGCCTAAACTTCCAGTAAGCTTGACCTCTTTGGTAATCGTGTCGTGGTCCATGGTAACTGTTCCCGATCTTTCGGATCTGATCAACTTGAATCAGCTAATGCTGTTCATGATGGTGCGTGACAGCTCTAGCATGGAGTCGGTGCCAGATCCCTCGCCTTGGTGGCTTGGGCGGTTATCCAAACTACAAACCTTGGCATTGCATATTCCGCACATGACTAACCTATCTCCTGAGATAGGTGCCCTTTCTCGCCTGAAGTATCTTGAACTCTGGGGTTGCGGAAGACTCCAATGCATTCCGCAGATCTCCTCGAGTATCTCGAGACTTAGTATCGCGAGTTGCCGGTCACTGACCACACTTGATATTTCAAATTTGAAGAACCTATCCAGCCTTTACATTCTAGATACACCGGTAGAGGATCTTTCCGGGCGTGAACTGCTGGACAACAACCTGCTAGAGTGGGAGATTAAAAAAGAGGGACTATATTTCTTGTTGATTGAGGAGCTTATCGGAATGGTTTTGGCAGATCACAGCTACAGAAATATTTAGGCGCTGGAACTCTAGATTCGTCTTTGTCCGGCTACAAAGTTCTGCGCGAGTGAGGAACACGAGGATACATTTGAAGATTGCGCCTGCAATGTCTCTGCAATTATCTGCAAATTCGAAGGTACAATAGGATGAGGATTTTATTATGTTCCGCATTTTTGAATCCTTAGAATCTTCTTCAGTGGGAATTGCAATTGTTGTTAATTTAAATTTTCGTTGCTACTTTTGTTTGGAAAAATAATTCGAACAGGACATTCTTGGCTATTATAGTAATGAAATGAGACAACGCCACGGAGGTGAGAGGGACAACCACGTAGCATCCACAGTCACATATATATCAGGTACATAAGCATCAACGGCACGTGTTGTCATTGATGATGTCATTGATGCTTTCGGTGGGAAACTCTAATTCAATAAAGCTGTATTTTCATCGACGGAGTTGTCTTTCCTTTTTTATATTTTGTGCATGTGTTTTTCTAGATCAAGTTTTATGACTAGCAGGACCAAAATCCATCTCGCGAAACTACCAGTGAACCTTAATTATCTGGCAATTGATGTTTTCGGACTATGCCGAATCTTTTGTGCCATACCAATTTGAAAGAGCTACTGTTGTATATGCCTGTGGATGGCCCCATCGACATCTTTTTTTTTTTTTTTTTTTTAAATCTTTTTATCTATTTTTTTCCAAGAAAAGTAACACAATATTTTCACCTTAAACTTGCATAACATGACCATAGGAGTATTTTGACAGGTGCACATCGCAGGTTGAGTGCTAGCTCTTAGTAGGTAGATTGAAAAACAATAGATTCTCTATACATAAGTTTAGATAAAACTGAAAGCCTGTGATCCCTAAGAGAAAATATATTATCATTTATGTTTTAAGGAGTTCGATCTTTATCTAATGTTTACAGTTTCTGAGTATTCATATCAAGCAAATTTAAAAATAAGAAACAAAGTAAAATAGATATGACTTTAATATGTATCAAGATTTTTATTCATACGAACAAGGGGATGGATCCATCTTTTCTGGACAGTTTTGTTATACTTTTGTAGTGTACAGACACCAATCTTACAAAAAGTGAAAATCAAATAGCGGTACTTTGGATTTATTAAATTGAGTGGCAATTGCTCCAACTACTTTAACTGCTGGAGAACGATGTAATATGTTTTTTTTTTCTCCACAACTCCCTCAGACGGAGGTTTACGAGATGACGGGAGCTATAGAACACCATAGATGATGAAAGGTTGGTTGAATTACTGCATAACAAGCAAGAAAAGCCATGAATGAAAAGAGCGAGAAATCGATGTTGAAGACTTTTGGTCCTACAATATATTGAATGGAGCGCGCAAACAATTTCGAAAGGTTAAGTTATTAAAGGTGTAATTTGAATTTCTGGCGAACTCCATCCTCTAGATCTGAGGTTGCACAAGGAAACGAGAATTGAGCAAGTGCATAAACCTTTTCCTCTTGTACTAAAATTTCGTCTCTGTTGCAACTTATTTGATTTGTTTGGATAGTAGAGAGGAAACAACGTATGCTGCTTCTATGCCCCACTTGTGCTAGTGTATGTGTAATGTCCGAATTTTCTTTTGTCTTGCTATCCCGGTTTCTAAATTTCATTCCAGTTAGACTCACGAAAGATATAGGAAAATGCTTTGAGAAGGCCATCATGGATTAACAAATAAGACAACCATGTTCGCTAGATAATAATTCGTAAGTTCCTTCCATGACAAGGAGTGGATCGCTCACTACTGTCATTTAGATCTAACTTTTTTATTTATAGCTGCAATGCGTGCCCAGATTCACATAGTTTTCCATGTTGTGATATGTCATCTCCATCTCGTAGAAGTCAGGGCCATAAGCGTATCTTGAGCTTGTTAGCTCTCATGGTGCCTTCGCCAACTAGCCACAACATGTCTTCATTCTTAAGGCCGCATCCTTTTTTGACTAATGTACCCATCTCAGCATATTGTGTGTTACCTAATATGCATGTGACAGGTCTCATGTTTATTGCCTCCATATTGTGTGTAGGAATTTGACATATCCTGTCGATCTTATATGTAAGTTTTATGCTATTTCTGTCATCACGCCTATAGTACTTTTGTGAAGTCTTTCCATAGATAATCGCAGTATATATGTATGTATTCAATAATTCTTTGCATGAAACATTGATGAGAAAACAAAATGGCAGGGGTGGCAAATCGTTGGGTTGGGTTATAATGGAGTTTGACCAAATCCACTCATTTGACTCATGTTGACCATTTTATTTGCTAAACTATTTAAATAGTTGTATCCCATCCAATCCAATTCATATCTAATCCAAACCTGTCCATTCAAAGAAAAGGAAAAAAAAAGCACAACAAAACTCAAAAATAAATTTAGACTAATAGTAGATAAATAAATAAATCTAGAAAAAAGTCAATAATAGACAAACGAAAAATAAAAGAAATATGCAAAGTTATATGAAAATCTTTTCTTGTCCCTAAATTGACCTACACAAAAACATGTAATAAATGGCACGCCTCATGAGACGAGATTTCGTCGGTATTCCTTCATCATGGTTGATTGTGCCGATTGCTCTATTGTCGTATTTCACGTCTTGATCCTAAAAATAGCAGAATCACAAACCCGAAGAAAAATACCAGGGAGACGAATTTTTCCTGAATCGTGACATTGAAACGAACTGTGAGATTCGATGAGTGGTATTTTTCAAGGATTCGAGCGGGACAAAACCGTGGAGAACGACAACGCGCGCAGTTCTGTAGGAGGTGACCGGAAAAATGAGAGGTTGCCTGAGGTGTTTGAATCTACCTCGGACAATTCACTGGGAAAAAAATTTGACAAAAGTAAAAGACAAGCGAAAAGTAGAATGAAGAAGAGGAGGATTAGGAGATATCAGAGAACACAGAGCGGAAGCACAAAACCGAGACTGGAACGAGGAAGAAGAAGCCACCACATGTGCTTCGTGCAGAAGGCGATGAGGGAGGGGCTCCAAATCCGAAGACGAGGGAAAACGCTTGAGCTTTTTCTCCTTGACGACCTCCAAAACCGCGATGCCGAGGCAGAGGGGGTGGACACAGTCGTGGAGAGGGTTCCAAATCGAAGCCTCCTGGCGGATGTGAGAAAATCGGAGGCAAACTTATTGGAAGCTTGCAGGACTATCGCCGGCGAAACCATCGCTATCACTGGCAATGCCGCTGGCGAGACAAGCTGCGGTAGGCCACATTGTCGACCGCGCCGGTGCTCTACGTACTCTCCCTTCTTTTCTTCCACATGGAATTCTTTTTCACCCTTTTTTTTTCCTGTTTTCTTTGGCTAATAATCTTTTTAGGCTCAAATGAGTTTGTTTTTAGACCCACGTCTAGTTGGATTTTAATATTGTGAACCCATATTAATCTGTTTTTAAATTTCAAGTAACTCATATTTGATATGACATATTGAATTCGAGTTAAAAAAATGGGTTACGAACCCATTTTGCCTACTATGTGATTTAAAACCTAATTGTCGTGAAATTATGAAACATATCGTTTTTATAAAGTGGTTTTTGTGATTATGCTCAATCACAAAAAAGCCACCCATCTATTTCTAACTATTTGACAGTACAAAAAAAAAAAAAAAAAAAAAAATTCACAGAGCCAATCTTATGTATATACACAAGCAGAAAACATTGATTGTGGATATAACCTTTTTTTGGAAGAAGATTTGTGGTAGAGGATTTTCGTTTAATTGATCATAACCTCATGTCCACGGTCATGCAATTGATGTTCAAGCTCTATAAAGAAACAATGCTGACAGAACAAGAAAGTGCACCTATCAAATTCAAATTAATAGCTATAAATGGTGCCGTTTCCCCATGTGTCAGCTCCATCCAAGAGCAAGGGAGCAGGAAGCAACAACTTACCATTATTTGTTTAACCGAAAAAGTACAGATGTTCTTTATTTGTACATTTTCAAAATTGAGAGTAAATTTACTAAATGTGTTTCAAAGTTATAAATGGTACCGTTTCGCCACTCTTATATTCTCTAGGTTTTTCAAGTCTTCTTAATATCCTTATTCATAAGCAACTATTTTTTAACTCATCAACGATAATTGTGCAACTTGCTCGTCAAATAAATAATTGCTTCATATTTTTATGCGCATTTCTCGCAACAATTATTCTCACTCAAGTTCTAATACTAATTCCACTTAATCTTTAGATCTAGTGCACTATCCCACAGCTTGATACATGACAAACAATTACCTAACTACCGCCTCCTGAGTTTGTTTCTAGAATTTCGTTGAGACTCAGCTTAAGTAGCTTCCACGAAAGTTGTTTACCTGTGACTTTATGAACCAAAACGGAACATTTCACCTATTATTCCCTTGTGACCAACACGTGATCTTAGGGATAATTTTTCACAACTTCAAAATTCAAACATCATTGATCAAGTGTACAAGCCAAGCCCCAAACTTGTTCTTTTTGCTCTTAAACACCTGACTGGAAACTGTTTCATCAGTATGAATATGATTCGTGTAAACTTGAAATGACTCTTATTCTTCCCCTCGTTCCATCCTCTCAATTTCTGGTTCAAAAGGAGGACAAAAAAGAAAAGGCCCCTCAAGGTTTCTCACGTTCAAGAGGAGGAGGGGGATTCCACAGGGAGGCGGAGACCACCATCTTGGGTTTTGGCCAGTGAAGCAAAGGCTTCTCCTTCCCCTCATTCCGTCCTCTCAATTTCTGGTTCCCACCCAACTCACTCCGTCGAGCAATCCACAGTAAAAATCCCGTCTTTTTCCCAGAAGTTGGAAAAGATTACCACAACGTTGAGCGCAGATCTGTCTCGTCTCCTTCCAATCTCTGACGATCCCAGCGTGGGCGAGAGGAACAGAGAAAAAAGGAGCGACAGAAAAAGCTGAGTGAGGGGGGTTCGTTCGGAGCGGGGGACAGAGAGGGAAGGAGAGAGAGCGACTGAGGGTGTGAAACCTGAGAGCGAGAGGGAGCTTTCCGGCAGCTCGGCCACGCCCAAGCCCCGTTTGACAACTCCGGCCGACGTCATCGAGGCCACAGCTCCCGTTTACCCCCGCACCACCAAACTTCAGGTGAGTTTCTTTTGGTTTCAGCCCTTTTTCCGGCTCGGGGACATCGGGGGAGGCGGTCGGCCATAGGTCGGCTCATCTCGAGCTCCTCCGGCTCTGCCTTCTTCCGTTTAAAAGACAAGCCGGGCTCGGTTTATCCGGTTCTGGTTCTTGAGCGTTCCGTGTCCAACTGAGCTGATTTCTTTAGCGTCGTAGGTCTAGATCCGGGTCCGAGCCCTAGTTTGGTCATTTGATTCTCCTTAACCCACTGCGGGGCGTTTGGTTGGGCATTCCCAAAGCCTGACGAGCCCCAAAGCCCCAAAATTTTGGGTGTTTGGCGAGGTTTTGAATGCCCATTTGCGAAATGTGGACATTTTAAATGCCGAAAGCCGAATCTTTGGGGGACCGGCTTTTGAGCATTCGGCATTCCGGAGATGCGATTTACTTGTTCATCGGGTTATCGTTCATCGTCTCCTCCGCCGTTCGCTTTCTTCTTCATCGTTCGTCTTCTTCACGGCCAGATTTGGCCGCGGGCCCAGACTGCCGCGGGACCCTCGCCCGAGGTCGCACAACCTCGGGCGAGGTGGCCCGCGCGATCCGGCCGTCCGGCGTTGGTCGAGCGGTGGTCGGCCTGAATTTGATTTCAGACTTAAAAATAAAATAACAAAAGCTACTTACAAATGTGAATTTTGCCAAACGGTGTTTATGTTAAGTTGCATTTCAATGCTATAATTTACTAAACAGTCTCACATTTCCGAAAGTCCATTTACCTCAAAGATATTTGTATTCCCCCAATGGCATTTCCCCAAAGCCGAACCAAACGGGCCCTGCACACCCTGTGTTTGACAAAATGTTTAAACCAAGTTGTGCCCATTTTCTGTTTCCCGATTTTTAGTTGCTTCGAATGTGTGTAGTAATAGAGTTCCTTAATGGTGATCTTTAATCACCATGGTTCGATATGCTTTTTGTGCTTTTTGTTCTTTTCGAGCCTTGTTTGGTGCTTCTATGGTGTTTGCCAGATGAATGTGGACTAAATCATGAGCGAGAATAGATGATGGTCGGCAATACGGTGAAATTTCTTCCAATATTTGAGATGGCGGTCCATGAGTGACGCCTTCGTTTGTTGGTCTTGAGTTTTAACGTTGAAGGTGGATGAGTTCACGTTCTGGGGTGGCTTAATAGAATCGAGGCAGAAGGGAGGTCCTCACGTTTCGGAAAGCGGGGCGTAGAAAGAAAAATAGAAAGTGGGCTTGAACTTAGTGTTGATAAATGCGGGTTGGTCTTAGGATAATTGAATTTTGACTCGATTAAGGCCATGGACCGATTGGCCTTGAACCATTGGGCTCGCTTCTTTTATTAGTCCAGTTGATATCACTAGTCCAAACCCATGAGCCCGCATCTAACCTTACACGCGGACTGGGCCCAAGGCTAGGCCCGGGTCCCTTTTTCAAATTAAAAAAATGAAAATTTAAAAATAATTTACATTTGATAAATTTCAAAAATTCCGAAAAATAATTATTTCTCAGGAATTAGGAAAATGGCTTAAGAAAAAGATTTTTGGGTAATTTTCTCTTAAAGTGTGGGAAAACCTTTTGATTAAAAATTCTGCGCAAAATTGGGACAAGCCTCTTAGGGCTTTACCTTAAGGTTTCAATTGTCCTTAAAGACAAATGCTCTCAGTTGCACACTTTGACACAATGATTATGGCTTCCCTTTAGCCTAATTAGGATTGGCATTATTTATTTCTTAGTGTTAGATGCTTGTTTTCTCTTGCAATTTACTTAATGTCCCATTTGGTTGTAAATTGTTATTTTAATGATTATGCACTCACATAATCACTTCAAACATCGGTGAATAGGCCTAAAATTAATTCAATTTGCTTGACCGTAAATTCTCTAGTTGTGTAGAAAGTGAAGTATGTTTTCATACTTTACTTGATTTCTAGCCGACCCCAATAGACTAGTGGCGAGATATGAGTTGAAGAGAGCTCACATCTAAAACATGGGCTGTAGGTCCCGTTTTATATAATACCTTTAAACCTACTTTCCACCTTACCAAGATTAGGTCACGAACGGAGGGTTAGGTCACTACAGGGGGTTGAGAAGGATAAAATTTGAGAAGAATATGAAGAAGTTGTCTGGTGTAGTGTGCAACCATTAATGTTTGAATGGAACTCTATATTTTTACTTGCACTTGGAATCACGTGACTGGCCAATAACATCATATTGGATAGATTCACATCGCACTATTGATCATTGGTGAATAAAAATAGCTTTCATCATAAATTGCTTGTGAAAATTTCATGGGCTTCTTATTCAAATCAGTCTGATAAGCACAAGCTACATTACTTACGTTAAAAGAAGCGGGGGGCCAGGGGGCGCGGAACAGTAGAAAACACCAAAAACATACATAGTACCATAGTAGGCCAACTGAGAGCGACATGTATACCATGTTCACATTCTCTAAAGCAAAATTATGACTCCCAACATTAACGAGAATACATGATAACTAAGCTTCACGATAGACTACCTGAATAGGATGACGACATTAAGTAGTCTTCAGGACGGCAAAATCACATAGGACTCTACAACGGTGCTTGTCTATTGCTTTGAATGTCGTATATGGCAAGTCATATTTAAGGTGGAGGAGAAAAGAGGAACTTCAAGAATTTTGATTAGTCATAAATCCAAACTTGTTAGACTCATTAGAAGTTGTGTTATCAATTAGAGTGATGCATTAATCACCAATCTGATGACAAATTAAATTAATAACAAAAATCACTAATTTTCTGTAGGTAAACTCTTGCTCTAGCACCTCTCTTCACAAACAATTAGACTAAATTTCCTATAATAGCACGTACTAAATCATTTTTTTTCCGTCAATATCAATTATATCGAAGTATAAATACTCATATAGTCATACAAACGTAACTAAACTATGAAGTGAAAAACCCAGTTCAAAGATATTCCATTTTATAACTGTAAGATGATACTATAGATAACCGACAACACTGGCATGGATCAATATAAGAAAAGCTTACTTGTTCACGTAGCCTTTGCACATGAGGGCCCTCTGTTTGCAATGATGAACATCCACTGCCAACTTCATATTAACTTGAATTAATTAAAGAAACAATTAGAAAGAAAATAAAGAGTGGCGAACTAGATTCTCCTTTTTTAACGATTCTATAAAATTTCAAGTTGAGACATGTTTGAGAACATAGGTTAGCATATCATTGATACCGATTCTTTGATATTCCATGCAAAATCAATTATGAAACAATCATTTTTTTCCTATTATTCCGATCGTCTCTGCTGTTATATGCATTATATATGGCATAAGATACTAGCTGCAATCTAAGCTAGGGGTGTGTTTATTTTGGGGAAAGTGTTGGATTTGATTTTGTGAACTTTGACCCGTTTGGTTCATAGAAAATAACTAGTCAATTGAAAACATTTTCCCGTCAATGAAACTCATGCTTGTGGGCACGAGGTTGAGGTTGTGGGCCTAGTGAGAGGTTGACGCTCAATGAGATTTGGCAAGCTTCAGCTCAAAATCGCCAACCTTGCTCAAGGTTAAGCCTAGTTGGTTTGCGCCTATGCTTTGAGCTTGAGGCTGGCAAGCTTAAGTTTCGCCAGATCTTCACAAGCTTTGAGCTTGAGCTCGCCTGTGGTTGTCAATGGCCAATTGGAGGAAAAAGAAAAGAAAAGAAAGTCAAGAAAAAAAAAAAAATTTAAAATTTAAAAATTATTTTAAAAAATAAAAAGTTAATTAAAAGTGTTGGAATATAATACGCGAAACGACAAGATCTTGTAATTTACGTCAACGCAAAATCACCAGAGAAATAAACGATAAATAATAAGGACACTAGAAATTTACGTGATTCGGTCCGAGTATCGGTACTTACGTCCACTGGGAGAGCTAGTAGCAAATAATCCACTATAATCGGAAAATCAAAGTTTACAATCACTCACACGCTCAAGTGTTTCCTACACCTAGATTTAACCTCAAAGCCAAAGTGTTTATAAATAAATAAATCACTTGAACATAAACTCACGGTACAAAATTACCGCGTGTTTAAGCTCTAAATAAAATGCTGTACATACGCCAAAATCAAGAACTCTGACGTTCATCTTTGGTCCACGTACATAAATCTTCACGTTCCTTTGGAAAGCTTCGCGTGGCTTAAAGGACATGCGGCTTCAAAAAACTAGTGAATCGTGGACATCCAGAGTTGGTCTACGTATGCCTTTTATATTGTGTGTGCCCAAAAGTCAAAGTCTTGACTTTTGGGCCCCACGAAAATAATTTGGCTTCTGCAGGCTTCCGTAGATGAGGAAATTCATATCTATTCTTATATGTGTGCCCATTAGGCCCCACGGTCTGATTCTTTCTTCAAAGAATTGGACGGTGTAGGTAACATGGAAGAAACCTTACCTTTTTATTATTTCCTCATTTGTGCAGCTTTAAGGAGTCCAAGAAAGGGCTTCTTCATCCAATTTAAAATCTACTTGGGAAATCTTTATCGACAAATTCGGTTTAACAAATCGTTATCCGAATTCAAAACTCGAGATATTAATTTAACAATTCTCCACCTTAGCTCGATGTTTGAAGTTAAGTTATAGTGCTCATCATCCATGCCGCTCCCAACGCCCTGATGGACACTCACTCTTCACAGACGTCAATAGAGCTCAAGTAGAGCTTAAGCTTCGCCAAAGGAATGGACTTAGTCATTATGTTTGCCGAGTTATCTGTTATAGCAATTTTTTTGATAATAACATTACCCTTAGCTAAGACATCTCGGATAAAGTGGTACCTGATGTTGATATGCTTCATTCGCTCGTGATAAACTGGATTATACGCCAAATATATCGCACCTTGGTTATCACAGTGTATATCCACACTTTTCTGTTCTAAACCAAAGTCCAAGAGCTAACTTTGTAACCATATCCCCTCATTCGCTACAAAAGTTAGTGCCATGTACTCTGCCTCAGTCGAACACAAGGCAATGTGATCTTGTAAGGACGCTTTCCAACTAATTGCACCACCCGCTACCGTAAACACGTACCCTGCTAATGATCTGCGATCATCCAAGTTACCGGTGTGATTTGAATCCATAAAACCAATGGTCTCACTGCCATTGTTGTCCCTCCAGTACACTATATCCACGTCTGTTGTCCCTTTCAAATATCTGAGAATCCACTTCACAGCTTCCCAATGAGCTTCACTAGGACACTTCATATAGCAACTAACCACGTTCACAGCTTGTGAAATATCAAGCCTAGTGCACATCATAGTATACATAATACTACCCACGGCACTAGAATAAGGAACACGAGACATAAGCTCCTCCTCCTTAGTCTACGGTGATAATTTATCTGAAAGTTTAAAGTGTTTCGTTAAAGGTGTACTTACAGATTTTGCCGACTGCATATAGAAACGTGTCACAATCTTCTCAATATATTTCTTTTGAGATAGACATAAAACTTCTGCAACCCTGTCACGCAAAATCTCCATACCCAATATTTTCTTTGGAGCACCTAAATCTTTCATATCAAATTCAGCATTTAATCGCCTCTTCAACACATCAATATCAGACATATTCTTAGCCGCTATCAGCATATCATCAACATATAAATAAATAAATCAAAGAACTATTCTCCAATCTCCTAAAGTAAACGCAGCTATCCATCTGACTTTTCAAGTAGTCGTAACTAGCCATGAAAGCATCAAAACGTTTATATCACTGCCTATGAGACTGTTTCAGCCCATACAAAGATTTCTTCAACAAGCAAACATAATCTTTCTTACCTTGAATAGCAAATCCCTCTGTTGCCTCATGTAAATCCGCTCCTCCAACTCACCGTGAAGAAATACAGTTTTTACATCTAGCTGCTCTAACTCGAGATTCTATGAAGCATCTAAGGCAAGTAAAACACGAATAAAAGTATGTCTTACCACAGGAGATAACACATCATTGTAGTCAATGCCTTCACGTTGTGTATACCCCTTTACCACCAGTCTCGCCTTATACCTTGCTGCCTCGACACCGGGAATGCTCTCTTTCCATTTAAAGACCCATTTACTTCCGACAATCTTTTGGCTCTTGGGTACTTTGATCAGCTCCCATGTCTGATTTTGATGGAATAATTCCATCTTTTCACTTATAGTCTCTAACCATTGCGATGACTCCGAACTAGCCATCGCCTTAGAATAAGACGAAGGCTCATCTGTCTCCACCTCATCACCTACAGTCAATGCATAAGCAATGTCTGTATAACCATAACGTATCGGTGATTTAATTTGCCTTCTCTGTCTATCTACGACTATAGTGTGTTGCGGCTTTGCTAGTTGTTCACTATCACCGACTTCAGGAACTGCGGCTTCATATGTAGTCTCAACTTCAGTTACTTTCGAGGTCTTCGGAGTCTCCACCTAAAGCTCCATCTCACCAATAACACCATAATTTGTCTTCTCTGCTGGTTGTGTTTCAGAACTCCTTCGTTGAAGCATTACAGTCTCGTTGAAGATCACATCTTTGCTGATTAGAAAACCAAGTGATCTGCGATCGGTGCACCACAACCGGTAGCCTTTCACCCCATGTGCATAACCTAAAAATATGCACTTCTTCACCCTCGGCTCAAGCTTACCATCACTCGCACGAGCATGCAGGACATCCGAATATATATAATCCAGAGTAATCAATAAGTTTTCTTGACCATACTTCCTCAGGAATCTTCCACTTGATAGCAGATGATGAAGGTCGATTAATCATGTAACATGCCATGTTCACTGCTTCGGCCCAAAATTCTTTGCTAAATCTTGAATGCAAAAGCATGCATCGAGCTTACTCAAGCAAAATTCCATTCTTCCGTTCTGCCACGCCATTCTGCTGTGGTATCCCAGGTATTATGCGGTGTGTTACAATACCTTCTTTCTCGCAGAACTTGGTAAAATCTTTACCACAGAACTCTATGCCATTATCGGTTCTCAGGCATTTGATTTGTTTTTCTGACTGCTTCTCAATCAATACCTTAAATTTCTTGAATCGATCAAACACATTATATTTGTGTTTCAGAAAGTATACTCATACCTTTCTCGAATAGTCGTCGATAAAAGTCAGCATATATCGGGCACCTCTTTTCGAAAAAACCGAAGACTGGCCCCAGATGTTTGAATGAATATATTCAATTGGTCGTTTGGTCAAATGAATAGCTATAGTAAACTTAACTCGGTACTTCTTCCCAAAGATGCAATGCTCACAAAAGTCCAGCTTCCCTGTCTTTTGACCCTTCAACAACCCACTTTCACTCAACATCGTCATACTTGCCTCACTCATGTGCCCTAAACGCATATGCCATAACTGAGTCAAGTTAGAGTCTGACTCACCTGATGAAACCGCAGCGGTTCCCGTCATGGTTTCTCCTAGTAGATGATAGAGAGTATTCACTTTCTTTCCTTCATCACTGTCATGGCACCTCGATAGATCTTCAGTACTCCACCTTCAGCGGTGTACCTACACCCGATGTCATCGAGTGTCCCAAGAGAAATAAGATTCTTCTTAAACTCTGGTACATATCTCACATCTGTTAATGTGCGCACCACCCCATCGTGCATCCGAATCTGAATTGTCTCTATTTCCATAGCCTTACTGATGTGGACATCGAGCCATATCGAGTAGGAGGTGCTAAGGACCCATTGTCTATTCCTACTGATTCGATCACTCGAGCGCGGGCCAAGCAATTTAGGCAAGCTGTTGGCGTCATGGTTCGTGATCTTCAACGTGGAGATGACCTTGGATCAAATCTTGAAGAATCTTGGAAATCTTGGCGCAATTTGATTATATGGACACCAAATATTTGACCAAGTCAAATATATATATATATATATATATATATATATATATCTATATATATATATAGTTTAGGAATATTCTAGAATATGACGCATTATATTTCTAGGGTTGGTTTTAGGGTTTGTGTGGCGGCTAGAAGGCCTATATATAAGACTGACTGAATTTCTTTGGGGATAGATATATTTTACTTTGAGAAATAATTGAGAGATTCTCTTTTACTGTTCTTTTGAGGACTTGACCTAATCAAGATTCCCTTGTGACGGTCGATTTGACTTATCGAGCGAGATAGCGAATTCTTTCGCTCGTGGCGTCTATAACGTTGGTTGGTTAACACGTGTTCGTCAACAGGTCACGTTCATACCGAGGTTGCCAATCACATGTTTGATTGGAGGTCGAGGTTTGCAATTCGCACCATCTAGGCCTTCGTAGAACGATCCTTCCGCAGCGATTCACATCACTTACAGACTACGTTATTCCCTAAAAGAACTCTACCACCATCTGCAGTCTGGTAAGTAATAAACCAGTTCTTATGAGGCATCATATGATAAGAACACCTTGAATCTAGCACCCATTCGTCTCCTGACGAATCAGTAGTCACACATAAAATAGCTTCTGCATCACTAATGCTCCCCTCGGCAACGTTTGCAACATTGCTTGTGGCATTCTACCTATCAGCTTTATTTCTCCGCTTTAGACAATTTCTCTTGATGTGCCCCTCCTTATGACACTCAAAGCACTTCACGCGTTCCTTGGACTTTCTATGGTGTGATTTTGATCTACTTTTACCTCTGCTACTAGTAAGCCCTCGATGTTCTCTACCCCGAATTGTCAATGCTTCCGCTACTCCTTGCGCCAGACCGTCACCTCGCAACTTTTTCTGCCACTCCTTAGAGAATAAGGCGGACTTTAAATCTTCTGAGGTAATTGTAGTACACCTATGATAAAGAGGCTAACAATATCATGCACTGTTTTTCATCATCAAGTATCTTACCGACGTTCTTAAAATCCATCATGAGTTTATTAAATTCATCGAGATGGGTTCTTATAGACGTACCTTCAGTATATTTAAATTGAAACATCTTCTTCAACATGTACAAGCGATTGTTTAAACATTTCTTCACATAGAGTGCTTGAAGTTTTGCCCATAATGCTGTGGCATCCTTCTCCTTAGTAACCTCTATTAAAACCTCATCCAACAAATTTAATAGGATTGTGCTCTTTGCTCTTTCCATTAGCTCTACCCTCTTAGAGGCTTTCATTATATTAGGCAACTCATCTTCACCATCCAGTGTTTTAGCCAAACCTTGGGTTGCCAATAATGCCCGCATTTTGATGCTCCATAACACAAAGTTCTTGCTCCCGTTAAACTTCTAAATTTCAGATTTCCTCTCAGACATAATTGTAATAACATAATTTTCAGATAATAATCAGACAAACAAAAGCTCTAAATCACAATCAAGAATTTGATCCCAAGCTCTGATACCAATTGTTGGAATATAATACGCAGAAACGATAGGATCTTGTAATTTACGTCAATGCGAAATCACCGGAGAAATAAACGAGAAATAATAAGGACACCAAAAATTTACGTGGTTCGATCTGAGTATCGATACCTACGTCCACGGGAAGAGCCAACAGTAAATACTCTACTATAATCGGAGAATCAACACACGCTCAAGTATTTCTCACACATAGATTTAACCCCAAACCCAAAGTGTTTATAAATAAATAAATAAATCACTTGGACATTTAACAATTCTCCACATTGGCTCGATTTTTGAAGTCAAGTTATAATGCCTTTTCATCTATGCTGCTCTCAACGCCCTGACGGGCGCTCACTCTCCACAAATGCCAATAGAGCTCAAGCAAAGCTTGAGCTTCGCCAAAGGAACAGACTTAGTCTGTCGGGTTATCTACTGTAACAATCTATTTGACAATAACATCACTCTTAGCTAAGATATCTCAGATGAAGTGGTATTTGATGTTGATATGCTTCGTTCGATTGTGATAAATTGGATTATATGCCAAATATATCGCATCTTGGTTATCACAGTGTATATCCATACTTTTATATTCTAAACCAAAGTCTAAGAGCAAATTTTGTAACCATATCGCCTCATTCGCTATAAAGGTTAGTGCTATGTACTCTGCGTTAGTCGAAGACAAGGCTATGTGATCTTGTAGGGACTCTTTCCAACTAACTGCACCACTCGTTACCGTAAACACGTACCCTACTAAAGATCTGCGATCATCTAAGTCACCGGCGTGATCTGAATCCACAAAACCAATGGTCTCATTGCCATTGCTGTCCTTCTGGTACACTATACCCACGTCTATTGTCCCTTTCAAATATCTGAGGATCCACTTCACAGCTTCCCAATGAGCTTTACCAGGACACTTCATATAGCGACTAAACACGATCACAACTTGTGAAATATCAAGCCTAGTGCACATCATAGCATACATAATACTACCCACGACACTAGAATAAAGAACATAGGACATAAGCTCCTCCTCCTCCTCAGTCTGCGGTGATAATTTATCTGAAAGTTTAAAGTGCTTCGCTAGAGGTGTACTTACAGATTTTGCCGACTGCATATTAAAACGTGTCACAATCTTCTCAATATATTTCTTTTGAGATAGATGTAAAACTCCTGCAGCCCTATCACGCAAAATCTCCATACCCAATATTTTCTTTGCAGCACCTAAATCTTTCCTCTCAAATTCAGCATTTAACCGCCTCTTCAGCACATCAATATCAGACATATTCTTAGATGCTATCAACATATCATCAATATATAAGAGTAAATAAATCAAAGAACCATTCTCCAATCTCCTAAAGTAAACACAGCTATCCATATGACTTTTCTAGTAGTCGTAACTAGCCATGAAAGCATCAAAACGTTTATACCACTGCCTATGAGACTGTTTCAGCTCATACAAAGATTTCTTCAACAAGCAAACATAATCTTCCTAACTTGGAATAGCAAATCCCTCTGTTGCCTCATGTAAATCTGCTCCTCCAACTCACCGTGAAGAAACGTAGTTTTTACATCTAGCTGCTCTAACTTGAGATTTTGTGAAGCATCTAAGGCAAGTAAAACACGAATAGAAGTATGTCTTACCACATGAGAGAACACCTCATTGTAGTCAATGCCCTCACGTTGTGTATACCCCTTTGCCACAAGTCTCGCCTTATACCTTGCTACCTTGACACCGCAAATGCCCTCTTTCCATTTAAAGACCCATTAACTTCCGACAAACTTTTGGCTCTTGGGTACTTTGATCAGCTCCCATGTCTGATTTCGATGGAGTGATTCCATTTCTTCACTCATAGCCCCTAACCACTGCGATGACTTTGAACTAGCCATCGCGTCAGAGTAAGACGAAGGCTCATTTGCTCCACCTCATCACCTACAGTCAATGCATAAGCAATATTTGTATAACCATAACGTACTGGTGATTTGCCTTCTCTGTCTATCTACGACTATAGTGTGTTGTAGCTTTGCTGGTTGTTCACTATCACCAACTTCAAGAATTGCGGCTTCATCTGTAGTCTCAACTTCAGTTACCTTCGAGGTCTCCGGAGTCTCCACCTCACTAATAACACCATGATATGTCTTCTCTGCTGGTTGTGTCTCAGAATTCCTCCGTTGAAGTATTGCAGTCTCGTCGAAGATCACAGATCTGTTGATTAGAAAACTGGGTGATCTAGGATTGGTGCACCACAGCCGGTAGCCTTTCACCCCATGTGCATAATCCATAAAATATGCACTTCTTCACCCTCGACTCAAGCTTACCATCACTCACATGAGCATACGCATGACATCCGAATCTACATAATCTGGAGTAATTAATAGGTTTCCTCGACCATACTTCCTCAGGAGTCTTTCACTCGATAACAGATGATGGAGATCGATTAACCAGATAACATGCCATGTTCATTGCTTCGACCCAAAATTCATTGCCAAGTCCTGCATGCGAAAGCATGCATCGAGCTTGCTCAAGCAAAGTTCTCTTTTTCTGTTCTGCCACGCCATTCTGCTGTGGTATCCCAGGTACTGTGTGGTGTCTTACAATACCTTCTTTCTCGTACAACTTGGTAAATTTTTGCTTAGAACTCCATGCCATTATCGGTTCTCAAGCACTTGATTTGTTTATCTAACTGCTTCTCAATCAATGCCTTAAATTTCTTGAACCGATCAAACACATAATATTTGTGCTTCAGAAAATATACCCATACCTTCCTCGAATAGTTGTCGATAAAGTCAGCATATATCGGGCACCTCCTTTCGAAGGAACCGAAGACGAGCCCCATACATCTGAATGAATATATTCAACTGGTCGTTTGATCGAATGAATAGTTGTAGTAAACTTAACTCGGTGCTGCTTCCCAAAGATACAGTGCTCACATAAGTTCAGTTTCCCTGTCTTTTGACCCTTCAACAACCCCCTTTCATTCAACATCGTTATACCTGCCTCACTCATGTGCCCTAAACGCATATGCCATAACTGAGTTAAGTTAGAGTCTAACTCACCTGATGAAACTGCAGCAGTTCTAGTCACGGTCTCTCCTAGTAGATGATAGAAAGTATTCACTTTCTTTCCCTTCATCACTGTTATGGCACCTCGAGAGATCTTCAGTACTCCACCTTCAGTGGTGTACTTACACCAGATTTCATCGAGTGTCCCCAGAGAAATAAGATTATTCTTGAGTTCTGGTACATGCCTCACATATGTCAATGTGCGCACCATCCCATCGTGCATTCGGATCCGAAATGTCCCTATCCCCACAGCCTTATAGATTGCGTTATTCCCCAAAAGAACTCTACCATCATTTGCAGTTTGGTAAGTAGTAAACTAGTTCTTATGAGGCGTCATATGATAAGAACACTCCGAATCTAGTACTCATTCGTCTCCTAACGAAGCAGTAGTCACACATAAAATAGCTTTTGCATCACTAATGCTCCCCTCGGCAACGTTTGCCACACTGCTTGTGGCATTCTGCCTATCAACTTTATTTCTCCGCTTTAGACCATTTCTCTTGATGTGCCCCTCCTTATGACACTTAAAGCACTTCACGCGTTTCTTGGACTTTCTATGGCGTGATTTTGATATACTTTTACTTCTGCTGCTACTAAGCCCTCGATGTTCTCTACCTCGAATCGTCAGTGCTTGCGCTACTCCTTGCGCCAGACCGTCACCTTGCAACTTTTTCTGCCACTCCTTAGAGAATAAGGCGGACTTTACATCTTCTGAGGCAATTGTAGTATGCCTCTGCAACAGTGAATCAGTAAAGTACTTCCATGATTATGGTAAAGAGGCTAACAACATCATGCATTGTTTTTCATCATTAAGTATCTTACTGACGTTCTTCAGATCCATTATAAGTTTATTAAATTCATCTAGGTGGGTTCTGATAGACGTAACTTCAGTATACCTAAATTGAAACATTTTCTTCAAACATGTACAAGCGATTGTTCAAACATTTCTTCACATAGAGTGCTTGAAGTTTTACCCATAATGCTACGGCATTCTTCTCCTCAGCAACCTCTATTAAAACCTCATCCGACAAATTTAATAGGATTGTGCTCTTTGCTCTTTCCATTAGCTCTACCCTCTTAGAGGCTTTCATTATATTAGGTAACTCATCTTCACCATCTAGTCCTTTAGCCAAACCTTGGGTTGTCAACAATGCCCGCATCTTGATGCGCCATAATACAAAGTTGTTTCTCCCGTTAAACTTCTCAATTTTAGATTTCCTCTCAAACATAATTGCAATAACATAATTTCCAGATAATAATCGACAAACAAAAGCTCTAAATCACAATCAAGAATCTGATCCCAAGCTCTAATACCAATTATTGGAATATAATATGCAGAAACGATAGGATTTTGTAATTTACGTCAATGCGAAATCACCGGAGAAATAAACGAGAAATAATAAGGACACTAGAAATTTACGTGGTTCGGTCCTAGTATCGATATCTACGTCCATTTTAATTAAAATTAAAAAAACTCTTTATTTATGGTCATTTTTTGTGGTAATCGAAAAAAAGATAATAACGAATAGAGGGGAAGAGCCAAGAAGAAATAATCTACTATAATCGGAGAATCAAAGTTTACAATCGCCACACGCTCAAGTGTTTCTCACACATAGATTTAACCCCAAACCCAAAGTGTTTATAAATAAATAAATCACCTGGACATAAACTTATGGCACAAAATTACCGCGCGTTCAGGCACAAAATTACCGCGCGTTCACGCTTAAAACAAAACGCTCTACGTACGCCAAAATTAAGAACTCTGACGTTCGTCTTTGGTCCATGTACGTAAATCTTCACGTTCCTTTGGAAAGCTTCGCGTGGCTTCAAGGACATGCGGCTTCAGAAAACTAGCGAATCGTGGACATTCAGAGTTGGTCTACGTACGCCTTTTATATTGTGTGTGCCCAAAAGTCAAAGTCTTGACTTTTGGGCCCCATGAAAATAATTCGGCTTCTGCAAGCTTCCGTAGATGAGGAAATTCATATCTATTATTATATGTGTGCCCACTGGGCCCCACGATCTGATTCTTTCTTCAAAGAATTGGACGCTGCAGGTAATAGAGAAGAAACCTTACATTTTTTAATTATTTCCTCCTTTGTGTAGCTTTAAGAAGTCCAATAAAATAAGGGCTTCTTCATCCAATTTGAAATCTACTTGGGATATCTTTATTGACAAATTCAGTTTAACAAATCGTTATCCGAATTCGAAACTCAAGACATTAATTTAACAAAAAGGTTGATATTTTTTGGCTTAAGATAAAGTCATGAGATTGAAATAATTTGTTAATAAGTCTCAAATATCAAAAAAGAAAATTTTGTTTTTACATTACTAAATAAAGAAAAATTAATCGTATTCCTATAAAAATATTTTCCAAAAATATTTTCTTTTATTATTAAATTTTCCTTGAAATAAATGCACCCTACATTTGTGTGTATATGTGCCAATTGAAGTATCATGACATGCGGCCAAAAATATGAAGACAGAACTAGAGAGCTATTACAAGTTGAATCAATCCCTTATTGGGTATTATCTTAGTTCCAAGAGAATCCATTGCGCCAAATTCCCTTGGCTTTCGGCTGGGTTGAGTTTTCATATGCTTCTAGCAATTGAATAGGTTATTAGAGTTATATCAATTGGCTTATATACAATATTAGTGGCATACCCAAATATAGTCGAATGGATGTTCTGTAAAATTTCCTTACTACGGCACGCTTAGTAAATTTTAATACAGAAAAAATAAAGATTAATTTGATTAGCGATGTTATAATTACAAATAACATTCATAAGTGGTTAATAAATGTTGTGTATATTTAAGTAACTTGGTATATATATATATCTATCTATGTCAATAGATTTATTGTGAATGAAGTAATTTTTCTGATCATTCAAATAAGAATTCTAAGTTGCATGGGATCATATAAATGTGCAAAGAATTCTAAGGATCCATTTATTTGAAGGAAAATTATTTTCAAGAATTATTTTCAATTTTCGGTGCTTGGATGATGAAAAATTAATCAATCTACACAAAACAACAAGTTTAGATAAGGGGGAAATGACTTCCCCATTTGGCAAGGATGAAATCATTTTTCTTAAACAATGAAGCAAATGAAAACTAATTATTTTCCTAAAAACGGATTTCCATTGTAAATATTTTTATTTATCGTGAAGTTTCCACCGAAACGTTCTTAATTTTGTTTTCACATTCCTCTTCTATCTTCGTGCCCAAGTAATGGACGTGGACTTGTAGCACCGTGCGGCTGACCTCCTTGTGATAGACGAAGAAAATGGGATGAGCAAACGACAAGAATTAGGGTGTGTTTATTTTGCGAAAAACAATTTTTGGGAAAACGTTTTTCTCATTTCGCCGGGCGTTTGATTCATTTAGGAAAATACGTCAACGGAAAATGTTTTCCTAATCCAACAAAACGTTTTCATTCCAAAACTTAAATTCGGGAAAACGATTTCCTCTTTGAAAGAATCGGAAAACGTTTTTGAAAATGTTTTAAGGTCTTTGCTTAATGAAAAATTTATTTTTAAAAAGAATTTCTAAGTAAAATTTTGAATTTGTTATTATTATATCTTTTATTTTCTTTCTTTCTTTCTTTTTCTTGTTTTCTCTTTTCTTTCTTTGTCTTTGAACATAAACCTAACTCCTCCTCCCCTCTCTCCTTCTCCTTCGCCCCCTCCCTTTCATCACCGCCCCTCCTCCAACCCTAGCCCCTCCCGTGCTCCTGTTGGCTTCGCTCCCTCCTCTTCCTCTTCGTCGGTGTCTTCTACACCTTCATTCTCTAATGGATTCGGCTACATGCCGATGACTTCGATGCCGATGCTCTTCGGTACGCTGTCGTCGATTGCGTCCGGAGGATCGTCGCCCTTTGGAATGGCTCAACTTGCCATGAGTTTTGGTCCGTCGCCATTCATGTCGAGTTCCCCTTTTTGCCATTGTTTGCCTCGTTGGGGAGCTCTACTGCTTCTCTGTTTGGTGCGCTTGCGCCTTTTTCCAGTGCGAGCTCAGGTTTGTCCTTGTCTGCAACGCGTGTGCCTGCGCCTTGGGCATGGTCAAGGCTCGCTGGCTTGTGCCTATGCTTGGAGCTTGGCCGAGCTTCAATGGACGGAATCACTGCAGAGGGAGGTGAGGTCGTCAAAGATGGCGGTGATGGCGGTGGACAGGAGGAAGGGGTGATGGGTTAGGTGGAGAGGTGGTTGGGAGAGAAGGAAAAAAAAGGAAAAAATGAATAAAAAAATTATTTAAAAAGAAAATTTATGTGAGAGAGTATTTTTCAATGAGGTCAACGATATTTACCAAACAAAAAAATTAATTATATTTCTAGAAAATATTTTTTAAGAAAATAATTTTTTTTTTAATCATTGACTTTTCGTAAAACAGACGTGAGATTTTTTAATCATTGACTTTTATGTGAAACAAACAGGAGAAAAAAGAGGGGGATGAAAGACCGAAGAAAGCTGTTGTGCACTGGTGATGAAGCCAGAGCCAAACCAAACGAGCGTACTACAATTTGCATTCATTGCATAAGAAGTGACGCCGATGGAGGGACTGAGGCGAAGGATCCGCGGATGGACGATCAAGTCGCGAAAGCCTGACCCATCAAGTAGCGAGACCCAGATCAAGTCGCCAGAGCCTGACCCGGCAAGGAGCGAGCTGGTGTTGTTGGGGAACCCCGCAAAGAGGTTCGATTTTGATGATGTTATGAGGGCCAGTAAGCAGGAATTGGGGAAAGGGACGTTCGGGATGACTTACAGGGTTGACCTGGAGGATGGAACAGCCACGGTGATCTTGAAGATGCTCGAGATTGTGGACTTGTCGGCCGAGGATTTCCGGGACAAGGTGGAAGCCATCGGTGCGATGGACCACGAGAACCTGCTCCCATTGAGAGGCTACTACTATAGCAAGTACATGAAGTTCCTCTTGTACGATTACATGCCCCGGGAAAGCTTGTTCGGCCGATTAGGGCATCCCCTGAGCTGCGAAGTCAGGCTTTTGATTGCCCTTGGAGCTGCCCGGGCCATCGAGTACCTGCACGCCCACGATATTCACTCCGGGAACATCAAGTCATCCAACATCCTCCTCACGTCATCCTACGAGGCCCGGGTCTCTGATTACAGCCTCGCCCTCCTCGCAAGGCCGACCCCGGTCTCTGTTTATGGCCACTCTCCCCCAACATGGCCGGCCCTGCCGGGCGACGCCAACACAAAAGTGGTAGATGTGTATGACTTCGGGCAGCTGCTTCTGGAGCTCCTGACGGGGGAGCCACACCTGCAGCTTCTCCTCAGGGAGCAAGGTCGAGGTACAGATCTTCAGTCGGTCGAGGTCGCTCTTCACAAGATGATTGCTAATATTTTTGATGGGGAGCTTATGACGTGCCGCGAATTTGAGGAGGGAATGGTTAAGCTGTTGGAGGTGGCGATCAGTTGTGTATTTCTACGTCCACATAAGCCCCTTTCGATGTCTGAAGTACGGAGGAAGATCGAGGAGTTGAACGATTCGTATGCTCGGTGAGTTCATATAAAAAAAAAGTCAAAAAGGCTTTGTCACCTAACTTCATCATGACCGCATTTGGCAACTTGAATTCACTTGGTATTTTACAATGTTCACCATAGAAAAGTTAATTACCGTGGAAGTCGATGTCAAACTGAAGAGGAGTGGGGAAGGAGGGAAAGAAACATGTGAGTTTCGCATCTTTGATGCAATTATGAACAGTAAGGAGTTTCAGGGTATTGATTACTTGTATAGTAGGAAGAACTAGTAAGGGTAACTAACTATCTACTAACAATCTTTCATGCAATAAAAGAAGGCTCCACCCCAAAATAAATGAATCAATGACACAGTTTCCCCCAGCCCAAAGTTACGTGGAACAATGTGTCAATCTTCTTGGATAGATCGAATTAGGATGACTTCTGGTTTCCCTTCAAGACGTGGGTGCTAGTCTAGCTCTTTCAAGATGCTTGACTTAAAGAAATTTGATTCATTCTTGGTGAATGATGGCCTTACCCAGCTTTTACTTTTCGCAGGAAACAACCAGATTGGATTCTGGAAGTTTCTGGAAGAGTTTGTGGTAAGTTTTTTTAGATGTTCAATGTTGGTCTCTTGATTATTTAAAAGTGCAACATAGCAGGGTTCCGTGTTCTAACTACTTTCTTTGCTTTAGAGTTCTGGATTAATTGAGCGGGTATGCATGGCCTCTACTTTTGTATTCTACGATTTACCTTCTCTTGGGACAAAGGTACTTCGACAATAGGAGGGTAGCCTCTTTGGAGGTCTACTGAGCTGTCTAAGATAAGAAACAACCTGTTTCCTGCAAAAGCAGAGTAATATCTGACGGGAGGTCTAGTGAGCTGAGCTCATTGTCTCCTATCAACAAATGGTGATTAGTATGCCACCGTGCATAAGCATTACCTACCTAACAAATTGTTTCGTGTGCCCTTGTGGTCGCTTTTGATTAACTTTGTTTGCCAATTATGAGTCCACTTCTAGTATCACTCAGCGGAAACTCATGTGCCGGGCCATGGTTAATTCATACCACAGTCCATGGCTTCTGTGACTGCTGAAAGTTACCTATTGAAAAGGAGAGCTCATTCAAAAAGTCAACACACACATTACTTAACACTCTGTAGCTGGTGAAAAATATTTGAACCTGTGTTGTCAACTCCCACTTGACAAAATCTTTAACCTACACTTTTTGTGAATAATATTTTGATTTGCAGTCAAAAGCAATATGCAATAATGGAGAAATACCTCTGTACAAGTTTAAAAGTTCTACTAAATCTTCTTAAAATTGGTTCAGCTATAGGCAGTTCTGGTCCTAATTCTTGATTAGAGTCTACAACAAACAATTTCATAATCCTTAACCAGAATGTTCTTAGAAACCCCCTCCAATTGAATCTCTCTAGTTTCTTCTATTTGTTTCCTCACACTAGATTCTACCACAGATTTGTAATTATACATCATGTTTTCATTGAATATAATACCATCAGTTCTTATTGTTTTCCTATTTTGTTCATCCACACATCAATAGTCAAAATAATCAGAACCATATCCAATGATAATACATTTCCGAATCTCTGCATCAATCTTGTTTATATTTTAAAAATCAATGTGCACTTATTAAACACAACCGAAATGTTTAGAAATTTACTTTCTTTCCAGTCCTTTCTTTTTGGTAGCTTGAAATCAAGTGGACCTGAAGGTCCTATGTTGATTAGGAAGTTGCTTCGTTACCTATATCTGCTCAAAACGTTTTGGATAATCCTACATGCATCCTCATACTTCTCACATGCTCATGCAGAGTTTAGTTCATCCTCTCAGCTCGGTTTTGCAAGGGTCTGTTGGGAACCAGTCTAGTCATCCTGATTTCATTCTATGCAAAAAACTTCTTGAACTCACTATTATCATACTCACTGCCATTGTCACCTTAGACATTTAACCTTAATCTGGTTTCATTCTCCGCTTCAGCTTTTCACGTCTTAAGAGCAACAGACAAAACAATTTTTTTTTTTAGAAAATAAAGTCATACTTTCTTGGTGGAGTCGTAAGCGTGATAATAAATAAAAAGAAAAAAGGAAGGCCATTTAATTTCGACAAAAGACTCACACCCAAGTTCAATTTATTTTTTGAATAGATTTCCTAGTTGAAAAAAAAAAAAATCCAATTCTTGCCTATATGTAAGAAGTGGATGTTCTTTATGAAGATTATCAAAGAGGAGTTTCTGCGTGTGAATTACACCTTGAAGATATCAAATTGTGTTGAAGCCAGTAATCTTGTAGTAAGATTTGTGAATTCCTTTATGAGATTGAAAGATTCTTTTGCAAGGAATGTGGGGCTAAATACTGCATGAGTTTTTGGATGTAATTGGGGGTTAGGAAATACAGAGTGTTTTAGTGATTCGAGTATGGTTGTAATCTATTTTGTATCGCTTGATCAATAGTGGAACTTATTGCTGCTCTCCCGTGACGTAGGTCACTATGACCGAACCACGTAAATCCGGTGTCCTTATTTTATTATTCGCTCGCTTGCTTTTGCAACAATAAGCATTCAATAGGTTTATCTATAGAAGATTCTCATGAGGTGCTTGTCCTTCAAGCTCAGGGGATCATATAATTAATTGATTCATCACTTCTCTAGAAATATCATTCACACTGCACCTCTATGGAAATGATTTGCAGTACAGGTGTTTCCTACTTTACAACTCTTTTTGGAAGTTTATGAGCTTAATTATTTGGTTTAGTTTCTAAACAACTTTTCATGGCATAGCAAGTCAACATACACGATTTGGAAGCTATCTTGCATGAGTACTTCATTTTTCCTTAAGAAGTAAATTCATTTCATAGTCTATCAAGTTTATACCGAGCCCAATGGAAGGACACACTTTATTATAGACGTCTCCTGTTAGCTTCATCTATATTTGTACGGAAATCTTATGCATAAAATGATTTACATATTTGGATGTGGATGCAGCGTTTGAATATTGTCTTAACACGGAAATCTTATGCGCCTAATGATCAATGAGTAATATCAACAAAGTCCCATTTGATCCCCTTCCTCATGCCCCTTCTTCTAACTTGCTTGTTTCAGGAACTCCACAAATGTCACCTTCGCTGTCAGAAAGTTCGGTTCATTCAGCTCTTAAGGGATCTGTTGGAAGTTTTGAATTAGCCACGAAATCACCTTGCACTTCGCCAAATTTTGAGTTGGATCAACAATATGACACGACTGTGGAAGAGAATGGTCAGTCATTCTCACTGTCCGATCTCACAGCTTCATTTTCTTCTTCCTCTGTACGATCCCAGACATCCTTATTGGCTTAGGGGCATTATCATCGAGCAATATTGAAGAGTCCAATTGGATCCCCTTCCTCATGCCCCTTCTCCTAACTTGCTTGTTTCAGGAACTCCTCCATCGTCCATTGTGAATAATTCACCTCAGGCTTCTTGTGTTCCTCCCCCTCCTCCTCTTCCTTCTGTGGGTCGGGTGGAGCAAATGATGCCTTCTTTTGAACCGTCTCAAGATGCAATTATGATGCGAAATATTGTTGAACACCCAAAATTGCAGGCCCTCAATCATCAACCATTTTTGTCTTAAGAAATGCCTCAAGTTGTCATCTCAGGTAATACGTTTACAATGGAATTTTTTATGCATGCTTCTAGTCACGGAGGAATGATTCGCACTCATTTTTCATTGTCCACCACAGAGTATTATGAACTTTTCCGATTTTAAACGTAGGATGGGGCATGTACCTGAATTGAAGTGAACTACCTTTACTCGGTCACAGCTTGATTCATTTAAGTTCAGTTCCACTTGGTCCAGTCCAGCCATAGAGTTACTGAAAAACAGTTTGACCAATTGGCAAGACACATACAACACAGACGTGGAATAGACAGTCATCTCTCAGATGAAGGGATTGTTTCGGCTAGTAGGACCATGCAATGCTCCTATAATAACTATCACATAATTTCATTCTAATTAGATGTAAATCTATGAAATAAATTTCTTTGGACTCAAAATCTATGAAATAACTATCACTCATAAAAGATCACTTTGGACTCAAAATTTCACAAGTTGTAGCCATTGTCTGCTGGGATAGGGTGCTTATCACCACGGTTTATACTTCAAGGAAATTTCCATTGAATGACATAAATTTCCTTAAAGTTGCCTCGCGTTCTGCAATTGCCTGAATTCTCTTTATGGCCATTATTGCTTAACATTTTCATGTAAAATAGGTGAGAACACGGATTCTGTGAAGTGGGAAGAAATAGCAGCTGTGGCAGAAACAAACATGGAGGTAACTTCTGTCAGTGACTCAGCATCCTCATCGGCTGTCAATGATGGCAGTGTGGAAGCTACTGCTGTAGGTGTCTCCAACTCATCGCAATTCCCTGCTATGATGCTGCCAAAACAGGAAAAACCATACCAGCAGAATGGCTCATCATCATCAACCTTCATGTCATCTGGATATGACTACGATGTTTTCCTGAGTTTTAGGGGGCTAGATACTCGCTTGGGCATTACAAATGTCCTCTATACTAGGTTGTCAGGGGCTGGAATCCACACATTTAAGGACGATGAAGAGCTCCATGTTGGAGAGAAATTTGAAACCGAGTTGCTCAAAGCTATTAGCCAATCAAAAATTGCAATTCCCATCTTTTCCAAGGACTATGCCTCTAGTAAATGGTGTCTTAATGAGTTGGTCCAAATGGTGGAGTGTAGTAAAATTGGGAGACAGAAGATTGTGCCCCTTTTTTATGGCGTTACTCCAAAGGAGGTCCGTCATCAAAGTGGGTCTTATGAAAAAGCCTTTATTTCGCATAAGTTGAAATTTGGTGCCAACGTTCCTAAGTGGGAAGCTGCTCTCAACTACATTGGCTATCTAACAGGATGGGACGATTCGAAGAAGGATAGGTATGTCATTTTCTGAGTCATCATTTTGGCGCGATATTCCATAATATTACCTTTTCTTCTTATTATGTTTTCCTTTCCCTTCCATGATATTAGAGGTGAAGGAGAACTGGTAGAAGAGATTGTCCAGGAGGTTATAAATCAGTTGAAAATGGCTTGTCTGCCGATAACAGACTGCTTGGTCGGAGTTGAAAGTCATGTGAAGAAGATCGATACAATGATGTGTGCTGATTCGAAAGACATAAGAATTCTTGGAATCCATGGTATGGGGGCGTTGGAAAGACTACTCTTGCCAAAATCATCTACAACCGGCTGTCACATCATTTTGAAGCTTGTTGCTTCCTTTCTGACATCAGGGGAACTTCAGAGCTTAAGGGCATCGAAGTTTTGCAAAATCAACTAATCTCTGATGTTCTCAAAAGAAAGGGGTCAAACATTAGCAATGTTGAGGAAGGAATCAAGATAATACAAAATAGTTTACGTGATAGAAAGGTTCTGGTACTACTTGATGATGTCGATCAAATGGCTCATTGGGATGCACTGATAGGAAAAGCTGCATTGCTTGGTTTAGGAAGTAGAATCATCATAACTAGTAGAAACAGGGATATAGTCGATGTTCTTAAGTTTTGTTATCCATATGAGCTTATGAGCATGAACTTCAATCAATCTCTTCAACTTTTTTGCAAATATGCTTTCGGAAGAGATTACCCTATGGATGATTATGTTGCTATCTCCACAGAAGTGGTCAGAAATACAGGAGGTCTTCCTCTTGCTCTTGAGGCTATAGGTAAACTACTTCCGTGCAGAAGCAAACATTTGTGGGATGCGATATTAAAGAAGTTGAAACAAGTTCCTCTCAAAGAAGTAAAACAGAAGTTGAAAATAAGTTATGATGCCTTGGATGATAGGCAAAAGCATATCTTTCTCGATATAGCTTGTCTTTTCGCTGGATTTGATCAAAGGATAGCACTCTGCTCGTGGAAAAATTCCAATCTCTTCCCAGAAGTAGATCTTGAGGTCCTTCAGAAAAAGTCTTTGATTAAAATCAGTGAAGACAAGAAGATATGGATGCATGATCAGCTTAGAGGCCTTGGTAGAGACATTGCTCATAAAAAATTTGATAAAGAACGAGAAAAACAGACTCAATCGCGGAACCATGAGGAAGGTTTGGATGGGGTGATGGAAACGAAGGTAAATTTGCATTTCAATTACTTTATCCTCATCAACTTGACAAGTTTAAGCCTTTTCACTGTGATTGTATGCTCAATAATATTTAAGGAAGGTATTTCTCATCTCATGATTAGTATTATGACTTGTTTTTTGGTTATACTAATGCTTAGATTTATTTTTTATGTTCGGAATGACCATTTATACTTGTTGAATATAGTATCCTTGCTCTCCTGTTTTGCCGTCGCAGGGAACAAAAAAAATTGAAGCTCTTTGCCAAATGTTTGACCCTCAGTTACTATATTATATTGCAAACGAAGAAGTCGAGAGGCCGTCTAATCAAAGATACACTGTAGTGAGGGTTTTCCAGAAGAATTGGCCTTCAAATGATTTCCCAGCCGATCTACAAAACAAGACGCTTATGCTTTCCAAGTTGAGATGGCTTTCGTGGCATCATTTTACCAATTTTTCCATGATGAACATAGTCATTCTGCATTTGGGGCACTGCCCTAGTCTCATTGACGTTCAAAGCATTGAAGGCTTGGCAAGTCTCAGGATTTTGAAGCTCATAGAAATTCCGCTATTGGAGAGATTACCTGAGCTATCAAAATTAAAGAAGCTCAATGAACTGCAATTAGGGCACTGCCATAATCTGATCGACTTGCAAAGCATAGAAGGCTTGGGGAATCTCAGAACTTTGAAGCTCATACAAATTCCGCTACTGAAGAGATTACGTGATCTATCAAACTTGAAGAAACTCACTGAACTTCACTTGCGATACTGCCATGGTCTAACTGAAATAAAAAGCTTTGACGGTTTGGAGAATTTGATGATCTTGAAGCTAGGTGAACTTCCTCTACTTGAGAGATTGCCCAATTTATCGAACTTGAGGAAGCTTACGCATCTTGACCTACGACAATGTCATAATCTTGTGAAGATTCAAGGAAGACTGGAGTCATTGGAAGACTTGAGCATAAAAGGATGCAGATCTTTAGATGAGATGTTTGATCCAGCTTCGAGTTTCAAGAAACTAAAATCTTTGCGAATACATGATTGCGAGAAGTTGCATCTTGACAGGATATGGGTCTCGAAGTTTGAAAGATCTGATAGGGAATATGGAAATTCGAGATGTTTGATACTAAGTAAAATGGGCATCTGCGTTTGTCAGCTAGGTAGACAGTTCTTTTTGCCATCGCTTCCATAGTGAAAACAAATAGACATGTGATGCACACATTGTGTCTAAAGAAGAGTTGATCAGGTCATCCTCTTGTCATTGCAATCTGAGGGGGATATGATTTTCTTCAAATACAACTACTAATTTTGTCCACTAAAAGAGTTGATTAGGTCATCCTCTCATCGTGATTTAATTGGAGTTTTACTGATTCCATAGATCCACATCGTCTTATCAAAATGTCAATACTCATTGTGCACACTCGTATTATATCTTCTGAAAAGCTAGTACACTTGATAAAACCGAACAGCAACTTGAGAGGTCAAGCCAATGGTTGTCCCAGAGCTTAGCAAGTTGGTTTACCATTTCGATATCTCCATGTGGAAGACTCATTGATCTTCTCGAGCTTATGACATGACTCATATTATGAGTACACTCTCTGGTTGCATTTTTGCTATTTATAGGTGGAGACAATTTGAACAGTCATAAGCATTTGTTCCTTATGTATTGTGGGTAAAGAAAATTTACCTATGATTTTAAGAAATTATAAGCGAAAAATATGTGCCGGCAGGTTATTTTTCCAAGAAAAATGAACTAAATATATATTGAATTAGCATCTAATCAACCTAGCTACATTTCGTAATCAAATTTAAGACTTCATATTTTAATTATCATCACACATTCGCTTACCTTAAAAATCAGATAGATGGTTACGTGTTTGGACACATTGAGAGAAATATAAGGCAATTTTGATGAATTTTGTTCTAGACGATACCAATTGATACACTCAGTGTATCCAGCAAAATGCATCAACACACCATATTATTTTGATTATTTATTGGCATTTTGGTAATTTTTAATATTTTTTGTTTAGTAGATATTACTATTCCAAAACATATTTTTACGATAGCAACAAGTTCAAAGTATTATCTACAACATTGAGATGGTTACGTGTTTGGACACATTGAGAGAAAGATAAGGCAATTTCGATGAATTTTGTTCTAGACAATACCAATAGACACACTCAATGTATCCAGCAAAATGCATCAACACGCCACATTATTTTGATTATTTATTGGCATTTTGGTAATTTTTAATATTTTTTGTTAAGTAGATATTACTATTCCAAAACATATTTTTACCATAGCAACAAGTTCAAAGTATTATCTACATCACATTTTAAGATATATCTTATTGAATCTTTTTGTAACATCCAAACATCTCGCGCTTCTTTCAATTCAATGTAAATTTTTCTCATTAAGATGTTACAAGCCATCGGTATTTCACTACCTTGATATTAATGATTGGGAAATAACTCAAAAAGTCCTAAATATATTGTACCAATATCAATTATGTCCTAAACTTTTCAATTTGACTAATGTAAGTCTAAACCTTTGATGATATCAGCTTGGCTAATGTAGGCCAGAAATCACCGACATAGTAGTCTAATCAGCACTAACCGCAATCTAACACGTATGACACCACCTAAAATGTTATTTCGAGAAATATTATAAATGTTTTTGTTCTCTTTTCTTTTCTTTTTTTCTTTTGGGATAAGTGTACCAAAAGTCCTAAAACTTGTCCCAAAAGTACAATCGAATCCTAAAATTTTTAAAAAGTGCAATCAAGTCCTAAAACTTGTCAAATTAGTGCAAACAATTCTCTCAGTTAACTCCATCCAATTTGACTAACAGAAAATGCTAACGTGTCATTTTTATTACTTTATTAAGACACGCGACACCAAATCAGAAATAATTTTGATATGTTCAAAAATAAAAGATAAACATTTTAAAAAGAAAAAGATCATAAAAGAAAAAAATCTAACAAAAAAAAAAGAAAAAAGAAAGCTAGCTTATTTATTTATGAGAAAATTACAAATAAGGATTTGAAGTGAATCTATTTTCTCAAATAAGGATCCAAAGTGACTTTGTGTCATATAAGGACCCGTAGTGGATCAATTGTTTCAAATAAGGACTCGAAGTGAATTTTGTGTCAAATAAAGACCCGGAGTGATCAAGTTAATCTCTATTAAGGATCTTAGCTCGCCGGCAAACATTTTCTGGCGATTAAAATATGGGCAATTTTGTTAGAACTCTGTGATTGGAAAAAAAAAAAAAGGGAAAATTCTAAATTAATTAAGTTTAGGTTATTCATTTAGATGTTTACGTCTTCTTCCTTCTTCTCCCCCGCTGCTCCTCAACCAAATTGATGCCCAGTCATCGTCGCGACTCGATTCTCGTCGCTCCTCGCCTTGCTCAACCGCCAATCCTTTCACTTCAATGCAGTCCCACATTTGTTTGTGAATGATGAGCCTATGATTATCTTTGACGATCATGTTCGAATGAAGCACCTTAATTTTTGCTTTTTTTGTTCATTTTGGATCTCTATGGGCTTACTTTGTTACCGTGACTTTTGAAATTTCCTTTCATGTATCATTTTAATAATGAATGGAAATTTCTTTTTGACCAAAAAGAAGAAGAAGAAGAAGAAGTGGATATGTAGAATAAAAATTGTGTGCGAGACTCCTAGATTCTGCTGTTAGTGTGAACACAATAAATTTCGCATAACATGGCCTTGCGAGTCGCAAAAAGAATCACATCATGGTTAGTGGTTCTAGAAGTCATTGGGCTTTTGGGAGGCTAGGGTATTGATATCTAAATTTTGATGATATGTTTAATCATTCCTTAATCGCATAGAAAATTATGTATTACTTTATAACCCCTAAGTAAAAAATTAATTTTCATTATATTGCATTGTATGTGGACATTAAGAGCATTTGCATTACTAGTTTTAAAAAAATATTATTATATCTATTTTATTTTTGAAATTATTTAAAAAATAAGAAAAATTATTTGAAAAATATTAATATGTCATTTGTTTCTGATCTTATTTTAGATATTTGATTTGGGAATAATAGAATTTGCAGATTTTGGGTCTGAGTAAAGAAATTTCAAGTTGTGAAGCCTCTAAAGGTGTGTTTTGATAACTATTATATTCCCGAGAATGATTTTTTATCGAAATTATTATTTTTATTCTCGTTCTGTAAACAATTTATAAGCATTTGAAGGTGTTTGGTAATTACTCAAAATTTCTATTCCCGAAATAAATTGTATTTTGTACTGTCATCAAAATTTTTAATACAAACCATTTTCTTTTAATTTTTAAATAATTTTATTATTTTTTCTCTTTTTTTTTTAATTCTTTTCTTTTTCTTCTTCTCCAAGCTTTGACCGATTGCTAACCTCGGGATGATCTGGAGATGAAGGCCGATGACCTTGCCAAAGTATTGCCGGCCCCCGACGAGGCCGTGCCTCGTCGACCGAGCCTCGCCGGTAGCTAGGTGAGGCTCGGTGGAGCGTTGGCTAGGTGGGGCCAAGCTTACCCAGCCGTCAGTGGGACTCGACCTTGTCGAGCCACCACGAGGTAGGAGTTGCTTGGCCGTTAGCCAAGATGTTGACCTCGTGGTGGAGCCTTGGCTAGGTGGGGCTGAGCTTGCACCCTGGCCGTCAGCCAAGACACCGACCTGGTGGTGGCTCGATGAGGTCTAGCCCCGCTAGTGGTCGGGCAAGCTTGGCCTCGCCTAGCTAGGTGAGGCTCCCCAATGGTCAAGGGAGGCCCGAGCGAGGTTCGTCGGTGGTTAGGTGAGCCTCGAGTAATCTCATCCAACTAGCCGCTGGTGGCCGGTGGCAATGGAAGAAGAAGAGAGAATGAAGAAGAATAAAAGAAGAGAAAAATTTTTTTTGGATTGACTTGATTTTAGAATTATTACCGAAAATAAAAAAAAATAACTTTTTTGTACTTTTTGATTTTGTTTCAAATCTACTTTCAGGAACAAGTTTATTTTCGAGAATAAAAAATTTACCAAACAAATTTCGATTTCAAATCTATTTTCGAAAATAAAATAATAAAATGAATCACTATTTAATAAGTTGTCAATCGTATCTAAAACATGCCACTTGGTGCCATCATGATTTATTCATGTGAGCTCATGTCAGGTGCTGCAAGGACACGAAACCCTAAAATAAACCTAGGTTTGGCTTTAAGTGGGGATGGAGGTGGCGGCACAAGGGGACAAAAAGGAAAAGGTCCCTCTTTTATTGAAAAGGCTTCTCACGTTCAAAAGGAGGGCGGATTCCATTGTGAGGGGGAGGCCGCCGTCTTGGGTTTCGGCCAGCGAAGCAAAGGCTTCTCCTTCCTCTCATTCCAACCTCTCAATTTCTTGTTCCCGCTCAACTCACTCCGTCGAGCAATCTCCAATTAAAATCCCATCTTTTTCCCAGAAGTTGGAAAAGGCTATCACAACGTCGAGTTGTCAAAGTTACGGATCCACTGTTCTGCAGGCTTTGTGGGGAGGTCGGCCGAAGGCGCGGGCGAGAGGAACAGAGAAAAAATAAGCGACGGAAAAAGCTGAGTGAGGGGGGTTCGCTCGGCCTGGGTCCCTTTTTCAAATTAAAAAATTAAAATATACTTGTATAATTTTTTAAAATTATTATAAATTATTATAAATTCAACAATAACAAAAAAGAATTATTTCCCATGAATTAGGAAAATGGCTTTAAAAATAGTTTTTTTTTTTTTTGGGGTAATTTTCCCTTTAAATGTGGGAAAACCTTTGATTAAAAATTGTGTTCAAAATTTGGACAACCCCTTTTACTGTAGGGTTTCAAATGTCCTTAAAAGATAAATGTCCTTGATTGTGCGCTTTCGATAGATGATTATGGCTTCCTTTTAGCCTAGTGAGGATTGACGTTTATTTATTTATCGTGTTAGATGCTTGTTTTCCTTTGCAATGTACGTAATGCCCATTTTGGTTGTTGATTGTTATTTTAATGATTGTGCACTCGCATGATTACCTTATACGTTAGTGAACATGCCTAAAATCAATCTAAACAACCTGACAATTTTTTTTAAATGAACAAAATTAGGTACTGAAAGGGTATTAATTGTTTAATTAGTTTAATCAAATCTTTGACCATAAATTCTTTGATTGCATAGAAAGTGAAGTACGTTTATGTGCTTTACTTAATTTCTAACCAATCCCTATAGACTAGTGACGAGGTATGGGCTAATGAGAGCTCGCATCTAAAACATGGGCCATAGGCCCGTCATATATGAAATACCTTTAAACCTATTTTCCTCCTTCCTAAGGATTAGGTCGTGAACAGAGGGGTAGGCCGCGACGAGGAGGTTGAGAAGGATAAAATTTGACAAGAATATGAAGAAGTTGTCTAGTGCAATGCAGCCGTCAACATTTGAATGAAACTCTATATCCTTACTAGCACTTGAAATCATGTGACCGGCTAATAACATCGTATTGGATAGATTCACATCATACCGTTGATCATTAGTGAATAAAAATAGCTTTCCTCATAAATTGCTTGTGAAAATTTCATGAGCTTCTTAATCAAATCAACTGATAAGAAGAAGCAACATTACTTACGGTAAAAGGAGGAGAGAAAAGAAAGGCGCCCCCTGAGGGGGGTTAGAAAGTACAAAAAACATAGATAGTACTATAGTAGGCCAACTAAGAGCAACAGGCATAACATGTAACATTAATGAGAATACAGATAACTAAGCTTCACGATAGACTACCTGAATAGGATGACCACATTGAGTAATCTTCAGGACAACATTTGATCATTGATCACATAGGACTCTAGAACGGTGCTCCTCAATTCCTTTGAATGTCATATATGGCGAGTCATATTTAAGGTAGAGGAGAAAAGAGGAAACTTAATTTTTTAGCATCAGGAATTTTGATTAGTCATAAATCCAAACTTGTTAGACTCATTAGAAGTTGTGTTATCAATTGGAGTGATCCATTAATCACCAATCTGATGCCAAATTAAAATAATAACAAGAATCACTAGATTTCAAGTAAGCTCTTGCTCTAGCACCTCTTTTCACAAACGATTAGACCAAATTTCCTATAATAGCAAGTACTAAATCACTTTTTTTTTTTCCGTCAATGTCAATTCTATCAAAATATAAATACTCTTAGGGTACGTTTGATAACGTTTCTGTTCAAAATTCATTCCGTGGAAACGTAAATAGAAAAAATTATTTCTCGTTCCTGGGAACAATTTTTAACCGTAAGAACGCATTTGGTAAACTTGTTCCTGGAATAGAAAAAGAATAGAAACATGTTTGGTAAATTTGTGTAATTTTTTAATTTTTTAATATTTTTATTTTAGTTTTCCTTTTTTTCTTTATTTTTTATTTTTTATTATTTTTCTTTCTTCCTTTTGGCCGGTCGCCGCCCTCGGCCATGGGGCGACCGGCCGACGAGGGCCGGCGGCCTCGCCCAACCACGGCGAGGCTTGCCGAGATCCGCCGAGGCCGAGCCTCGCCGGTGGCTGGGCGAGCTCACCCCGCCAAGGCGGGCGAGGCCGAGCCCGCCCGCCACGACGAGGCTCGGCCTCGCCGAGGGCCGGCGACGCTCCGGCGAGGTCGCTGGCCCTCGATGGCCGTCGTCGGTCATGGCTGGTTGGCCACCGGCCAAAAAAAAAAAAAAAGAAGAAGAAAAGAAAGAGAAGAAAAAAACGAGGAGAGAGAAAAATTGTTTTTTGAAAGTGTTCCAAAATAAGAAACAATTATTTTTTGTTTCTTGTTTCTATTCCAAATTTGTTCTCGGAACAAAAATAGATTTTGAACAAAAACCCAAACAAATGCGTTTCTATTCTTTTTTTTTGTTCCCCGGAATAAAAAAATAAGAATTGTGTTCATAAAAAAAAAAAATGAACACAAACAAACAGCCCCTCATGTAACTAACTATACAGAGCCAGCTCAAAGATATTCCATTTTACGACGGTAAGATGATTAACAACCGACAACACTGGCATAGATCAATACAAGAACAGCTTACAAGTTCACGTGGCCTCTGCACATGAGGGCCCTCTCTTTGCAATGATGAACACCCACTGCCATCTTCACGTTAACTTGAATTAATTAAATAAACAATTAGAAAGAAAATAAAGAGTGGCGAACTTGATTCACCTTTTTGACGATTTTATAAAATTTCAAGTTAAGACATGTTTGAGAACTTAGGTTGGCATATCATTGATACCGATTCTTTGATATTCCATGCAAAATCAATTATGAAACAATCATTTTTTTCCTATTATTCCGATTGACTCTGCTGTTATATGCATTATATATGGCATAAGATACTGGCTGCAATCTAAGCTAGGGGTGTGTTTATTTTGGGGAAAGTGTTCTTCGGGATTTGATTTTATGAACTTTGCTCGTAGAAAATAACTAGTCAACTGAAAACACTTTTCCGGTCAATGAAAATATTCATGTATAAATTTAGGAAAGTGAATTCTTAAATTTAAAGAGGGAAAAATATTTTTCGAAGTTGCTAATCTCAATTTTTTCAATTTTCTTTCTTTTTTTCCTTCCTTTTCTTTTTATTTCTTACTTAGTTGGTCGTTGGGCCTCAACGGCCGGCCACAAGCATGGGATGGCGAGGCTCATGCTTGCGGGCACGAGGTTGAGGTTGTGGGCCTCGCACGAGGTTGATGCTTGATGAGATTTGGCAAGCTTCAGCTCGAAGTCGCCAACCTCGCGCAAGGTCGAGCCTAGTTGGTTCTTACCTATGCTTCGAGCTCGAGACTAGCAAGCTTGAGTCTCACTGCATCTTGGCAAGCTTTGAGCTTGAGCTCGCTTGTGGTTGTCATTAGCAAATTGCAACAGCGAAAGGAGGAAAAAGAAAAGAAAAGAAAGAAAGAAAAAAAAAAAAAAAAAACTTAAAATTTAATTTTAAAAATATAAAAACATTATTTAAAAGTTCTGTATTTTTTTGGCCTAAGATAAAGTCATGAGATTGAAATCATTTGTTAATAAGACCCAAATTTCAAAAAAAACAAAATTCATTTTACATTGCTAAATTAAGGAAAATTAATTGTATTCATGTAAAAGGCTTTTTCACAAAATATTTTCTTTTATCATAAAATTTTTCGTGAAATAAATGCACCCTACATTTGTGTGTATACGTACCAATTGAATTGTCACGACGTTCGGCCAAAAATATGAAGACAGAGCTAGAGAGCTATTACAAGTTGATTCAATCCTTTATTGGGTATTATTTTAGTTCCAAGAGAATCCAATGCGCCAAATTCCCTAGGCTTCCGGCTGGGTTGAGTTTTCATATGTTTATAGCAATTGAATAGGTCATTAGATTTATATCAATTGGCTTATATACAATATTAGTGGGATGCCAAAATATAGTAGAACGGATGTTCTGTACAATTTCCTTACTATGGCATGTTTAATAAATTTTAATACAGAAAAAAAGAGATTAATTTGATTAGTAATGTTATAATTACAAATAACATTCATAAGTGATTAATAAATCTCGTGTTTATATAGGTAACTTGATATATATATATATCTATGTCAATAGATTTATTGTGGATGAATTAATTTTTCTAATCATTCAAATAAGAATTCTAAGGGGCATGGGATCATATAAATGTGCAAAGAATTCCACGGTTCCATTTATTTGTGGGAAAATTATTTTCGAGCATTATTTTCAATTTTTTGGTGTTTAGATGATGAAAAATTAATCAATCTACACAAAACAACAAGCTTAGATAAGGGGGAAATTACTTCCCATTTGGTAAGGATGAAATCATTTTTTTTTAAACAGCGAAATAAATGAAAACTAATTATCTTTTTAAAAATGGATTTCCATTGTAAACATTTTTATTTGTCGTGAAGTTTGCACCGAAACATCCTAAATTTTGTTTCACAGTCCTCTTCAATCCTCGTGCGTAAGTAATGGACGTGGAATTGTAGCACCGTGCCGTTGACCTCCTTGTGATAAACGAAGAAAATGGGATGAGCAAATGACAAGAAGAACTGAACCAAAAAGAGGGGACTAAGACCGAAGAAAGCTGTTGTGCTCCGGTGGTGAGGTTTGTACCATGATCTTCATGCTGTTTACCGCGCTCGCGATATTTTCCACGCAAATGGAGCCTTTTTGCTGACCAAGGCCTGCAGAGTTGAAGAAGGGGGAGAAAAACAAAATTTAAGGATATGAATTGAGGAGAAGTTAGAGAAGCTGTCTGAAACGATGCAAGGACCACAAAGTCCAATGATATTTATATCATTTTCCTCGACTAATCTTGTTTGCAAGCAGAAGACTACCAACCCGGTCCATATAATACAAAATGCCTCAAAAAAGATGTCATTTTTTTTTTTTTTTTTTTTTTTTTTAATTTCATATTCATTAAATGAGGCATTTTTTGACTTGACTCGATTTAAATTTTTCTTTAATTGGGGAGGAAGTGGACAACTACAGGGAAACACGAAATATGCAGTTGCAATGTATCTTTCAGCCTATTAATTAATGTAAAGGCTTGCTCCGACAGCTATCTTCTTGTCTTCTCTTAAAGGACGCAGCTTAGTTTAATGGTCTCATAAACCAACCCCCCCCAAAAAAAAAAAAAAAAAAAGAGGCTTAATGGTTCAACAACGCGTCCCCATAGGCACAATAAAAGCACTCATTAGTGGCATTTTTACGAAAAAAAAAAAACTCAAAGACATTGTTAGGATTTGAGGTGAGCTAAAATCTAAGTAGTACCGACATCGACACGCGACATGCAATATAATATGACATAACATATCGACACGTCATTTCTCAAAAGAATAGAGAATTCCGACACGTTGTAAGATATTGTATATTAAATATATAGTTTTATATATACATGATAAATCATCATTCAAATTCATTTGATTTAAATTCACTAGTAAATAAATCATAATAAAAGAGTTTAGAATGAATTTACACTAAAAATATTAATCCACCATTTGTTAATATCATTCATTATTTCAATTTGACAAATTTAACTCTATTCCAATAATTCATAAAACTTGGAGGAACAAACCAACAAATAATCCATATTATGGACTCACGTGTCAAAGTGTGATGGAAGAGAAGAGAAAAAAAAAACTTGGGGGTGAATTGTGTGCCATGGGAAGTGAGAGTCAAAAGAGAAGAGGAGACTAATTACATATTTACATTTTGATCCATCATTTATTGAAAATTTTTAAAATTGACCTTGTGCGTGTGGGAATTCTGAATCGTATGTCGGAATTCCGAACTTGAGTTCGAAGAGTGTCAAGAAAGTTAACCGGATGTCGGATTTTCCAACATGTTTTGATCGAAGTGTCGGAGAGTGATTGGACACGTGTCGAGTGTTCAAACAATACAAAAGCTTTCGGAGAGTATCGGTTCTTCATAAGCCAAAATATTGTCTTGTCTTCCACTTACTTCCTTTTTCATTAGTTTGCGGCAACAAATTTTATCTTGATGCCTTTGTTTCGAGGGAAAGTTTCATGATAAAGGAAAATACTTTATAGGAAATTATTTTTTTAAGTGAATAATTTTCCTTTTTTGGTAATATATGACCAAAAATGTTTTCTAATATTTGGATCTCTTTATCTCATGACAAAAAAGAAAAATCGAATTTTTAAATAATTATTTTATATTATTTTAATTGTTTTTTCCTTTTTTCTTCCCTTCCATCGGTCACCGAGCCTTGTGACGGTCGTCGGTCGATTACTAGCCATAGGTGCGGGCCAATAAGGTTGAGTTTGCTTGTGGCTAGTCATAGGCCTTTGCCATGGCTAGCGATTGGTTGAAAAAGAAGAAGGAAATTGAAAAGGAAGAAAAAAAAAAAAGAAAATTTAAAATATAATAAAAATACAAGTGTTTTTATCTATTTAGATTTAAAAATTCACTTTAACAAGTTTATACATTAATGTTTTTGTTAACTGGAAAGCGTTTTTCTATTGATTAGTCATTTTCCGTAGGCTAAACGGGTAAAACTCCAGAAAATCAATTCACGGACAATATTGTTCTCTAAACAAATGCATTTTTAGGTTTCATTTATTTTGCGAAAAGATATTTTGAAAAGGCAATTTTTAAAATTTTCGACGTTTGATGCACAAAAAATAAATTTTTAAGAATTTTTTTGGATTAATAAAAGGACAGACCGCGTCGTGCACTTGCCCGCTCCTTCACCTTCCTCTTCCTCGTCCTCTCCGACTCTCCCCATACTTGATTTTTCATCTCTCTCCGCTTCCATAGTATGTCCTCTTCCTTCGCCTTCTTGCTCCTCATTTGTATTTTCTAGCGCAGTCGGTTGAGCGAGGCTGGGTATATTCCTTCTATCCAGTCGATTCACACCTCTAGATTAGTCAACCAAAGCTGCACTTGGTCGTCTCTCTCTCTCTCTCTCTCGGTAAGTCCATTCTGCGCCTGGAATTCCTTTAGTTCCTAGGATGTTCGTCTGTCAAGAATTGGTGGCGTGGGCTTTTCGATTTCTACGGTTTAGGTTGGTTGAGCTCGGGATATGGAATGAGACATCTTCATAATCTGAAATCTCCTTTATGAAATCTTTGACTGCTTGGGAGTTGTTTGAAAGTTATGATCCGAAGTGAATCATATTGTATTCTTGCATACAAGTTCATTGGCCAAAAATTCATTCTACCTTCTCGATGAAATGCCTAATTGACGTCAGAATGTACCGAGTTCAATAGCCATTTCATTCATTGTTTAAACCTTACATGATTGGATTATTTAGGCGTCCATGTTTTTTTTTTTTTTTTTTTCATGCTTGATTCGAGAGTTGTGATATTATAATCCAATCAGAAATCGACTCGTTGAGGCCTTATTATAGTTTGTCATTGCTCAAATGGATTTAATGATATAATAATCCAATTAGAACTAGTATTTGGTTGGTATCAGAATATGTGACGATATGGGTACTGCACTTGTCAGTGTTGAGTTTTTGGTCTGAGGTTTTGCCAAGCTTTTGGTTTGAAGTGTTTAAGTGTACAGGGAAAACCATGGAAGGATCAAAGGAAATAAAAGAAGGTTTTCCTTACCAAACGGCGGAAAATGTTTTCCAGTTCAATGTTAGTTTCAGCCAAACAGGGGAAAGTATTGTTATTTTCTTGGAAAATGATTTCCTAGATAATATTTTTTAGAAACACCACATAATCCGTGAAACAAATAGGGCCTTAGTAATGCTCAATTTCTCAAAGCTCAACTCTAGTTATGTCGTTGCTTAATTCATTCATATTCTCTGCAGCTAATTGTGATGGAAAGCCCCGACTTCGTCAACGACACTGTTGCAGCTAGTTCTTCTCGGACTCATAAGCTGATGCAAGAAACTGAAGCAGTGCAAGGGTATGATTATGAAGTGTTCTTGAGCTTTAGAGGACCGGACACACGCATGGGCATCACCGACTTTCTATATACCATTCTTACGGATGCGGGAGTCCGAACATACAGAGATGATGAAGAGCTTCGCATTGGAGAAGATATTGGCCCTGAGCTTTTGAACGCAATTGATCAGTCGAAAATCTCCATCCCCATCTTCTCTAAAAATTATGCCTCCAGCAAGTGGTGTCTTAAGGAGTTGGCTCGGATGGTGGAGTGTAAGAAGAAAAAAGGACAGATAATCATGCCTATATTCTACTATGTCGAACCATCTGAGGTCCGAAACCAAACTGGAAGTTATGGGGAGGCATTCCTTGGGCATGAAAACATGAAGCGAGTCGATAATCAGACCATCCAAGTGTGGAAAGCTGCTCTTAGTGAGGCAGGAGCCTTGAAGGGATGGAATGGGACTAACAGGTTTGTAATCTTTCATCCTTTTAACAAAATCATTATCTGCTCAGCAATGTCCCATGCATTCTATATTGTTAACAACATGAATACAATATAAAAAGAGGATGAAACTGTGATCTGAAATTATAAATAAAAACAATTACATTGTACCATCAATTGCTCGTATCCATTCTAAGTTCAACTTAATCTTGCCCAAATGACACCTTTTCAATCTGTTTTACAAAAAACACACTCTATTACGTCATAGGGTAGTGATTTGATAACTCGAAAAGCTATTAAAAAAGTTCTCCTTCATGTCTCATTTGGATAACTATATAGTTGTCAACTAAAAACAATTTCATAAGAAAAGAGAGTCATGCAGGAAACTTGCAGGAAACAAACTGAGTTGCCTAGGGTGCGTTTGTTTGTGTTTCTGTTCTTTTTTTGTTCCAGGGAATAGAAATAGAAAAAACTATTTCTTCCGGGAACGATAATAGAAAAACTATTTCTGTTCCGGAAACAGTTTTTGAACAAAATGCGCGTTTGGTAAACTTGTTCCCTGAAATAAAAAAAAAACGTAAACTTGTTTGGTAAATTTATGTTCTTTTTTTGTTTTTTTTAATTTTTTAATAGTTTTTTTTTATTTTTCATTATTTTTCTTTCTTTTTCTTTTTTATTTTTTTCTTGCTTTGGCCGGCGGCCTCGCCCGCCACCGGCGAGGCTCGGCCTCGCCGGGCCACCCCGCGACGCCGACTGGGCGGTGGCCGGCGAGGCCGAGCCTCGCCGGTGCCGGGCGAGCTCGGCCCGCCGGATCTGGGTGAGCCCGAGCTCGCCCGGCCGGCCGCGAGGCTCGCGAGGCTCGCGAGCTCGGGCTCGCCCGATCCGGCGAGGCCGAGCTCGCCCGCCCACCGGCGAGGCTCGGCCTCGCCGGCCACCGCCCAGGTCGGTGTCTCCCGAGGCGTGGCCCGGCGAGGCCGAGCCTCGCCGGTGGCTGGGCGAGGCCGAGCTCGCCGGATCCGGGCGAGCCGAGCTCGCCCAGCCAAGGCGAGGCCGAGCCTCGCCCAACCACGGCGAGGCTCGGCCTCGCCGGGGCCGGCGAGCCTCGCCGTGGGCCGGGCGAGGCCGCCGCCCTCGTCGGCCGGTCGCCGGCCATGGCCGAGGCCGGCGACCGGCCAAAGCAAGAAGAAGAAGAAAAGAAGAAAGAAGAAGAAAAGAAGAAAAAAAAAAAGAAAAGAAAAGAGATGAGAGAAGTGTTTTTTGTTTTGTTCTCTAAACAAGAAACAACTTTTTTTTTCTTGTTTTTTCTTTTTTGTTCCCTGAACAAAAGAGAACGATTTGGAACAAAAACGCATACAAACGCGTTTCTGTTCTTTTTTTGTTCCCGGGAACAAAAAAACAGAAAAACTGTTTCTGAACAAAAAAAAAGAACACAAACAAACAGGCCCCTAGTGAAGGTATGAGGGTGAAGAAGGGAATTCTATCTTCTCTCTTAATATGTGGAAACATTACTTCTTAAAAAAATGTAATTGATTAATTTTTTGCCAACCTAGTGAAATAATTCCTTCAAGTATGCTTAATAAATATCATATATGACAAATAAAACGATCTGCAAATTTTCTCACTAGTTTAAAATATATACGTGATTAGGAACTTAATATATCTGTGATTAGCTTCATTATTAAGAGCTGACATTAGTTCAATGAAGTGGATGATAGATGCCAATACTACAAGCAAATTTGATAATGTTACAATTTTTGTAGTTTTTTTACAGTCCTTATTTTTCCCTAACCAGTGAATTGTGCTTAGTTTATGCTCATCTGCACTTCTTGTCGCATGCCATGGATCCAACTACTGTCTTTGGGCTAATTCATCCAGGAAGACACTAATTTTAAATTGTAATCATTCCCCCAATTTTAAGCATAATAATCTGATTCTCTATTTCCCTACTATTTATATCTTTCCTTTACCCTTTGCATTGCTATTTTTCCTTTAAATTAGTTCTCTCAACTCTGTTTGAATGAGTATGAGCAACATCTTAAGCCCAAGGATATAGAAACTCTCTGTCTCTCTGTCTCTGTCTCTGTCTCTGTCTCTGTCTCTCTGTCTGTCCGTCTCTCTCTCTCTCTCTCTCACAATAACTATAACTCAAAACTGAATTTTTCATGGTTCGCCTGAAGCTTAATAGTAACACGCAAGAGTCGTTAACAGTTGTCCCCACTCACTCTTCTGTATAGTAAAAAAAACATGTGTACCATAGGTTAAGCACATCAGAAAGCACCTGTAAAAATCATCTGCAAGTAACGAGTCAATTTTCTTCTTATCAGGAAGACATTGTTTGATTAAGCACCATCTTTGCCGGCTGCGTAATTGTTCTAGTTCTGCTTAATTTGAGCATCTGCCTAGCTTGCATATATCCCGATCAATGCTATGTAGCAAGTTTATTAGTTGTTCCACTTCTTGCATCGCATGGCTTTGACATCATATTGCTATAGATTACTAATGTAATAGAAGTCTTGTCAATTTAACTTGCTATTTTTTTCCTTTGACCAATTTCGCTCTTTATATCATTAGGCACGAGGGACAACTAGCTAAACATGTTGTCACTATGGTCCTCAACGAGCTGAAGCCTTCTTTGGTGGTTAGTGACTTCTATGTTGCTGTTGACGACAGTGTGAAGGAGGTTCTAGGGATGATAGGCACTGACAATGATGATGTAAAGATCTTGGGAATGCATGGAAGGGGTGGCATTGGAAAAACTACTCTTGCGAAAGTAGTCTACAACAAATTGTGTCCAGACTTTGCCAGCCATTATTTTCTTGCTGATGTTAAAGAAAATTCACGTTCAAAAGGAATCGTGTATTTGCAGAATCGACTAATTTCAGATCTCTCAAAACGGGCACATCCAAGTATCAATAGCATGGACGAGGGAATAAGGGCGATCGAAGAGAGACTTTGGAGAAAGAAAGTTCTTGTTCTTCTTGATGATGTTGATGACCGAGTCAACTAACTGCACTTTTGGGAAGGGGAGGTTACTTTGGTCCAGGAAGTCGGATACTTATAACGACAAGAAATACAATTGTTCTACATAAATTCGAGGTAGATTTGACTTACTCGGTTAATGGTTTGGATCCCGATAGATCCCTCCAGCTATTCAGCAAGCATGCTTTCAAAAGAGATCACCCTCCAATTGAAAAATTAGAGCAATCTAGAGAAATCGTGGAAATTGCCCAAGGTCTTCCATTGCTTCTTGAGGTCATGGGTTCAACTTTATCATTATGTGGACAAGGAAAAGAAATATGGGATGATTACATGGTGAAGTGGAAAGAAGATCACATTGAGAGAATCGGAAGTAAGTTGATGGTAAGTTATGAAGCATTAGATCCCAGTCAGAGAAAAATATTTCTTGATATAGCTTGTCTTTTTGATGGATTTGATAAGAGTACGGTAATTTATATGTGGAGAGACTGTGGTCTATGCCCAACTGAAAGCCTTGAAGTTCTTCAGTCGATGTCGCTTATTAAAATTGGTGAAGATAGTAAGTTATGGATGCATGATCAAGTCAAAGATCTTGGTAGAGAAATTGTTTCTCGAGAAAGTGAGGGAAAATTGGATAAGCAGAGTAGGCTGTGGAATCACAAGGATGCGTTGGACATATTACTGAGCGAGAAGGTACATCCTTGATCTGATTTATTTTGTGCACGAAAAATCCCATTTTAGTAATTGCTAGCACTCTCCCCTAAGTCAGAACAATCACAAATTATTCAACGTATACAGTTTTCAAATTTCCTCATATTCTGGAAAATATTTAGATAAGGCCAATTATATGGATTCCATTTGCCTCAAGTTCAAAGAAATATTACATTTCTCTTTAAATTTGCTAACCGTGTTCTTTTTATATATTTTCTTGTTTTCTCATTTAGAGAAATGGAAAGCTTGAAGCCCTCTATTTGAACTTTGAGGATTGGTCAGAGTATCGTTTCACTCTTAAAGGATTTGCAGCACTACCAAATCTAAGGTTCATTCGTGTTGATAGCGATTATAAAGCAGTTAGACATTTTCTCTCCCAAGCTATTCTTAGGTATAACTTAACCATGCCATGTGTGAACTCTTCAACGAACGAGAACAAACTCCTTCCAAATTTAAGATGGCTCTCTTGGCCTAATTTTCCTTGGCAAGTGCTTGAGATAAGAGATTTTTCTTTGCGTAATTTAGTCATTCTTGATTTTTCAAGGAGTGATATCACTGATGATTGGGACGGATGGCAACATATCAAGGTACCTCAGCTCTAGATAAGTCTTCTTATCATTGTTTCAATTTTGTTGATGTAACAGATTTACCGACAATTGTCTTATTGTTGTTACAGAGAGCGGAGAAATTAAAAGTTCTTAATCTTTCGAGGTGTGAACACTTGACAAGAACTCCTAATTTCTCCGGATTCCTCATGTTGGAGAGATTGAATCTCGAAGAGTGTAAAAGATTGGCTAAAATCGACTCATCAATTGGTCAATTGAAGTGCTTGGTTTTCTTGAACTTGAACTTCGTAGGGATCTCCATTATCTACCACTGGAGTTGGGTGAATTGCCAGCTCTCACAGAACTTTTCCTTGATGGAACTTCAATAGAAGAGATTCCGGCTTGGTGGGGTATGGAGAACCTGAAGAATCCCCATGTTCGATTTCACCATCAGCGAAAGTAGGGGATTTACTCAATCGTCTCGACTTCTTTGTCGAAGCTTTCATTGGATGAGACGCTAATTACTCACCTTCCCGACTACATTGGAGCGCTAACAAACCTTTGAAGGTTATCTTTGAATGGGTGCTTCCACATACAGAGACTTCCACGCTCCATTATTGAATTACGATCATTGACTGAGTTGGATCTATTGGAAACAGGAATCAAAGAGTTCCCAGACTCTCTGAAAGTTTGAAGAATCTAAAAGAATTGAAATTATCGTGGCTCAATTGGTATGGGGATATCTCACCACCTAAGCTTCCCACGAGCTTGACTTCTCGGCAATCGTGTGTCCAATGCTGCTACCGGTTCCCGATCTTTCACGCCCGATCAATCTGAAAGTGCTATTATTATTAGTGGGAAGATTCTCTGATTCGTTTGAGTTGGCGCAAATGCTAGATCCCATGCCTTGGTGGATTGGGGGGTTATCCAAATTGGAAGTCTTGACACTGTCGATCCCACACTGGACTAACCTATCTCCTGATTTTGGATGGCTTCCTCACTTGAAATCGCTTCATCTTTATCGTTGCCATGCTCTGGGATGCATTCCGCAGATTCCCTCAAGTGTCTCAAAGCTTCATCTTGTAGATTGCCCGTCACTTACCACACTCGATATCTCAAATTTGAAGGACCTATCGGAACTATATGTCCTTGCTACCCCTCTGGAGGATCTTTTTGGTCGTGAACTTTTAGACAATTTGCTCGCATGTAAGATAGAAAAAACTAAGAATCGTCATAGGTGGACATCGGAAAATAATTTCCTGCGAATGGTATTTGAACGGCATGGATTGACAAAACTCTCGGCACTGATGCTCTAGATTTGCCTTGGGCTCAGAGATTGTGAGTTACATGTCAAGGATACATTTCCAAGATTGTGTTGAAAGATATCCTGCATACCCAGATTTTTGGGCATATGTGAAGGCTCTTTTTCTCCCTGCTCTCTTTCAAGAACAACGTAAATGAACATATTAAGGTAATATGGGCATTCCCTCAGCCTTGCACGTACGAGGTTAGGGGGACCCCTGCATGCGAGCTTTACGCGGCCTAGCATGTTTTTAACTCTTATAAATATTTTACTAATGAATAGCCAATATGCATGTTTCTTTAATAAATAAAAGTAACTACATATCTATTTATAGATTCTATTTAGATCAATAATAAATCATATCCAGCAAGTAAAATTCTATTCTGTTCTCATATCACTTTTTTAGATATCAAGTTATGCTGACATTTAAATTTTGGCTCACATAGACTTGCCATTCATGACTTGCCATTCATGACATAAGAAAACCTGAGATCGAACTCAATATCCAAACAAAAACATCCAAGTAGAATGCTTTCGTTTGCATTCTGCATTTCTTTGCATTAACATCTACCATTGACCCATTTAAGTCAAACCTGTTACAGGGAGTTGGAGGTGAAATATGATTGGTGGCCCGATATGCAATATGTGCTTAAAATCAAGTCTGATGTGTGCAACGAGCTTAAACTTAAGTTCAACTTAAGGGATAAGCTTGAATTTTAACTTTCCAACATCTTGGGAGCTTAAGTTTAATACATGAGACGAGCTCTGAACTTAATAGTTTCAACTTTTTTGGAGCTCAGATTCAGGTTCAGCGAGGGAGATGAACTTGAACCAAGTTTTTTTCCTACATTTTTGGAGCTCAGAATTGGCTCGATGAGCTAAGGTAAGTGAATTCCAACATTGTGAGAGCAACAAGATACTCGGAAATAAATGTTAATTCCAAACTCATGGGAGTTTTGTCCTAATTCCAAGAAGATGGCAGCCTGTTTTCCAGCATCATTGACATCTTGTCTAAATTCCAACATACTATGGCCATGCCTTAATTTCACCATGTTTTGTCCTAATTATTGACACTTGAATTTCACGGAAACATTTTTTGAAGAAAATTATTCACAAACGAGGGATTTGTGATTTGATACCTTGGGCCTAACCATTTAAGCATCAAGATCAATGATTTCATAGGGTTTCTTTCAGAGACTCTAGAAATATTTAGGGTCTCTCTCTTTCCCGTGACAAATTTTGGTGCGCAATCACTCCGACGAGAATCTGTATTCTCATCATAAGGGCCTTTTGGTCTTTTTAGTGGGGAATTATATTTAAAAAAATCCTTTGGGTTACGTTGTTGGGAGTCGGTGTCTTGCAGGAATCCCATTTTCCCGTTCTCCTCCTTTTCGTGGCTGCGAAAAGGAAAGGACTTTGTCAACCCAACGGTTTTTGCATTGGATTATTATAAAAATAAGGGTTAATATCCTGAAAACTCTAAACTTGTACATTTCTAATAAATTTATCTCAAATTATTTTTTTGACCATAAAAATTCCAAACCAAGACACTTTCGTGACAAATTTACCCCGACTAACCATGAAAAATCCTAAACCTAGACATTTATGTTAAATTTACCCAAAACTAATTTATTCAACTGCAAAAAACTCTAAATTGATAAATTTGTGACAAATATACCCTCCGCTAAATTGGATTAATACAAAAAAAATCATAAAAATTGTAAACTATGACAAACAGAGCGTAAAATTCTAAATTGATATATTAATCAACTATCACGTGTCATTTAACTTAATAATTTGACAATAAATTTAATAAAAACTAACGGAGGGTAAATTTGTCACAAGTGTACTGCTCGTTTGAAATTTGTCAAAAATATATTAGTTTGAAGTTTAAAATAATTTAGAGTAAATTTGTTACGGATGTATTTAGGTTTAGGGTTTTCAGATATTAACCTAAAAATAATAATATTGCGAGTCACAAATTGGGTATCACTTCGTCTCCTCTGAGATCCAAGAGTCCGAAGAAACTAGTTTGTGCTCGATTCTCCCCTACTAGCTCTGATCTCCACTGGCGACACTCTGCTCGTCTTCGAGCATTAACCAAGAATCGCCTAACACAACTTGTTTTTGGAATTGTAGAAAGTTCGTAGATAGTATCCCGACTGATTTCTCTATTTTGCAGAACATCTTCGTCAATTCAGGCTATTAATGATCGTCGTAGCTGCCGTCAAGTGATGCCATCAGCCACTTCAGAGCCTCGCCGACTGTGATTCTGTTCTACCCTGTTTCTGATTAAAGTGCCTGAACTGCCTTGTGCTCGCTTGATTTCTCTTTGGCTGGCCTCGATCTTCGTTGTCAACGTTTCCAGAACCTTCATTTTCTGGTTCGATAATCGTTTTTAGCCTACGACCTTACCCTCAAGCTGAATTCACTCACTTGGCAGCAGGGGGGAGTTCGGTCACGCATAGGGAGAGTAAAATCTATTTTAGTTGCAGAAAGTTCATAAAAACCCTTCTCACTGATTGCGCTCTTTCGCAGACTTTCTTCATTAAATTCGGTCGCGCAGGATCCTGTCCTCTTTGTGAACCAGTGAGCGTGAAGTACTTTGAACTAGTTCGAGATTCACTCGCCGGCCTCCATTGTCATCACTCACGTGTTTCAGACCTCCTCTGGCAAATTAAGCAAACGATCGAAATCAGTAATGCTTCTCGTTAAGGTAAGGCTTCGTGCTCTATTTTAACTAAGGTTGAAGATGAAATTTCGTGATTTTGTCAAAGTTTGAATCTTCTCTGTGGGAGGCTATGTCCATGATTTTTAATGACTTATGTTATTTCAGTGACGGTTTAAGTTCCGAACTCGCATGCATTCCTGCCTCGTTTCATTCTTCAATTTGTTGCTTACTATATGTTTGTGAAAATGCCTGAACGAAATTGTATACTCATTTGGAAAGTATTTCTCTGAATATAAAAATCTGGATGTCAATCTCATGTTCATATTGTAATATACAGGTTTGATTTACTCGTTCCATCTCTGATTCCTGTGGATTTAATCTAGGACCGAGACCCCCATATACCGTTATTGTTTCGTTATTGTATGATCTCATATATTCATGTTGTCTTCGATCTGTTTTACTCCATCAACCTTTTCGCTGGATATGGATGGCTGTTAATGATATGAATCTTTGCCATGAGTAAGGCCTTGTAGTTGAGTGAGTCTTCGAAGTGTTTTCATGGATTTAAAACTGGTTTTTGCTTGTTGTGAAGGTAGTTCGGAGAAGTCTTACAGAGGGCTACCTTTAGAAAAAAGCGTGCGTTGCCCTCTATAGCAAAGAAATTGAACTCTATTTAAACTAAGCTCATGGAGATTGCTCTCATGCGTCTTAATAACAAAGCAGTGTGATATTCTTCACCTGACACGTATCGGGTTACTTCACTGTATTTTTTTTTACTCATTCTTCTTTACTATTTTTGATGTGTTTGTTTTGATTCCTTTTATATCAATTTTTGTGTTGCAACTCATTTTCGTAGTTGACTAATTAGGCTTCATTTTAGGATCATAATGAAGATAAAAACATTACACGGACGCTTAGTGGACAAGAACTTTAGGACTTATAATTGATAAAGAGACTGCATTGACACATTAATTGATGAAGTTTATGTATTGAAAAGGCACTAGTCTTCAGCCCTAGATCTCTCGGTTACGTAGGGAAACGAGACGAACCTCCAATTCAAAGCATCCCGGGTGAGTGTGGATTGAAGATTGTAGCACAATGTCCCCATAATTTTTATGCTTTTAAAAAAATAACAATTGTTATAATGCCTAAATAAAATTAGAGTTTTGCACAGTTATAGTTAGTGTTTTCTTCAATAACTATTTGTGTTAATTCTTCATGTTGTGTTGTTTATAAACTATGTGTAATCTTCTTATTTATATCGTGCATGTATATATACATGTATGTATATATGTATATGTATATATATATATATATATATATATATATATGTAAGTATGTATGTGTATATATATATATATGTAAGTATGTATGTGTATATGTATGTAGTATGTATGTATGTATCATTTGTTTGTTAAATTTTGACTATCGTGTCATGTAATAATTTCATGAAATTTTAATATCATTCATTAGTATATTGTTCAACTCTTAGTAAGCATCTTATTTAGCACAAAACAAATTATATTTATATCATTTAATTGTTAAAGAGGAATTATCATGTTATCCGACACTTATTTTTTATTTATTAATATCATTTACTTGCAAAATATAATAAAGTATTATGTCATAATGGGTATCTGTGCAGTTTTTAAACTAGAGAAACCATTATTTATTAGGGCTAATATCACAAAAAAATCTAAATTGGAACACCCGTATCACATTACCCTAAATTGCTTTTTATGACAAAAACCTATAAAGTGATACATTTGTGTCACGTTTACCCCAAACTAATTTTTGTACCTTAAAAACTCTCAAATTGGTACATCTGTGTTACATTTACACTAAACCGGTAAACCCATGCCACATTTGTCTCAAATTTTGGTAAATCGAGAATTTTTTTGGGCAAATGTGGCATGAGTTTATTAGTTTGGAGTAATTGTGATATAAATATATCAGTTTGGGTTTTTTCCGGACACAAAAATTAGTTTGGGTAAATATAGCACAAATATATCGGTTTGGGTAGATATGACATGGATGTATTAATTTAGAAGTTTTTATGACACAAAATTAGTTTATGGTAAATATGGCATGGATGTACTAGTTTTGGGTTTTTATTTGTTACACCCGAAAACTAACAAGAATGGGGAATGACACAATCATTCTTCCACTCGAATGATGCGGCCTTAACCAGAAACTAATAACCTATCATCAAAATATATATTTCCATCCACAAATATATATATATATATATATATATATATATATATATATATATAATTACTTACAATATCATCGTTTATATAATCATCAAAGAGAATATTTACCACTCCCAACTAACAATTAAATCTAGCAACCTCAACTCAATCAAAATCTTCATATCCAAAAATCTAACCCCCAAATGTCTTTGTGGATAGTGCTATCATATTATCCGCCACTAGCCAAGAAACCTAAGAAACATTAAAGACCAATGGAATGAGCAATCACAACCTAGTGAGAAGTACTACTCTTCCAAGCAAATTGAGCAACTATTATGCATATATAAAAAGCAATATCAGAAACTCATACCTCAATCCCAAAATATAGTATACATAAAAAAAAAAAAAATGAGTTACTTCATTTTAACAAAAATTATACAAAAAAAAAAACTCATTTAATCCACTACCACAATTCAAACATCAAAAATTAAGTCCATTAATCAATCTCATCAATTCACACGTTAATGGTCAATTCCATTGATCAATCTCAAATAACATGTCAATCATCAATTCCATGCCCAATATCCAATTCAAGGCTCCAGAGGTGACCATCCAAGCATGGAAAGCTATTCAATTTCTAAAGGTAACTCTCACATGTATCTAGCCCTCATGGCATATTTTTATTCAAACATCTCTTTCTTTACTCCAAACACTGTTGAGTGAACTATTTTAGATAATGTTTACACATTGCAAGTGAATGATTTTACTGAAATTATTGGTGCGGAGAATTATCAATTTGCATCTGTCTTTATTTCTCCAGATCTTGCATATAGAGGTCTCACAAGAATCGCTGATTTTTTCGTGCCTCTAAATTCAATGTCTCCCACAACTACCTTCCACTCGAACACATTGCTCACAAAATCATCAACTTTCTCAGACCCAAAGCAACTTCAAAATTTGATATTTCTATGTATGGGGCAAAAATTATTTGGGAAATAGTAAATGGTGTTCATGTTTCATTGCCGCTTACAATCATTTTTCACATGTATAGGACAATTAAAAAAAAAAAAACAAAGGGCAACTGCCTTATGGTTCATTGGTGACCAAAATATTTTAGCATTTTAAGATCACTATTCCCTCAAAACTATGCACCAAGTCTCTTCAATGATGACAGTTGAAGAGAAGATGATGGTTGGAAGAACTGACATGTTAAGATTGAACTTAGTGAAAATAAAATTTTTAAAGTCACTGAAAAATCAAGGAAGAAGAGAGAGTAAATCTGCTGAGAAATCCTCTCAGCCATCCAAGAAGAAAGCTGGTACTAAAGCTCCGCTAAAAAGGAGGATAGGGGAATCTAATGAAGAGGAGATACCTGAAAAAGTTGATTTTTCTTTTGAAGAGGAAGAGTTTTGTACTGATCATATTGAAATTGCTCGTATGAAGATGATGAGGATGCGGATGAAAAGGATGAAAAGAAAGATGAGGATAAAGAGAATGATGAAAAGATGAGATAAATGAGAAGAATGAAGAATAAAGACTAGCAGATATTGCCGGGAGAGATCTTGAAGAGCTAGCGGGAAAAGATTGACGAGCTTTGGGAACATCTTTTGAATGAATGAGAAGTTGTCATTGATTCACTGACATGGAAATTGATGATATCCCTACAGATCCTGATGTTTCAAAAACTCCTGCTGATCAACATATGGTTCTTGTAAGTAAGTCTAGATCTCCAGCAAAAGGTACTGGGGTAGACATTTTTGAAGAGCCGAATGTTAGTACTCCTGAGAAAGCTCAAACTCCGGGGGAGCTTCAGAAGGACAAAATCCTTGATCTTAAAACTCCTAATCTTCAAGTTAGCACATCTACTAACCCAAGCATTTCACTCATTATAGAGCTGCTCAAGGACAATAATCCTGCCTTGAAGGAGATAAAAGGAAATTAGGCTGCAATGAATGCTGACATGAAGAGAATGAAGTCAAACCTAGAAAATTAGACGCAGCATGTCAACAAAGAAGTTGAAAAGAATATGGTTCTCTTTGAGAATATCCTTAGTTAGTATCTAATGAAGGTTGCAGAGACTTTACTAAAGTTGGAGTGTCATCAGCTAGTCCGTATCCCATTTGATCCTTCACAGGATGTCGAACCTGCAGATCCTAGCAACTAGGCTGTTGATCCCAACCAACCCTCATCTTCCAAATGGAACTTTCAAATGTTTCCGGTGTTTTTATTTTTGTAATGACGGTACCTTGTAGGATTGTTTTGGATATTTAAGGTTGTGGTTTCATTACCTTGTTGGCATATATATATATATATATTGTTGAGACCAAATTTTGGGTGAGCCACCTAGGGTTTAGCTAATGGATTACTAAGCCTAAACTTAGCTCGGGCTCTCTCAAGCCCATATTAATTCGCGACTTAGGTTCAAGTTCTTAACATGCGAATGATTTTTCAATTAGGAATCACCACTAATCTATTTTTGGTGGGTCAATTAGAAACCCAAATAAAGTAACGGGAGATTTACTTTATTCCTACGAACCGAGATTGTGAGTTCGGGGACTTGATTACGATCTCTAACGTCCTTTTGATACATTTCCCTATTATTTTGAAAAAAAATGTTTTGCATGCAACTTGAATTGATTTTAATTTATTTTCCTAACATGTGAGGTTACCACGCGGGTGCACAAATCATCAATTTAACACCTAAATAAAGTAGTCAATAAATTGCAGGACTTATCTCGTAACAATGAAAGCATATGCAGTATTAGATTAAAATTCACATCGACAATCCTAGATATGATTTCTAATTAACACGCAATTACTTTTTTTGTTTTCACTTATTTAATGAGAATCATGCTTTATGCAATGCATACTGCTAATCTAACATGAAATGATATGACATGGCAATATAATCTAACTATATGACATAAATGCAATATGTTGTGTTTTCTTAATGAGCATGCAATATATCCTAGAGAATGAAATTAATTTATTCAAAGACAATTTTTTTTAGTATTTTCCATGAAATTCGAAATTAAAAAATGCGAAAATTATTTATGCAGGTTAAGATATCATCCAATTTGTATTAGGAATTAGGTTAAGCCAAATCTTAATTTAAACTAGAACATTATCTTAACCAAGTAATCCTAAAATGCAACCTATCTAGGAGAAATTATTTAAACCTATAATTAATTTAAAAAAATAAACATGATAACTCCTCCACAACTCTTTAATTTAAGTTTCGAGTAAAAGTGTATCCAATCTAATACATCAATAAGCTTGGATTTGGACTTTCTCATGATGATCTCCTCAAGTGAAAATATTGTTTCTGTGCTGTAGGTAGCCACGACAATAATGAAAAGAAAATTTCATATTTCAAAGATAAAAGCCAACTTATGAAAGCTAAATCAATCGTTTTGTCCGGCCTAAGTTAGTTCTACTGGGAAAATTGTCCAAAAATCATAAACTTGTTATACTTTTGCCAATTCGGTCTTAAAACTTTTTAACCTTACTAATTGAGTTATAAACCTTTTCACTTTTTTGCCAATTGAGTCTACCCGACTAATTTTGGCCAGAATTTGTTGATGTGGACATCGGCATTGACGTTGACAAATTTTATAAATTTTTGAAATTTTAAATTATTTTTCATGTTTTTCATTTTTTCTTTTTTTTTTTTTAATTCCTTTCCTTTTTTTCCTCTAGCGATCGCCTAGCCTCCGGTGATCGGCCAAAGGCCATGGCCGGTGAGGGCGACCTCGCCTAAGTCTTGCGAGGTCATCCCTCCTTGGCCTCTGGCAAGGGCAAGCCTCAATCGAGGACGGCGAGGTTGCCCCTCGCTAGATATCGGTGAGGGCAATCTTGCCTGAGGCCCGTGAGGCTGACTCTCTCCGGTCGCTAGAGGTTGGACAACCAGCTAAAGGAAGAAAAGGAAAAACACATAAATAATTAAAATTTCAAAAAATATTAAAATAAATTTTGTTCACATCAGCATCACCTATCACGCCCCAATCCTCGAGCACGCGCCCATCCCTTATCTGGTCGATTAATAGCGACGTCCCAGGACGCATCGCCGACCCAATCTTTTTAATACGCATGCGGAAGTATATAGAAAATCCTCAGACAATAAAACAATGGGATAGAAAAGTATGACTATAAATTTTCCAACCAAAACGGCCTTTTATAAACAAACAGGTTTATATACAATATTAGACTGTTTACAAAATATCGGCTTAATAACAAAAAGGAATTGTCCTATGACCCATTGGTCGAACATCATTGGTCGAACATGTTTGCCGATCCTTTAGTCTTCATCTTCCCATACTCCGAGGTTCCCGGTCCTTCACCAACACCATTTAAGGACCTGAAAATGGTTATATAAAAACCAGTGAGACTATGTCTCAGCGAGTTCTATCCCCTAAGATCAAATTAGGAAACCAATATGTCATAAGGGCTGCCTAAGCACAATCACGAGTCAGAGGACTTACCTTGGCCTTAGTTTTCTCCCTACAAGTTAGCACAATTCATAAACTCGTCGAGTTATATCAACACATTGATCATTCACTCAGATCGACTTATCAATCAATCGACCTAATCGATTACATGTCAATCAAACCATTCTCCGGTCATTTTAATCAATACCATGCATTCTCCAAGATGATATATCTAGTCATCGAGCCCACGTGCCTTCTCCAACATGATATATCTAGTCATCGAGCCACTATAATATACCATTTATTCTTCAAGATAACCTATCGAGTTACTGAGCTAGTATATTATAATATTCATCATAACATTCATTCTCCAAAATGGTATATCTAGTCATCGAGCTCACGTGCATTCTCCAAGATGACATACCTAATCACCGGCCCCACGTGCATTCTCCAAGATGACGTACTTTGTCACCGAGCCCATGTGCATTCTCCAAGGTGATGTACCAACTCAACAAGCCAACAACTCATAACGTCTTTCTCTGAGATGACATGCTTAGTCATCGAGCCGACGTAACATAGCGTCTTTCTCTGAGATGACACACTTAGTCATCGAGCCGACGTAATACAGCATTCTTTCTCACTTTTTATCATACCTTATACAATAGCCATGTGTGGGTACACGGTTGGCCTTAGCCAAAATACCATAATTTCACTTTCACAATTCCCACCATTTCATATAGTCCACCATAATATGTTTGGCGTTGTAAACCGATGCTCTGTTATTTTTCAATCAATTACTAAAATTAAATCAATTTAAGAATAAATTCTAAAAATGCAATTCATACACAATCAGCACAAATTAAGGCTCAATTAAATAAACATATCACACCACAGTGATCAGCATAATTTTCCGGTCACCGGCTATCCCGGTTTAATTTCCGGAAAATAAATAAATAATTAAATAATTATGAAAAATATTAAATAAATGCAATAAATCTAACTTAGGCCCGTTATAGCCTAATTGGAAGTCGAGACAAACCCGGAAAATTTCCGAGGTTCGTTCAATAAATACTAGAACTTATCTCCTCGCTAATTTCACTAACCATTTGCCTAACATGCATCGACAAGGTACTAAATTAATTCACCTAATCTAATCTATCCACCTAAGTACACTTAATTAAATCTAATCACCCCTAAGCATAATTAACCTACTAAGCGAGGATTAGTGAGTTAAACTCACTTGTTTATTGAACCGTCCGGTTCAATTCGACGGGAACGCGATGGGGGTCGACTTTCTCCAAAGTGGGCCTAGGTTTCGAGGCCCGGAACCACCTCAAAACAGGCCTAGAGCTTGCTGGAAAACCCACTAACTTGTTGTTTTGTTCTTGCTGAAACAGAAGGGAAACAAGCTCGGTTTAGGCGGGGATTGACCAAGGAAGAGAGTAAAGGCCAAACTGAGCCATGGCAGGCACTCACGGGGGTCGGAGGCGGGCCAAATGACTCCGTCATGGACTGAGGGGGCTGCTGGAACGCAGGGACAAAGGTGGAGGTGTGGCTGCACGGCGGTGAGGCGCGGCAAGGCGGGACGGGCGCTCGCGGGCGGTGGCGCGCAGAAACAGCGACAGTGGATGCATGCGACGGCGTGGGTGGCTTCAGTGGCTCCGGTGGCTTCTCTCTTGGCTACTAGTGGTCGCACGGCAAGGTGAGGGGAGAAGGAAAGTTGGCCGGCCAAACTTGGAGCAGAAGAGAGAGAGATGGGTCCACATGCCTTCATTTTCCAATTCTTTGTCCCCTTGACCCATTCCTGGCTAAGGCTTCCTTCCTTGGTTGTCCTTAGGCCACCAATGCACACTCTTGGATTCTTGAAATGGTCCAAAATGCTAGGCCATGGGGGGCATACGAATTTGCTTGATATTTCCTCCAATTGGTCACTTATTTCTTCTCAAATCAATCTCAATTGGCTCTCATAAATTCAATCGACACCTCAATTATCAAATTGGTATTTTTCCTCACTAATTGAACCACCTTGCATCCCAACTGCGTGATCGAAAACTATCCCGGCCTTTTTTCTGGACAAAAATCGCCCTAGGACGACTTTTTCCCAAAAAGTCTCGAGTTGTAGAAAAATCTTCTGAAACTAAGTCGACGCTACTAGAATTTATTGTGACATGACAGAATCTTCAATTTCTAAAATCGGACTCGAATTCGCGATTAATTTCCATTCGGCGCGTTTTTAGCGTGACCTAGGCTACCGGGTAACTTTCAGAACTTTTCAGTGCAAATGACCCGTGGTCGATTTTCTTCAAGCCACAATGAACCCACTCGACTCATTGGCGACTCTCGGTTGTCGTGAAAATCTCGAGGATTCAAATACGGACACAAGGTACCAAAACGATAGAGAAATCAGTCTAGTGCCGGTCGATGAGAATTTTTCAATTTAGTGGTGTCATCCACGATTAGCCACACATCTTAGTCAAATCGACCTATCTCTGATCTCAAATCGATTTTTAACTGTGCCGTAATGGCCTCTAAAGATGAGCACGGTCGAGTAGCTGATTTCTAGTCGAATTCTCAAGTCTATTCCTTAAAATTCCTTAATGGCTTCCCCAGATAATCTAGTTATTTCGAGAGTGATCAACTCGAGAATAGTCCCATAGACGCGTCAATGAAAAGTCCAATTTATTTAATAGAAAACAGGATTGAAAATTTGGGATGTCACATCACTTATGTCACGTAAGACGATTGGCGTCCAAGTCAGCAAATTTTAGTCAAAATTAGCCAAATGGACTCAATTAACAAAATGTTGGAAAATTTATGATTCAATTAGCAAAATTGAAAGATTTATGATTGAATTGGCAGAAATGCAAATAAGTTTAAGATTTTTGGACAATTTTTCCTAGTTCCATCCTTCATGCTAATATTCAATTGGAAATTTGGACTTAGGCATTTTTTTAAGCCTAAGTTTCACAAGCTCAAAAAGCCCCATCCAACTCACTAACATATTTTGAAAACCCTAAAAAAAAGCCCCTTGTAGATCCCCAGCTTACAATCTCTTTCCTCGTGCACCGAGATTAACAAATAAGAAAAATCTCTGGAAAAAAAAAAAAAAAAAAAGGTATCCTTTGAACAGATCTCGGCTAAGCTCAAACTAGGTTAGATCGAACATAAAATTATTGGTACAAAGTAGGGGTGAGCACGGTCCGGGTTGGGCCGGTCCACCCTAACCCTAAGACCAACAACATAGTGTTGGTCCTCAATTTTGGGACCGAGGACCGACCCTATTGAGCTTAAGATCGAGGACCAGACCGACCCAATGGGTTCGGTCCGGTTCCAAGGTCAACCCGAGACCAATCGATAATTTTTTATTTCATTTTTTGTACTCCTTAAAAAAAAGATTGAGGACCGGACTGACCTAATGGGTTCGATCCGATTTTAAGGTCAACCCATGACCAATTAATTATTTTTTATTTCATTTTTTGTACTCCTTGAAAGGGCAACCGAGGATTGTACCAACCCAATGGGTTCGATGATGAGCGAGGTCAGCTAAGAAAGGCAAGCAGTGAGGGTCAAGTGGGGTGAGTGTCGAACAGAATGAGCATCGAATGTCGAGTGGGGAGCAACAAGCCAAGCGAGTATCGAGCGACGAGCGGCATGAGTGACCCAAAGCGAGTGAGGCGAGTGTCGAGTGGTGAGTAGAGAAGTTGTTTCTTTCGATTTTAGCAAATTCAAGACTAAAAGGACAAATAAGACAGAAGAGAACGAATACTAGATGAGGATGCCATAAGGAGCTGTTTATGCATTTTTGAACGCCATGAGAACTCCTCACAAAAACATTTTCCTCTTTCGTAAATTATTACTATTGACGGCGTAAAAGACATTAAAAATCTAAGTTATTAAAGAATAATGTAAAATTACTTGAACTTCTCACTAAAGAGCTGTTTAATGTTGTTGATGCCGTTTATTTTAAGGTTTTCTTTATATAAAAAATTATAAATAATATATATATAGAGAGAGTCGGGGTTGGTCCGAGGTTGGACCGACCTGAACTTTTTAGGACCGAGGACCAACCCGCACAATGCTGGTCCAGGGGAATTACAGGATCGAGGACCGATTCAATCTCTAGAAACCGGACCAAGACGGGAGGGGTTGGGCCGGTCCGGGTCTTGGACCGATGCTCACCCCTAGTACAAAGGCCTATGCCGTCCCTACATGAAGCTACCTCATGCCAAAAGAAAAGAGTGGGGTTTGAGATTTTATGATGCACTTCCGGTCCATCATTGCTTTGTTTCTCTTCCTTTTGATTCGCACGGTAGATGCCGATAGTTGATCTCATCTTTCTTTTCGTTTTTACTTTTTGTGAGAAGTCCCTTTGGCGGCTTTTGATTGTAGAGAGTGGTAGCGTTTAGGGTCCACCTGCAAAAATAAAAAATTAAGAAATTCTCGCGACATAGTCATACAATGCACGATTGATTTTAGGAATTTAGACTTTTGAAAAGATTGTGGAGAAAGTCATGTGGGATCAATGGGAATGTAGAGTGCGAATGTAGAAAAGAAACCGTGTGGGAGGCTCCTATAATCTGCTATTAGCGTCCAGGACACTTCCTAGTAATGATGTCGTCGACTGACTGAAGAAAGAAGTGAAAGAAGCCATCTCTTGGTTTACTCCAAACGAAAGGGTCCCTCCAAAACAGTAACATGATGGAAATTTCGCGGACATGATCATTTAGTCAACCGATTGATTCTAGGTATTAAGATTTCCTAAAAATTTGTGGAAAAACCGTATGATATCATGGGAAGTGGGAACGTAGAATGAAAACAAGGTAGGAGACTACTAGATTCCACTATTAGTTTCTACGCGACTTATATCATATAAAAAGAAAATTAGAAAATAAAGCAATTTCAATGAATTTTATAAAGCGATCGAGGCAATACCGATTGATAGTAAGTGAATCAAAATAGAGTTCCTCAACGACTAAAAGGATTATAAATAATTTGTTGGCGTTATGGCATTTTGTATATTTTCAAATATTTTTAATTAATGTTACCATACAAAGCATATTTTTGCAACGTCAATGAGTTTAAAATATAGTTTAAGTCACACTTTAAGATGTATTTTATTGAAACACTTCTGTAACTTTTAAACAACATCTCATGCTCTTTTTGGTAAGAGGTAATAATATAAAGATAAAATGACAAAAGTACAAAAAATCACAGTACCAAAAACTTACACTCAAGATGAATAAACATAATGAGAGGAAGTATGCCATGATGTAAAAAACCACAAGGCAACGCCTAAAAGAAGGCAAAGAAAAACTAGAAAGGCACGGCATGAACAACCGACAAAGAAACAAACACCTCGGCGAAAGAGGGAGAGACGTTGGCTCCAGAGCACTAGAGCACTAGGGCACTAGCATTTCCTTGAAGCGTCGATTGAAACTAGGGCCGATTACGAGTCTCCCGAGAAGATAATAGGATCGATGCCCCAACTCCTTAGCAACCTTCTGTTTATGAAACTATCCTCAACGTTTCTGAAGGTGCTAGCTCTATCCCTAACCACCTTAAGAAGATGGTAAGGGGTTGTTCTCTGAATAGGATGCTATTCCTATTTTTCCAAATAATGTGACAGAGAGCCCCAAGGGAAAAGCGAGCAATGCATTTAGAGAAATCCTTACCCTTTAAGAATGAGGTGGCCCACCGGAGATTCTCTCCCCAAGATCTATTTCGCCAAGGCAAATTGCATCTCGCCGCCCAAAAGAAAGCAACATCAGCCGTGATAGAGCAATCAAAAAACAAATGATTTATGGAATCAGGCAACCCATTGCAAAATGCGCAGGATTCCCTCTCTATTCTACCATGAACATCTCATGCTCTGTTTAATTCTATCAAATCCTAAAAAGTTATCAAATTGGTGCAATCAAATCCCTTTCCTTAACTCTGTTTAATTTCACTCACTGAAAATACTAAAGTGGCATTTTTGTTATTTTTTGAAGGGAGAGGTGCTGGCATGCACACAACAAACAAATTATTTATTTGCCAACCCTCTTTATTTTCTCTCAAATAATGCTTTGAAGTGCCCAACTTGATTTTTAAGGACTTATACCATAAAAAACCCCAAATTAATATAATCGTGCCACATTTGCTCCGAACTATTTTTTATATCACAAAAACTCTCAAACTGCTAATCCGCGTCGGAGCCAACGAGATTGAAGAGCCGAAGAGAAAGAAGCCGTCTCATGCTTCCATAGCACGCCATAATGTCAGAACTATTAGTAATATGTGGTGAAGTTTCGCAACGGGAAAACCCATGTGAGATCAATTGAAGTAGAGTAGGAGAATTACCAAAAAGTCCTAAACCTATTGCAATTGTGCCAATTCAGTTCTAAACTTTTTTTTTTTGGCCAATTTAGTCCTAAGCCTTTTACAATTGTGCCAATTCAATCCATCTCACCAAAATTGGCCCGGCCGGCGAACGATTTTTTAATAATTTTTAATTTTTTTCGAATTTTTTAAACTTTTAAAATTTTGTAATTTTTTTCTATCTTCTTCTTCCTCGGCTAGCGCCGGTCGGCTGGCCAGAGGCAAGGGCCGGCGAGTCAGGCCTCGCCCGCCCACCGGCGAGGCTCGCCCGCCGCCACCGGCGAAGGCGAGCCTCGCCCGGCGACGCGAACGAGGCCACCGTCGCCCGGCTAAGGCGAGGCTTGGCCTCGCCCGGCCATGGCGAGGTCGAGCCTCGCTAGATTTGGCGACGTGGCCTCGCCTTCGCCGGTGGGGCGGCGGCGAGCCTCGCCTAGCGACGGCGGCCTTGCCGGCCACCGGCGAGCTACCGTCGCCAAATCTGGCGAGGCTTGACCTCGCCATGGCCGGGCAAGGCCGAGCCTCACCTTGGCCGGGCGACGACAAGACCGCGGTCGCCGGACCTAGCGAGGCTTGACCTCGCCATGGTCGGGTGAGGCCGAACCTCGCCTTGGCTAGGGCGACCGCGGCCTCGCCGTCGCTAGGCGAGGCTTGCCTTCGCCAGTGGCCGGCGGGGGCGAGCATCGCCAGTGACCGACGAGGCTGACCTTGCCGACCCTCGCCTCTGGTTGGCCGGCCGGCGTCGGCCAAAGGAAGAAGAAGATAGAAAAAAAAATTAAAAAAATTAAAAAAAAATTAAAAATTCGAAAAAAATTAAAAAAAATTATTAAAAAATCGTTCGCCGGCCAGTTGGCATCCCCGTTAGTGCCGGCCAGCCACTTTTGGCCGGATGGACTGAATTGGCACAATTGTAAAAGGTTTAGGACTAAATTGGTCAAAAAAAAAAAATTTATGACTGAATTGGCACAATTGCAATAGGTTTATGACTTTTTTGGTAATTCTCCCAAGTAGAGTAAAACATATAGGAATAATGTATGTAACTCCTAGATTCCGCTGATAGTGTGAACGCAACAAATATCACATAAGGTGGCCTTGCAAGTCACAACAGCACTCATATTTTGATGTGGTGCAATCATTTGACGTTTGAGAAGAAAATGAACATCAAAATATTTGTAAGATCACTTTAGTGTCATATTTTTATTTGTCTTAATCAAGTGTAGGTTGGATCACCTTAAGATCTGTAACTCTCCTCTAGTATCTGTAAGTTATGCCTAAAAACCAACTTTGCAGGTAACTAGCTGCCTTTTTTTTTAAGTAGATCTTGATGGACCATACTTTCAAGCAAAGACGTCTTTGAGAACTTAGAATGATATACCTATATAATGTATATATGGCTGAGTCCGCCAATGTGGGGCCCAGCTAACTTTGACAAGGAAAATAAAAATAAAAGGAGGTGAAAAGGTCAAAAAGAAAGGAGAGAGAGAGAGCTGCTTCGTGCGAGAGGCGTTCCCAAGAGGAGAGAGAAAATAGAGTGCGGCGTTTCACCGAGCATGCACGAAGAAGAAAGAGAGAGGTGCGCAGCTTTGTGGTCCAGTTTTGAAGGCCTAATGTTGTCAGAAGAGCTCAAATTTCGGTATATGATTCATGAAACCGAGTAGTACGAGTTGATCGGTTTCTTCGAATTTTCCAATTACAATTAGGTTTTTCTACTCTCTTTGCTGTAATTCACAAGATGACATAATTTTGTATTGATGATGTTGAGCCTTTTGTATATGATTAAAGAAGAACACTTTCTGTATTCCACTATTTTTCGTAATTAGTGGAAGTTTTTAGGCCATTTGTGACTTTTCCTTGGTGTTTTTGTTAACTTTATCTCATTGTCATTTCGGCATTATATTTACATATTGTGAGATTGTATTACTGATTGTTGTTGGGATTAAGTCGATTTTGATTGATTTAATTTTGAGGGATATATTAATCCCAGATTGGGTTAGTTCTTAGTAAATTGTTACCCGTTTGTTGCCAACAATACACCAAGAAGGTGCACGTACTATTCTCATTGATTCCAATTTTTTGTTATTCCATGCAAAACCAATCATAAACAATCACTGTCATTCTTTTTTTTGTAATTCTAACTCTCCCCCGCTGTTATACGCATTATATATCGCATAAGATACTAGCTGCGCTCTAAGCTGCACATGTGCGTTCATGTACCTGTAGGAGTATCATGATTCATGACATGCGGCCAAACAGATGAGAATGGCATTACAGAACTATCATGACATCTAGCTGGTTTGAGTTTCATCTGTTTCCAGTATTTAATTAGGTCATTAGTGGAATGCCAAAAGATATTAGTGGAATGTTCCGTACAATTCCCTCACTACGATATGCATAGTAAATTTTAATACAGAGAGGTATTTAGATTAATTTGGTTAATAACGTTTCACTTACTGATATTTTTCATAAGTGATTAATAAATATAGTGAAGCCAGAGCCAAACCAAAAAGAGGGGAAGAAGAATGAAGAAAGCTGTCGTGCTTGGGCAGAGGGGCGAGAGCCAAACCAAACGTCTGCATTGCAATTTGCATTCATTGGAAAAGAAGTGACACCGATGAACAAACTGTGTCGAAGTATCGGCAACAGGAAGAAAAATGCCACCAAGAACCAGCCGCAAAAGTGTAAGCAGGCAAGGAATGAGCTGATGTCGCTGGGGAACCCTGCGAAGAGGTTCAATTTAGAGGATCATTTGAGGGCCGGTGCCGAGGCATTGGGGAAAGGGACAGTACAAGGCTGACCTGGAGAAGGAAACCACCACGGTGGTCGTGAAGAGGCTGACGTGATCTTGTCGGCTGAGGATTTCCGGGACAAGGTCGAAGTTGTCCGAGCGATGGACCACGACCGGGGATTGCATTCCTTGTTACCGCCTCGTGAGGCAGAGATTTACCCGGGCCCCGCGTTTTGGGCGGAGTGTGACTCGTCCTTACTCCCTGTCGGGCACCGTGCCCTGTTTGGAAAGAAAATCATTATTTTTTAGAAAAAATTATGTATAAAACATAAATGATCGTTAGAATTTTTGTAGGAATAATGAATTATACTGCTTTGAACTTATTCACATTCTATAATTGTTAAAATGATCGCAATCTCATGAGCGTAATCCTACTTATTTATATTTTTGTTTGTTCGTATTATTCCTTCATAACATATGCAAATTTTTATTTACATCAGTTTTAATTTATAAGATATACGGATCATTATCAATTATTCAAGTGAGGTGGGGCTAAAAGCAGTCCTTGTTCGCCCCGCTTACCACAAAATGCCTCGCGAGGCATTTTTCAGTGAGAAAATTTTCCCGGGGGCACCGCGTGACACGAGTGCCTATGCCCTTTGCCCATCCCTATTTCTAGTTACCTTTTCCCCCTCACACTGTAGGAATTTTGTTAATTAAAATTACTTAAATATTAACGTTAAATAAGTGCAATAGTATTTTCATACTTTGCATTACAATATCTCGTGAAGTGCAATACTATAATTAAAACAAACATTATGAGCATAATCATTGTTGATGGTGGCCATAATCGATTTGTTAAACAAACATGTTATAGATTATAATATCTTAATGATGAATAATTTTGAATGTTTAATACAATCAAAACATAGTGATTAGCACAACTCTGCATTACTTAATTAGGGTAGTGCATATGATTATATAGAATAGAGTAATTAAAGAGGATATTATTCCTACTCTAAAAATTGCCTTAACTGTTTTAGTTAGCTCAATAAATTATTTTCTATATATACATAACATTTGACAATTTTCACATTATTTATTTTATGTCAATTTGACATGAATAACTAATACTTCGATTACACTTACAATTGGCTACATTCTTTTGTTGTTCAGAAATTTCCTCGACAATGACATCAATCTCCCTTGTTTTCTCATGAGTTTTTCAGGCCATATCATCCGCAATTTTTCACGAAACTTTCCTATGCAGTTTGTAAGTTTCCTGTCTCCTATTCAAATTAAACAACCAGAACATTGCTATTAACTTTCCTTATTGACAAACTTTTAAGGTCAATTCATTTCTAAAGTTCCACTTGACTTTCCCGTACAGTTAGCAATTTTCTTAACTTTGCTGTGCACTTCCAGTCGACCATTGCTGTGTCTCTTCCTTCCGATTCTGTGCAGCAAATGTGCTGAATAATTGGCCTCATCTTTCTTTTAGAATGCGGTCCCCTATCGTAGAATGGTAGCTTTTATTTCCACGAGAGTGTCACTTTCAAAAAAAAAAACTATGGATATTTTGCGCCACAATAATGGCCTTACCCATAACTTTCGCAGAAGTTGTGGGAGCAGCCATATGAGACCAACGGTAATGTAAGGTGGGAAAGTGGAAAAGAAACCGTGAGGAGGACTCCTAAAGTTTGCTGTCAGCGTCCAAAACACTCCCGATGGTCTCCGTCGTTATAAGTGTGGTATAAGATACTAGCTGCAATCTAAGTTACATTTGTGTGTATATATGTTCACGACATGCGGCCAAAAATATGAAGACGGAATTAGATAGCCATTACAAGTTTGATTCAATCTCTTATTGGGTATTGTTTTAGTTCCAAGAGAATGCAGTGCGCCAACTTCCCTAAGCTTTCGATGGGTTGAGTTTTCATCTGTTTCGATGATTGATTAGGTAAAATTAGAGTTATATCAATTGGTTTATATATAGTATTAGCGGAATGCCTAAATATAGTTGTTTGGATGTTCTACACAATTTCCTTACTACAGAGAAATATTAAGATTAATTTGATTAGTAACGTTTTATTTACAAATAAAATTAATAAATGATTAATAAATCTCGGATATATTCAAGTAACTTGGTATATATACCCATGTCAATAGATTTATTTTGGATGAAGTAAGTTTTCTAATCATTCAAATAAGAAACTGGCTAAAAACAATTTTCAAGGGCAAGTGGGCATGGGACCATATAAATGCACAAATAATTTTAAGGGTTCGTTTGTTTGAGAGAAAACTATTTAGGGAAAATTTTTTTTCGACTTTCCAGTAATTAAATGACAAAAAACTAATCAATATACAAAAATGTTTTTCATTTACTAAAAATAGAAGTTTAGATTAGGAAAATGACTTCTCCTTTCGGCAAAAAGAAAATCACATACTCTAAATCACAAAACAAATCCAAATTAATTTTTTAAAGAATAATTTTCATAAAAAATATATGTATTTTTTTGTTATGAAGTTGGAACACAAGAGTAGCACGGACACGCAACACGGACGTACGGCGACACAACACGACACGACACGTGAACACGTCATTTCTTAAAAATTAAAAATTTCCAACATTGGGACGCGTTATTATTGAATAAATATTTTTATTTTTAATTAATTTGATTCAAATTCACAAATAAATAAATAATAAGAGCTTATAATGAATTTACAATATCATTTCCCCCTCAAAAGTTTTTGCCGCTCAGAAGTTATTCCTCCTCAAAAACTTCTCAAAAATTATTTCCCTCTATCTTTTCCCTTTATACGCTCATCGCCCAAAAATCATTTACCCTCCCCATTTCTCTCCCCCTTGTCCCCAGGGCCCATGCCACCCCCAAAATTTGGGCATCTAATATTTTCTCCCCCTTTCAGTTTTTTTTTCCCTACTCTCCCACCTAATATTTTCTCCCCCTTTCGGTTTCTTCCCTACTCTCTCCACCCCCCCCACACACACACACACACACACACAACAACACTTGCTCCCCACCCCCTCCCCCCTCGGTTTATCTCTTCACCACATGCCACCCCATCCACCCTCCTCTCCGGCTCTGGTTTCTTTTCGTCGTCCCCACCACCCTCACTCTCTTCTTGCTAAACCCTAACCACAGCCTCTTCTTCCTCCTCGTCGCACAATCCTCTCAGCTCTCGCCTCATCGCAGTCGCTCGCCGAAGGGCCTCAGTTGCAGCCTTGCCATCGGCCCTCCATCGCAATGTCGCAATCATGGCCATGTGATCGCCTGCTCTTCCTCTAGCCCTCCCTCACCGTCGCGGTGTTGCCTCCACTCCCCGGTCTCGCCTCCACCCTCCATCGTCTTCTTTAACGATTCTCTCCCTCAGACACATGCGTCGGAACGTGTCGAGAAAAGTTGACCACGTGTTGAAAAAATCCAACACGCGGTCAACACGTGTTCTAGCGTGTTCGAGCGTGTCGACGTGTCCAACACGCTTCGACACGTGTCGGACACGACACGAAATGGCGACATGTCCGTGCTTCGTAGGTTGGAACAAACAACGTCCTAAATCTTTGTTTTTACATTCTCCTCAATCTTCGCGCCCAAGTAATGGACGTGGACTTGATGTAGCACCGTGCCGTTGACAAACTGGCAATAAACGGAGAAAAATGGGATGAGCAAATGACAAGAAGAACCATCCCAAAAAGAGGGGGAGAAGAATGAAGATGGCTGTTGTGCTTGAGTGGTGAAGCCAGAGCCTAACCAAACGTGTGCTTTGCAGTTTGTATCCATTGGATAAGAAGTGACGCCGACGCCGATGGAAGACCTGTGGCGAAGGATCGGCACCAGGAAAAGCCGCAGTAAATCCGCGCCAGACGAAAGTGCGACCCAGAACAAGCCGCAAGAGTTTAAGCTGTCGAGGAACGAGCTAGTGTTGTTGGGGAACCCCGCGAAGAGGTTCAATTTGGCGGACGTTAATAGGGTCAGTAAGCAGAAATTGGGGAAAGCACCGCTCGAGAGGACTTACAAGGCTGAACTGAAGGACGGGATCACCACGGTGGTTGTGAAGATGCTCGGGGATGTGGTCTTGCGGGCCAAGAGATTCCGGGACAAGGTCGAAACTATCGGAGCCATGGACCACGAGAACCTGCTCCCTCTGAGGGGTTACTTCTACAGTGAAGACCGGAAGTTCCTCTTGTACGATTACATGCCCCTGGGAAGCTTGTCAGACCAATTGCAAAACAGTGAGACTCCCCTGAGTTGGGAAGTCAGGCTTTCGATTGCCCTCGGGGCTGCCCGGGCCATCGAGCACCTGCACGCCCAAAATAGCCACCACGGGAACTTCAAGTCGTCCAAGGTCCTTCTCACGCCGTCCTACGAGGCCCGGGTCTCCGATTATGGCCTCACTTTCTTCCCAACTAGAGCCGGGTGGCATTGGGCCAACCAAGCCTGGGGGGCTGGGGCCGAGAAAAAGGGGGCGGATGTGCATGGCTTCGGGGTGTTGCTACTGGAGCTCCTGGAAGTGATGCCGCCCTCCGACACTTTATACAATGGTCGAGCAGATTTTCTTACGTCGGTCCATATGGGGTCGAGAAGCTGTTGAAGTTGGCGATCGATTGTGCATCAGATGGAGTTAATTCACGTGACGGCCCCCGGACTCCGATGTCAGAAGTACGGAGGAGGATCGAGGAATTGTGTAAGCTCGGGGGACAGCGAGATGGGGACTCACAGCCCGACAAGGTCATCAAAGGGACCAAGGATATGTCTTCTTGGTTTATTCCCGGTGCACAGGTAGACAGGGACTCGCAGCTCTACCAATTCCGCAAAGTCGACAAGGATATGCATACTCGGTGAGTTGATTTAGAGACTTCCAAAAATACTTAGTCGCCTAACTTCATCATGGCCACCTTTAGCAACGTGAAATCAATTTTCATTTACAATGTTCCCTGTAGACAAGTTAATTACTGACAAAGTCAATGTCAATCGAAAGAAGAAGAGTGGGGAAGGAGGGAGAGAAACAAGTAAGTTTCGCATCATTGATGGAATTAAGAATATGAAGGAGTTTCAGGGCTATTGATTACTTGTATAGTAGGAAGAACTAGTAAGGTTAACTAGCTACTAATAATCTTTCATGCAATAAGAGAAGGCTATGCTCAAAATGAGCTTCCCCTAGCCCAAAGATATGTGTGACGTTCCCTAAATATGTCTCAATCGAACTGGGATGACTTCTGATTTTCCCTTCATGAGGTGGGTGTTACTCTAGCTCTTCGAGAAGCTCAACTTGAAGAGATTTAATTTAATTGAACGATGGCCTTACCCAGCAGACACTTTTTGCAGGAAACCAGTGCATGGGGTTCTGGAAGTTTCTGAAAGAGTTTATGGTAAGTTTTTAAAAATGTTCCATGTTGGTCTTTGGTAATTTGAAAGTGCAACATTGGCAGGGTACCGTATCCTACCTACTTTCTTTTGCTCTAGTGCTCTGAATTCATTGAGCTGGATTAATGGCCTCTACTTTTCTATTCTATGATTTAACTTCTCTTGGGACAAAGGTACTTCAACAGTAGGAGAATTAACAGGAAGCCTCTTTCGTTTGGCAAGAAATAGTTTAGGATACTGATATGCTTCTGCTCAAGCATTAGTGGCATACTGTACCATAGTAATTTTGCAGAAGCGTTAGTTTTCTCCTTTTGTTTTTTTCCTTGTGAAATTGGGCTCTAGGGCCATGAAATCAAGGATGGATTTCATAGTCTAAGATAAAAAACAATCTGTTTCCTGCAGAAGCAGAGTAATATCTGACTGAAGGTCTACTGAGCTGAATTCATTGACGGTGATTAACAAGCAACCTTGCATAAGCATTACCTACATAATAGATTGTTTTATATGCCCTTGCAGTGGCTTTTGATTAACTTTGTTTGCCAATTGTGAGTCCACTTCTAGCATCACTGAGTGGACACTTATGTACCAGGCAATAATTAATACTCAGGGAATTGTGTTCTTTATTTGATTCATCAGCTCTCACAAAATATGAACCGTACTGCACCTCTATGTGGATGGCCTTTTCTAGTCACTCTCTTCATAAACTTTGTCTTTTGGTTTGTTCATTATGTAACTTTTGAAGAACTGGGTCATGCTAACATGATTTTGCACGTCTTACATATGTATTCAATTTTGCCTGATGATACATTATTGTTGTCTCCATAGGAGAAAAAATTCGATGCATTTCATAGCCTCACAAGTTCTTCTCTGGAAAAGAAAAAAATTCTCTCATTGACAGATTTCTCCTATAAGATAATCTATCTATATACACATTTGTTACACGTTCAATGATTTGCTGTATTTGGATGCAGTATTTGATTGCTGTATCACAGTGGATGGGTTGAAGGACGAGGATCATCAAAATTTGATTGCAGGTGTAGTGGGTAAGGTGCAACAACATTTTCCCGATGCTTTTTTCATGGTGTTAAATTTTGGTGAGCAAGAGAGCCAAAGCCAAATACCTGAACTGTTGTCTGATATGCCTGTCATGAACTACCCGATTCATCATGGTGATTGCCCCATTCTTGCCATGGAGATTATCCATCACTTCCTCAGAGCTGCCGATGGCTGGTTATCACTTGATGAGCATAAAAACATGCTGTTGGTGCATTGTGAAAGAGGTGGATGGCCAGTTCTGGCGTTCATGTTGGCTGCTCTTCTGTTATATAGGAAGAAGTCCAATGGTGAAGAGGAAACACTTCACTTGATTTACAACAAATTTCCTTCCAATCTCTTGCATCTAATTTCTCCCTTGAATTCATTGCCCTCACAGCTGAGATACCTCCACTATATAGCCACATCAAACGTGCACTCAGAGGGGTGCCTACCATATAAGTCTCTTACTTTAGATAGTGTGATACTGAGGTTCATTCCTTATCTGGAAGCTGAAGTGGGATGCCATCTTATGTTTAAGATATCTGGTCAGGACCCCCATAACCTTACAGATAAAACTCCCACAGTCCTGTTCTCAGCGCCCGAAAGGGGCAAAGATATCAAGCAGTACAAGCAGGTGGATTAATTTATTTCTGGTTCCAAAAAGCTTCTTCTCCCTAAATTCGCATCATTTCATATGTTTGTCAGAGAAGACTCTGCTTTCTCTCAAGTGTGTTGCGGATCCTTACAGAAAAGTTTTCGTCTCAGGAGTTTGTCAAACTATGCTAGTTTTGTTACCGTGATATTTTCTAAACAGAAAATGGTGAAATTGACGACTACCTATGTGAATTGTTGATAATTTAACGTTGGAAAAATGATTCTATGTGTCTAACCCTGGTACAGAGTCGATTGGGTAAGTTTTCTTGGATCATCAAGAGTATCAGAGAGATAAGATGCTACTCCATAAACCTGCATATGTGCTTTAGTGGTGTTTGCGGTCTTGTCAGAAGGACAAGTTGTCAATTTGTATTTTCCTTTTTCTCCCAATCCCGTTGCATGAAACCTTGGAAGTATAAGATTCACTCTGATCGGGTTATGTTCCACCTCATCCATCAATTCATTTGCATATGGGGGTTCACTGATGCACCGACACACGTAAAGATTTAATGCTACTCTCGTGCCTGTAATCATGCTGTTCATATATGTCATTGCAGGCAGACCACAAACTGGTTAAAGTGGACATCCATTGCCCCGTTCAAGGCGATGTTGTGCTCGAGTGTATGAGAGTAAGGGCTGGTCTTGAACATGGAGAAACGTTGTTCTGTGTCATGTTTAATACAGCATACCTATTAGAAAATAATCTGATGCTAGGGCTTGATCAAATGGATGTCACATGGGGTCGCCAGAATCAGTATTCCAGGGCATTTAGTGCAGAGGTATTCCTTTATTGTTATACTAAGCATCTTTAGTTTGACTTTGTTTTGCTTGAAAATAATTCATCTTTGCTCATTCGTGTTTGATTAGATTACTTTCTCGGAAATGAATCCTGCTGCTTCCCTAGTTTCTGTTGATTCATCTTATGATGAGGAGCAAAGAGAGATTAAAGTCCAAGAACTGCAGGTTGAAGACAAAGCAGTTTGTGGTGTGCTTCTTTCTCAAGATGCTAATATAATTCACGAAGATAATGAAGTTCGAGAATGGTCAACGCTTCCTTCCCAGTTAGAAGCGCCAGTGTATTCAGCTCTTGATGGATCTCTTTTAAGTTCAGACTCTGCCTCCTCTTCACTATCTCTAGATGGATCTCCTGTAAGCTTCAGTGCAATGCTTACTGAAAAGAATATTGAACCCCTGCAGTCCCCCAAACAGCAGCTGGTCTCTTCTGTGGAAATCTCAAGATGTTCCCTCCGGTAACACAAACTTTGAGTTTAGCTTATCTGCCAATCTATAGTGGACATTTTTAAATTTTGGTTGCAAACTCATTTGCGAATTAGTAAATGAATTGAGCAACTATGGGCCATGACCTATGCCTGCAGAGCTTCTTGACTACATTATTGGAGCATATTTCATGGCATCAGTTCACAAAATTTTTTCAAAAGTTCTTACTAATTATTGTCAAGTAAAGTCAACAAACTTGGGAAACATATTTTTATACCTAGTGCAACTCTGCAATAGGATTTAATAACATTCTCTTCCTGAACAATGAAGTCCTGCTAACGCTATCTGTAATCCAATTTCTGTAACAATTGGCTGTAGGTTGACACTGCCAAAACAGGAAAAAGTATACCAGCAGGACGGCTCACGATCATCAACCTCCATGTCATCCGGATATGACTATGATGTCTTCCTGAGTTTTAGGGGGCCAGATACTCGCTCAGGCATTACAAATTTCCTCTATACCAGATTGCTAGGTGCTAGAATCCACACATTTAAGGACGATGAAGAACTCCGAGTTGGAGAGGAGTTTGGTCCTGAGTTGCTCACAGCTATCAGCCAATCAAAAATTGCAATTCCCATCTTTTCCAAGGGCTACGCCTCTAGTAAATGGTGTCTAAATGAGTTGGTCCAAATGGTGGAGTGTAGTAAAACAAGGAGACAGAAGATTATGCCCATTTTTTATGACATTACTCCGGCAGAGGTCCGTCATCAAATTGGGTCTTATGAAGAAGCCTTTCTTTCGCATAAGGAGAAATTTGGTGCGAACGTCAGTAAGTGGAAAGCTGCTCTCAACCATGTTGCCAATCTAAATGGATGGGTCAATTCGAAGGAGAATGGGTATGTCATTTTCTGGGTTATCATTTTGGCGCAGTTTTTCCAAAATATTACCTTGTTCTTCTAATTATGTTTTCCATTTTCCTTCCATAATATTAGAGGTGAAGCAGAACTGGTAGAGGAGATTGTCGAGAAGATTATAGATGAGTTGAAAACGGCTTATCTACTGGTGACAGACTGCTTGGTCGGAGTTGAAAATCATGTGAAGGAAATTGATACAATGATGTGTGGTGATTCGGAGGATATAAGAATTCTTGGAATCCATGGTATGGGGGGTGTTGGAAAGACTACTCTTGCCAAAATTATCTACAACCGGCTATTACATCATTCTGAAGCTTGTTGCTTCCTTTCCAACATCAAGGAGACTTCAGAGCTAAAGGGCATCGAAGGTTTGCAGAATCAACTAATCTCTGACATTCTCAAGAAGAAATGGGCAAACATTAGCAATGTTGAGGAAGGAATCAAGATAATAAAAGAAAGGTTATATGGTAAAAAGGTTTTGTTGCTAGTTGATGATGTTGATCAAATGACTCATTGGGATGCACTGATTGGAAAACCTGCTTGGTTCGGTCTAGGAAGTAGAATTATCATAACTAGTAGGAACATGGATATTATTGATGTTCCTGAGGTTTGTTATCCATATGAGCTTATGAGTTTGGACTCCGATCAATCTCTTCAACTTTTTTGCAAACATACTTTTGGGGGAGACCAACCTTTGGATGAGTATGTTGCTTTCTCCACTGAAGTGGTCAAAAGTACAGGAGGTCTTCCACTTGCTCTTGAGGCTATAGGTAAACTACTTCGGCACAGAAGCAAAGATGTTTGGGATGTGATATTGAAGAAATTGAAACAAGTTCCTCTCAGTGAAGTAAAACGAAAGTTAAAAATAAGTTATGATACCTTGGATGATTGTCAAAAGCATATCTTTCTTGAAATAGCTTGTCTTTTCACTGGATTTGATCAAAGGATAGTGCTCCACTCGTGGAAAGATTCCAATCTTTTCCCAGAGGAAGGTCTTGAAGTCCTCCAGCAAATTTCTTTGATAAAAATTAGTGAAGACAATAAGTTATGGATGCATGATCAGTTAAGAGGCCTTGGTAGAGACATTGTTCGTCGAGAATGTGATAAGGAACGGAAAAAAAAGACTCAGTTGGGGAACCATCCAGAAGGTTTGGACGTGGTGATGGAAACGAAGGTAAATTTGCATTTCAATTACTTTATCCTCATCAAGCGGACAAATTTCGGGCCTTTACACCCTTGAGTGTTTGCTCAATTCTATATAAGGGAAGTTATTTTTTTTCTCATCATTATTGTTGTAACTCGTTTTTTGTTTATACTAATGTTTAGATTTATCTTTCATGTTCTGAAAAACGATTAAATTTGTTCAATATAATATACTTAAGCCTTTTTGTTTTACTATCTCAGGGAACAAAAAAAATTGAAGCTCTTTGCCGAAAATTTGATGCTCAGTTGCTCTACAATTTTGTAAATGAAGAAGTTGTGAGGCTATCTAATCTAAGATACCCTGAAGTGCGGATTTTCCAGGACAAATGGCCTTCAAATGATGGAGGATATGGAGATTCGACATGTTTGCTATTGAGTAAGATAGGTATTTGTGTTTGTCAGCTAGGTAGACAATTCTTTTTGCCGTCCCTTCAACAATGACAATAACAGACATCCAAACAAGAGTTGATTAGGTCATCCTCATGAATTAATTGGAGTTTTACTGATTGTGCACACTCCGTAATGTATCTTCTTGCACTTGATAAAACCGAACAGCATTCTAAGAGGTCAAGCCAGTGGTTGTCTCAGTGCTTGGTGAGAGGATTAACAGAAGTTGAACACCCAGAGTGCTAAAACCTGGCACGGGGATACTTTTTTTTTTTTGGTAAAGGTAAGCATGTAATAACTTTTGCAAAGGAGCTATACAATAGTAGAGCAAAGGCCGGCACCAAAAGCTTACAATCAATCGACACGGGCGTCGAGATCGTGTAAGGGTGTCGGGCAAGAACAGCAAAAAAAAGAACTAAAGAAGGCAGAAGAAGGAAGGGAGGAGGAGAAAGAAGGAGGCCACATAAGAAGGAGAGGAAGAAGACACCAAACATACAAGATGCGGAGGAAAAGCCATAAATGATCTAGGGTAGGGGAAGAGGGAAAGACCTACAACCCGACCTAAAACAGGCCGAACCTTCGAAGCGGTGCAGGAGACAAGGGGTGTCCACACGCAAGGAAAAGAATACTAATGTGATGTTTTTCTGATAAGGTAAGTGCAAAATGACATCGTTTTGCAATGCTGACGTGGTTGGATAAGTCGAAAATGACGTCATTTTGCACGTTGATATGAAAAGAAAAGCAGAAAATGACGTTTTGACTCGGTTTGAATTTTAATATAATAGTAGTTAAACTAAATTCAAAACTAAAATTAATAATTAGAAAGAAGAAGAAGAAGAAGTTCCATTCTAGGTGTTGAGTGAGGGCTGTGCGAGCCCTTCTGCCGCCTCACCATTGTCGCCGGAAAAGGTTGGTGAAGGTGGGGGAGGTAACGTTGCTCGGCAACGCCAACCGACCCTCCTCCCATCGTTGCCGGCCTTTACTAGCGGCTACAGTGGTGAGGGGGCGGTGAGGGCTTGCATAGCTTTTGCCCAACGCCTGTAACTTTTCTTTTTATTTTTAAATAATTTAGTTTTAAATTTAATTTAATTAATATTCATATTAATATTCAAATTAGAGGTAAAACGACATCTTTTTGGGTTTTTTTTTTTTTTTTGCTGATTTAGCTTTTTGGCGAGTCATGTAAGCAAATTATATTAATAAAACATTGCCATGAATGATTTTTGGTTAGGATTGTCGAACTTGGCACTCAGGTATCCTAATTTTTTTTTTTTTTTTTAAAGTGACACTTAAGCGTATTTTTCGTAACTTTTGGCACTTAAGTATCCTCTCGTGTTAAGTTTTGGTACCTACGCTATTCTTTTGGTGAGGATTAACCAACCAATTTGACGTCTCCATGTGAAAGACTCGTCGATCTTCGCTAACTTATGACATGACTCGCATTTTAAGTAAACTCACTGCTTGCATTTTTGTTGTGTTATGGGTGGGGACAACTTAAATAGTCATAAGCACTCGTTCCTTATATATAGACTGAGGTAAAGAAAATATACCTATGATATCAAAAAGTTTTAAACGAAAAATATCTGCATGCGTGTCAATCACCAAGAACAATGAGCCAAAATACACATGGAATTAGCATCTGATCAACCTAGCTACATGGAATTAGCGTCTAATCAACCTACCTACACTCCGTAATCAAAGTTAAAGACTTCATATTGTTAATTTTGGTCACAAGTTCGCTTACCCAAAAATCGGCTAAATGGTTGCGTTTGGACTCATGGAGAGAAATATAAAGCAATTTCAATGAATTTTGTTCGAGACGATACCACTCAACACATTCGGTGAATCCGACAAAATGCATTAACATACCACATCATTTTGATTATTTATTGACAGTTTGGTGATCTTCACATATTTTCAATATTTTTGTTTAGTCGATATTAATAAACCAAAATGTACTTTTACGACGGTACCAAGTTCCAAATATTGTCTGCATCACGCTTTAAGAGATATCTTATTGAATCTTGATTGTCAAATAAAAAATCGCACACTCCTTTCAATCTAATATAACATTTTCTCATTTCAATATTGTGCTAGTTTGATAGTAACGATGGGGGAATAACTCAAAAAGTCTTGAATTTATTATGCGAATATTGACTCAATCCTAAATGTAGTCCTAAACCTTTTGATTTTTCAATTTAATGTGTTTGGTTGATTTAGGTCGCAAATTGCTAACATAGTGGTCTAACTTGTGATAATCATCCTATGTAACACAGTTGATGATCCGACACATACGATACCACCCAAAATGACATAGTTTTAAGAAAAGTTATAAATGTTTTTGTTCTCTCTCTCTCTCTTTTTTTTTTTTTTTTTTTTTTTTTTTTTTTGGGATTAAGTGTACTAGAGGGCTTAAAACTTGTTGAAAAGTGCAATTGATTATAAAACTTTCAAAAAGTGCAATAAAATTTCAAAACTTGTTAAATTAGTACAATCAAGTCTCTTCATTAACTCCATTTAAATTTGCTAACAGAAAATGTTGATGTGTCATTTTTATTTGTGAAGACACATGGTGGCAAATCAGAAATTATTTGTGATATATTCAAAAAATAAAAGAAAAAAGATCATGAGAGAAAAAAAGTATAGCAATTGAAAAGCATAAAAAAGCTAGCTCTATTTTTTTTTTTATTATTTTTTTAAAGAATAGAATGTTGTAATTATGGTTAATGGATTAACGAAAGCCAACAATTATGATACGTCCTTTCTATTCACGTGTCTCTTTTGGATTCATGTATTTCCTCATCTTTTCTGTTCACATATCTATTGAATTCATGAATTTCTTAGATTCATGTATCTTTTAGTTCATGTATTTATTGAGTTCATGAATATCTTGAATTCACATATCTCTTGATTCATGAATCTCTTGATTTCACGTATCTCTTTATTCATGAACTTCGTGGATACACGCGTCTATTTAATTCATGTATCTCTTTAGTACATGAACTAAAAAGCTCTATAAATAGATAGGAGTATAGAGTTTCATTAAGGGTTTTTGGTTTTGGTTTTTCCGACTCGATTCCATAAGGCTTTGATATACTTTTCTACTCTTCTGATTTTTCTGAGTGTCTTGGTTCAATTGAACGGTTCGATTGAGTCTGTTTGCATAGTGTTAATCCAAACAGGTTCGAGGTGTTGTATCTTGGGAGGCATAGTTCGTGAATCTACGGAGCACCATTGGCAGGAACTAATCGCCTTAAGGAGATTTGGTTATCTGTACCTCACCTCCAATTTTATGTTATTTTTCAGTAATATATTATTTTCTTCTTCTCCAAGATTTGTAAAATGAATGATATTATAAAGTTGTTATCATCTTCTTTACATTGATGTTCTGATTACAACAAATAATGTGTTTTCTCTGGATTAATTTCCAACAATCTTAAGGTGATTAACTTACTCACTATGTTTGTTGTTCTTATCAAATTATTGAGATGGCTGAAAACAATCAAGTGTCCTTCAATGTCCCGAATGTTTCTGGAGACGTTCCTTTGGTCAATTCGACCGTTGCTATGGAAGATGTTCAACCCTCAGGGTCTGAATTTGTAGTAGCTTATGCTACGGGCCCTTGGGCTAACACCAATTTTGGTGGTGCGGGTACAAGTCATACGACCGGTATGCCCGGGACTGTTTTTTAGAACAGTACAAGCCAAATGGCTTTTGGCTCCGTTTCTGGAGGGGTAGTTCAACGAACTTTGCTGACTGTGATGATAACACCTCCAGTTACAGCTAATGAGAGATTGTATACTGTGGTGATGTCTGAAGCATCTCTAATGTCGAACACTAATGGCTGGTGGCTAGACATAGGTGCCACAAATCACATCTGTGTAGATAAACACATGTTCTCATCTTATGAGAAGGCTATCTTATGAGAAGGCTGAAGAAGATGAGAAACTTTATATGGCTAACTTTGCATCAGCAAATATTGTCGGAAGAGGAAAGGTGATCTTGAAGTTTACATCAGTTTACATCTAACAAGGAGGTTGCCCTGCTGAATGTGCTGCATATACCAGAGATTCGGAAAAATCTAATTTCTAGCCCCATACTTGTCAAGAAGGGTTTCAAAGTTGTATTTGAATCTAACAAGTTTGTACTTTCAAAATGATGGATATATGTGGGGGAAAAGGGTACTTGTGTAATGACCTGTTTAAAGCCAATGTGGCTGTTATTGATGTAAACTCGAATTATGTGTACCCAAAGACTATTAATAAAGAAAAATCTTCAGTTTACACTGTTTTGTCTCCTTATCTATGGCATGGTAAATTATAACATGTAAACTATGGTACGATGAAGAGAATAGCAAACTTGGGGTTAATTCCAAGATTTGAGTTGGATGCCCGTTATAAGTGTAAGACTTATGTTGATGCCAAGTTTGCCAAGAAACCTTTCAAATCCATTGAAAGAACAAGTGAACCTCTACAATTAATCTATAGTGATCTATGAGATTTAAAGTTTGTAGAAAATAGAGGTGGAAAGAAGTACTTCATCGCATTTGTGGATGATTGTACTAGATCTTGCTATGTTTATTTACTAACTAGCAAAGATGAGACTATGAGCATGTTTGTCAAGTATAAAAATGAAGTTGAAAACCAACTTGATAAACAAATCAAAGTGCTTAGGTCGATAGAGGAGGAGAATACGGTTCAATCAATTTCAAAGAGTTTTGTGCTAGTTTTGGAATAATTCTCCAAACGATGCACCTTATACTCCACAACAAAATGGAGTTGCTGAACGATTGAACAGGACACTAAAGGAGATAGCTAATGCCATGCTTTTGAGTTCAGGTTTACCTCAGAACTTGTGGGGGGAGGCGGTTTTAACTGCAAATTTTATTCTTAATAAAATACCCCACAAAAGGCCAGGTAAAACTCCATACGAGTTATGGAATGGAAAGTTGCCATCCTACAATTTTCTAAAAGTGTGGGGGTGCATAATGTGATTGATAATGGTAAGTCTAGACACATTCGTCGTAGACACAATACCGTAAGGTAGTTGCTCTTAAATGGAATAATTTATTTAAACTTTGTAAAGTCAAAGGAAAATATTGCGGATCCGCTGACAAAAGGTTTGTCAAGAGAGTATATAAATTGCGCATCAAGGGGAATGGGTTTAAGAGCCTTAACCCAATAAAGAGATTCCAGGGTGGAAACTTAACCTTTGCGATTGGAGATCCCATGGACTAAGTTCAATTAGGCAACGCAAAATTTGAAAACTCTAGTGTAAGCATTGTCTCCCATTCCTATGATGCAACAGTGCTTTCCTATAGCGTTATTTAGGGTACGCTATGCATTTAATGATTCCTATAACTTGGGATGTAACATCCAAGTGAGATATGGTAGGATATCTTTAATAGGAATGCACCTATATGCGTGGAGCTGGCCGACTTTATGAAAATCTTTAAAGGCTAGATTTTCTAAAGCACGCATGAATCCCGAGAGGTTCAGGGCCGAAAGAACGAACACAACCGAGAACCAATCTTGAATTGGAAATACTCCGTGTGAGGTTTATTGTCTAGGCTTACACAAACAACGGCGATTCAAGGCTTAGTCCATCGACTAGTTAAGTAAGGGGGTGTTTGGTTCAGCTTTCCCAAGGGGCTTTGAGCCCCCAAAGCCCCTTGGGAAAAATTAAAGGGTGTTTGGTTCGGCTTTTGAATGCTCTTTGGCAAAATATTTGCATTTGGAATGCTGAAAGCCCAAAGCGGTGGGGACTGCTTTGGGCATTTCAGCATTTTCGGCATCTTTGGGGAAAGGATTAATGAATTTTTGCTTATTACCCATTTTACCCTCAAAACTTTATTAAAAGTCCAATTTTATCCTATCCAAAACAAACCCTAACTCTTTCGAGGCTTTTCTCACGCGACGCTCTCTCACGCGACACTCTCTTCCTCGTTGCTCTCTCTCCCGCAACTCGACGGCTTCCTTCTTCGTCTCTCTCTCCCCGCAACTCGTCAACAACGGTGGTCGTTCTCGGTTTTGGATTCCCAAACTCTCGTTACCTCGACGAGCTCTCTTCCTCTTCTTCGCCCTTCGCTTTCTCTTCACTCCACTTCGCTCGCTGCTCCCTCTGGCCAGGTACTCTCCTGTCCTTCCACTTCCCTTCTGCAGGCACTTCTCTCTCTCTCTCTCTCTCTCTCTCTCTCTCTCTCTCTCTTACGTTCAGTCGAGGGTATTGCTCGGTTTTGTTGATGATTGTCTCTAGAATTCGTTCTCGAACGAGGCAAGATTTGGGGTTCTAGGGCTCTGATGATGGGTTTTGAGTCCTATGTTTGATCGTGGTTTGAATGTATCTTCTTGGGTTCGCTCCTTTGCCAACCTCTCCTTTTTTTCCCTTTTTGGGTCGTAATCTTGTTGGGTTTTGGTTCGGCGTCCCCCGTAATTTGCAGGGGTATTCAAGAAAGACTGTAGATGGTTGAGGTCAATGTGAGATGAGGGCACCTTGTAATCGTTGAGAAAAGAAAATGGTCGCGGTTGTTCTCTTTTTTTTTTGCTTTCTTGTATGAGGATTCGAGACGAAGGGAGTCTTGAATAGGTCGATTCGTGCCAAATTACTGCAAATAGTAGCTCCTCTGAGGTTCTTGTTAATGGCTGAGTGTTTCTTGGAGATGATTGGTCAGGAATTCAATTAACTACCTAATAATCTTATTTATCGTGGCCAACTTTGGATTAGAACTTAGTAGGAAGATGGATGGGGTAATCGTTCCTATAGATTGGTTTCTGAGTGTCTGTGTGAAGCTATCTGAAGTGATCTATGAAACATGCCAAGGGTTGGCAATTGGGACTTTATGTGTAGTTGATTATATCAACTTTGTGAGGGAACCACCTGTAGGTCGTTCTGGAAATATGTGCTACTAGGAACTAGATAAAATATTAACAGTGCGTAGAAGTGAAAATTGATAAACCATGAGCTATATGGCCTCCTAACATTGCAGGGACTGCACTTTGCACATTCTTAGATCAAGAATGGGAACCTTTCAAGTTTCTGCCTTTCTTTTTTCATGCATGACCAGCACTTATGGCTTTTGAAATTGATTGTCCTGCTGTTGTAATAATTTGACATCACTTTTCTTCCATCATGTTCGCTTGCTACGCTAATTGTACTTATTGTTCCTTGTGATTTGGTCACTCCAGTGTCTTGCACGCCCAACTTTTATGTTTTTTTTTGCTCTTCCGCACTTTACTATTGAAGCAGCTACAAGCATGAGAGTGATTATAGGCTGGTCTTAACCTTTTCGAGGTTCTTCATTGTGGCTGTCGATGCCTTATATATATAAACTATTGCCTGGAAGATAAAGTAGAATAAACTTTTGCATACTGTATAGGGGTCTTCATATTTGTCTTTGTGATAATATATCGAATGACCAAGCAAGATGGACAAACAAATGGGTTACTTAGATGGTGAATCTATGTTGGGCGATTCTGGTTATTAAGAAATACTCATCATTGCCAAGGTGGCATGAGTTTACCTTTTTAATGATGAACCATGTTCATCATGTAATCGTCTCATGTGGAGTTTAAGCCTATCTTTGCATAATGATGGATATGTTTAGTTTGCACATTCACTTGTTGTTCTAGGTTTTGGATGACCTAGTATAATCAAGGATTTTTTATGCAAGTATAATGTTTTTGCGTGTCCTTATGAGCCATGTTCATCATGTTATTTTTCAAGAAGATGATGGAAGTCATTTTGATGCTAATGATGGCGAAGGAGCGACATGTACAGATGTAATAGATGAGGATGTCATCCCTGATGGCAGGGATGATTGCGGTGAAGGTGAAGGTGAAGAATCTATTGGTAGGCTCTCTGAAGGAGAGCTTGAAGAAACTATTGAGAGTGAAGAAGACGAGTATTCTGATACCTGGCTATCACAGGAAGATGGTATAAAATGGGGTTCATCGATCTGCGGGGACACTTCAAATAATGAACCAAATCCTTCCTTGGCAGAATGGAGGACAAAGAATGTTGCCGATTCTACTCGGGCTGGTCCACATGTCAAAACATCCGCTATGACAGGAGTTGGCTTGCAGGACTTGCTTGTATTGAGTACATTTTGCGGTGGTGAAGAGGCACAGGGTCGGCGTTCGACGATTCTTCTTCAACAATCCTCTTGCCAACTGAAGTTCGAGGGAGCTGTACTAATTGAATATGGGGTTTCGGAAGAACCCGAAGTTTTGCATGCTCATCTGTCCCATGAGTCCCAACATATTATGCTTTTTACCCTGTGAATGTATTGGTAAAAAGCATCTGGGCATTTTCCTCATCTAGCAGCAATGATCTTCTCTCCTTTCCTTTCCAGGAGAAATCAACATGTAACTCACGTAGATAGAACCACTCAGCAATATGTTAATTTCATAGTTGATGATATAAATTCATGCAATAAAGCAAAGTTGCTGTGATATTTGGTTTTTTCCACTTTCAATATGATTCCAATTTAATGTTTCTTTTGAAATTCTTATGACATGGAGGTAATTTTCTAGTGTAATTTTCAACTGGGTTTATTGGCCCTTCGCTTAAGATATGTTTCAAAATTGATAAATATCTTTGTGGTTTTATAGTTCGTTAATATCTTTGTTTTGTGTAGTATGTGTGTGTTGACATACAATTTGTGAAGTTTTTCATTGCGATACTCGACGTTCAAATCAACTCATGAATATTTCATCGAACGTGATTTATTTGTATAAACAACAAACAATATTTCATTGATAATCTTATCCATCCCGCGGTGGATAAATTGGTTCGCGCTTTGACTTTCATCCAGGAGGTTAGAGGTTGGAAACTTCTCGTTCTCATATTAATCTATAATTAAATTCTTTTAATATAATTTTTAAATAAATTTACTAATATGTATTTTTTCATTACTCTCAACATGAAAATGTAAAATGTTATATACTCATTATTATTTTTTTTTTTTTACAATTTTAGAAATACTAAAACTAAAAACTTAATTTGGTTACACCAAAGGGCTTTTCAAATATATGTTTACCAAACAGTCTTGCATTTTTCTAAAGCACTTTTCAGTTTTAGTTTACCAAACAGTCTAGCATTTCGGAAAACCTCTTTACTTCAAAAGTATTTGCATTTTCCCAAGGGCATTTCCCCAAAGCTGAACCAAACGGGCCCTAAGTCCGATAGGCTTTCACTAAAGAAGGTTCAAAGCGAAAGCTACCTATCTTGATGCGGTGTATTTCAATAGGCATGCTCAGATTCCTTCAAGCCAAAAAATGTTTTGTTGATCCATTAATGTGGGGGATTGTTGTAATTATGGTTAATGGATCAACGAAAGCCAATAATTATGATACGTCCTTTTTATTCACGTATCTCTTTTGGATTCATGTATTTCCTCATCTTTTCTGTTCACGTATCTATTGAATTCATGAATTTCTTAGATTCATGTATTTTTTAGTTCATGTATTTATTGAGTTCATGAATCTCTTGAATTCACGTATCTCTAGATTTATGAATCTCTTGGTTTCACGTATCTCTTTATTCATGAACTTCGTGGATACACGTGTCTATTTAATTCATGTATCTCTTTAGTACATGAACTAAAAAGCTCTATAAATAGATAGGAGTATAGAGCTTCATTAAGGGTTTTTGGTTTTGGTTTTTCCGACTCGATTCCATAAGGCTTTGATATACTTTTCTACTCTTCTGATTTTTCTGAGTGTGCTGGTTCAATTGAACGGTTCGATTGAGTCTTGTTTGCATAGTGCTAATCCAAACAGGTTCGAGGTGTTGTATCTTGGGAGGCATAGTTCGTGAATCTGCGGAGCACCATTGGCATGAACTAATCACCTTAAGGAGATTTGGTTATCCGTACCTCACCTCCAATTTTATGTTATTTTTCAGTAATATATTATTTTCTTCTTCTCCAAGATTTGTAAAAGGAATGATATTATAAAGTTGTTATCATCTTCTTTACATTGATGTTCTGATTACAACAAACAATGTATTTTCTCTGGATTAATTTCCAACATAGAAGACCTGGCCTACTCGGGTTGTGAGGGCTGGCAACCCCTGTTGGGTGGTCACAAGGGTCGGTGAGTGCTGCCGATCTTTGTTTTTCGGAAGCAAGGCCTTGCAAGCCCTTGTCTGCATCACACGTTGGTGGTCGCGCAGCATGGGGAGGGCTTGCAAGCGTTTTGTATGAGAGATCTGATGCTTATTTGTGAATGCAACGATGGTTTGGTATGGAAGACTCGTGTTGTACGACGATAATTTCTCGAATTTATATCGCCACCGTCTAGGGCTGTTGGCCCAAATTTTTAAGCTTAGTGTTTGCTAGAGCTGAACTGGATCTCAAGATCGCTCCTTTTCTGTTCCGTCCCCATCCCAACACCGACACCGCTCCAGATTCTCAAAAAGGTGTTCACAAATCATACGAGTTAGGTCCCACAATCTGGTTCCATAAGGATGAGATCTCAAGGGGTGGTATTGGCGGCGTTGTTGGTGAAATGGGGTCGCACCCATTGTCAAGGCAAGGCTCTCTATACAGCCTCTCGCTTGATGAACTCCTCGAGAGCATGTGGAGTGTAGAGGGAACAATTGTTCACGAGGTTAGGAAATTTGCAATTTCCTGATTTCGATTGCACACCCTGCAATTAGGGATCGCAAGCATCCCAATGAAACAAAAATTGGGCCATGTTCTCATATCATGTCAAGAATTGTCACTCATACCTTGAACATTCTCAAATCATACTCGTGACCTTGAATTAACTTACTGAGTTGAGATGATATATTGTTCATTTTGGCCCGTCCTATACCTAATCTTATGGATTTGTCCTTTTGCATATAGGCAAGCACTTTCTTAGGAGCTATGCATTATAGAAGTCTACTGGGAGCCACTTTCCTATGGCCTCGGCGACCACTCTCTGCCCTCGTTAAACCAATTCGTTATAGGCCCATGAGCTTATGCATGGTTCATCCCCAAATCACACATCTATTGGAGGGAATTTCACTCTAATATCGTATTGTGACATCTCCAGATTAACTTATCAATGTATTGTCTGCTTTGACTTGTCCCGTACTAAACTTCACAGTTTTGTCCTTTGACGTACAAATGACCATTTTTCTAAGAGGTCACCCATTCTGGTAGTGCTTCACTTGAGCATGCCTAATTTTGGAATTCCAAATCTAACCATTGATGTTACATCAAAAGAGCTTTAAATGTAAGTTAATTTCAGTTTTCATATATATCTCATAATTGCTTTCCCCTTGTTTGGTACATAGTTCAGTTCATTCTTGTCCTATTCGACATCATAGAAGCCTACTAGGAGTTGCTCCTTGTCCAGGCTTTTTCGTCCTAATGACCACTCCTCGTCTCCGTCAAACTGAGTCGTTACAATAGCGATGATAGTGGCATCTTACAAATGATAATAAAAATATTAACTCAATACTGAATACGTAAAATGTGTTGGTTTTATTCAAATGAAATCAAATCCACACAAGTTGTATGTTAACACAATGGGCGTATAATAGAATAAGCACCAATTTTCACTTTGCTTAGTTTGATACAACAATTCAAATACACATCGTGTTTATACACAAAATTATAATTTACTCAATCCTTGCCTCACATTCCCAATAATGTTGAAATCATTGGGTAGAAAATTTGCTACATGTGAAGTCCTTCACACACTCACACGCGCGCGCGCGCGCGCATATTTGATTCTCCATTCAATCTTTCCAATAAAGACACTAATGGAGGAAGGCAAGTGCTTTGGAGGCTTTACTAATTGCATTGGCATTTCCTCGGCTATCAAAGCCCAGCTCTGAGCACTTGTTCAGGGGCCTCAGTTAGCTTGCAACCTGAACCACTGTAGAGTCATTCTCTAGAAGGATTCCACTACGACTTTGTCCTTAATATGACTAACAAGCGAATCGTCTGGGTCATCCATGGTTTCTATGGTTAAGCAAATTTGCTTAGTCATCTAGAGAAAATGGGAAGTCAAGTTGCAAGTTTCTTATAGAGAGAGGAGTACTTGGGCTGGTTGGATTGCAAACTATGTTGTTAGATCCAAAGAATTTATGATTTTCCATGATATTACTCCATGTGGTTTATCTAGTTCTTTGATAGGAAAATTTGACTAGCAGCCTGATGCCTCATTCATGTACAATTGTGCCTTACCAATGTAGTGGTCTCTAAGTCCCCTTTTCTCAAAACAATGGAAATTACCTGACCTGAATTCTGTAGCGGAAATGGGATTTTGCAATGTACAATTCCATCGAAATTGAATGATGGGTTCTATCAGGAAATTTTCAAAATGGTCACAGTTAAAAGTACAGTGAAATGATATAAATACATAGAAGATCTTCACAATCCTTCCATAGAAAAGTTATGCGCATCACTAAAATCATATGCAATTCCAACTCATCAAATTTCCAAAAACAATGTGGGGTTATTGCTTGTTTGACTCCTTCTCATCATTGTTATAGACAACTCTATAGTACTATGTTATTTTCTATTCATATGTAAGGTATTTTATATCCAAATGGAAGGGCAATAGAAACAAGAAAAAAGGAAATAGTATCACGGTCAAATGGGAATATTCAATATTCACCTATATAAGACATTATTATAAGAGTATACTAATGATTAGAAACCTAAAAGAAAAGTGAAATATAATGAAGGAGAAGTGCGCAGTTTGTGGTGGAGTCTCAGTCGAGAGAAAAATAGAAGTGACAGACTCCTTCCTCGGCTTCGTCCGGCCTCTGCGTGCGTGCTCTGTATCGTAGGGGTTGCTGAAGCAGCGAACAAGAGAAGGTGTGTTTCTTTTGGAGAGGCAAAATCGTCTGTGTACCACTGAACGTGATCGGTTCACCGAGAGAATTGGGCCCGGACGAATTGACCAATTAATTTGTTACGGTGATGGGCTTGGGGTAATGAACCTATGGGCCTGAGCTGGTGTTAATGGACTGGGCTGAAGTGAGCGAATTAGACTTAATATATAGGCTAAGGCAAATGAGTATGAGTTCTCCTCTCTTTTTATCTATTACTATTTTTTATTTTGTCCTTTTACAATTTTACAAAATATAAGCTTGGCTCGTCGACAACTGTCATACGCTCTCCCACAAAAATCAATGACGTCTGCGTCACTGTTGGACCGTACGACCAGCGATACTCCTCTTATTTGATATATAGTTCGATTAATTCATTCCTTTTATACTGCCTTAAAAATCGCGCCTTGTTTGAGTTTTCTCACCTAGTGATTGCTCCCTACCCTTGTCAGATCAACTACAGGCATAGTGTTCTCACGAAGCACATGTTCATTAGAAGGATACTACTCATACCATACATAACAACCCAATTAGTTCCAGTTGGGCCAAGCTAATTAAAGGAACACTATGAGTTTTTACATAATGTGATGACCATTTTGGCAGATCTTACTTATGAATAATATCACAAGGCCTCAACTATTCAATATAGATCCAAAGAATCACAAGAAGATAGCTTCAAGATGCCCTAACCCCGTAGAAAGAAAATGTCCAACATTTGGAATTCGTGAATTTGGTGGTTCGTAGCATACTTTAACCGAAAATTTCCACATTTTCTAGTTCTTTTAAGTTTATTACTAACCCTTTGTTTTCTCTTCATTGGTGCTGCTTCGGTGAATTTCTAATTAAGTATTTTGTGAAGTTGCATTGCAAGGTTTAATCCAAAGGAAAAGTTCGAATTTTATGGCATGGCATGTATTTTGAGGACTAATGAAAGCTTATATTATTTTGTGGCATATCATCTTATAAAATTGTGGATATCACTCTCTCGTTTTGCAGAGTTTTCTTCTACCGACATGGTAGCTCCTGTTTTTTAAACCCTAATCGCACAAATAACTCTTCTCCGACAATTTCATGTTCCAGATTGATTTGGAAATGGAGTTCCTCTTCGCTAATTGCCCATCCCTTTCTTTACCTCCGCCATTTCAGCCCTTCGTTACAACCCATAATCCCATTAGCAATCCCCCTGCTTTTTCATCGTATTGACAGAGTTTCCCTCTACCCATACGGTACTTTGAACCCTAATTCTCTCGCCCCTTCTATCCTGTACAGCAACCATGAAATTGCCACTTTCACTGCTGTTGCTCCACCGAATATACAATCTCATGTCGTCTTTCCCTCGTTATCAATCGTTTCGCCCTTTCTTCTAGTCTCGATGCCTTGTTTCTTCACTGTCTCCCATCCTCGTTGGTTGCATGTTTACTTTACCCACACTATACCTGTCTCGAGTCTTTGCACCCCTAAATTGAGTACCGACTGGCTTTAGGCTTGCCTTGAATTGGCTTTATTCTCTGTTTTTCTTTACTACCGGTATGGCTCAAGAAGATGAGGACAGTTCCGCTCGCTTGACTGCTCTTTGTCATCGTCTAGGACGTTTATGTTCTCCACAGGAAATAGAGGTATGGAATGAAGAGCCTTCCCCTGCAAAAATAACTGAATGCCGATTAACACTCGTGGGTAAGGTTTACTCTAATTCTGCCATTAACTTTCAAGCTTTTCAAACCACATTGAAAAGGGTTTGGCGAACTGATCAGGTCGACATATCACAGAGAGAAAATGGGGTCTATGTGGCAAAATTTAAACTGCAGGAAGATAGGCAACGAGTTTTAGATGGTGGACCATGGTTGTTTTCTGGGAAACTCGTAGTTTTTAAGGCTTGGATTCCCAATACGCCGCTCCATTGTTATGACTTCTCCACTTGTGCATTTTGGGTACAAGTTTTTGGCCTACCGTTAGAATGGTGCACAGAACATACTATCTTAAGAGCTGTTCAATCTATGGGGAAAGTTCTAAAGGTAAAGGCAGATGCGACAGATAATTTCACCTTGAGGTCAGGTCGCGCAAGGGTTGAACTTGATCTTCAGGAACCCCTGTAGCCAGGTCGCCTTCTTTGACTCAAAAACAAAACATTTTGGCTCGACTTCAGGTACGAGAGGCTTTCTCATTTCTGCTATGCCTGCGGTAGATTGGGTCATTATGTCCTTGTCGTGCAAAAATGTTCCATATGACGAAAATGATTTGGATAGCAAGGATAAAATGCTCTATGGACAATGGCTCCGTGCAGAAGTTAGGGAGCATAGTCCTTACTGGAAAACATATTATGCATCGACTGACAGGAAGGAAACTATGGAAGAAATAGTGCCTAAAACACCTCCTACCAATGGACAGCCTCTTATTTTAGTGCCACTGCCAACTCCTGTAGTCGAGTCTCCCCCTGTCTCAGCATCTCAGCAGTCTCCAAAGGACAACTCTCTTTCAACAGCTTTGCAAGTCTGCCAAGGAATTGTGCAGCAGCCACATACTGACTCTACAGCTACCTCAGCTATCACAGAACAGCAACTTCATCGGGACACATTTCTTTCACTAGGGGCGCTGCCCAAGCCTAGACTGGGACTCCCTGCGCATGAACACAAGATTCATACAACACTAATTCCTGCAATACAGAAGAAGAAAGGCATTCAGGAGCAGTCTAGTGTTTTACAAATAGGGAAAAAAGTCAAGAACACACGACATACACCAAAACTCAGTCCTGCAAAGAAGATCAAACGCTACAATCCTTATGATATAAGAAGTGCAGTTTTATCAGGTTTTGACGAATCTTCTCTTATGGATGCTCCGATCATGGAAATCCCTGCTGCTGGGATTCGGGCGACGGTGACTGGCCCTCAACAGTCACCTAGTTACAAATGAAACTCTTAAGTTGGAATTGTCAGGGGTTGGGCAATCCCCTGACAGTTCAAGCACTAAAAGCCCTTATGGCTAAGGAGAAGCCCGATTTGCTTTTTCTCATGGAAACTAAGCAACAAGAAGCTGTCCTTCAGTGTACAAAGTGTCGATTGCATTTTACTTCTCTACATGTTTACAATCCGGTTGGCTTAGCCGGAGGCTTAGCAGTGTTATGGAACGACACCATTTCAATGGATTTTATCAGCTCTAACTCGGACTATTTTGATATGATCTGTAAGGAAGGAGGGGATGGTTTTTCTTGGCGCCTTACCTGCCTTCATGCCCCTGCTGTTCACCAAATTCGTCAGCAGGTTTGGCATGATCTCATTCGGATAAGTCTTGCTAATGATTTTCCTTGGGTATGTCTCGGTGATTTTAACGAAATTCTTTACCACTGGGAGAAGCAAGGGGGTCGACCAGCCGACTTTACTCGATTGGCGTCTTTCCAATCCGTTGTGAATGACTATGGGCTAATGCACATTGAAGCAAAGGGGTGTGCGTATACTTGGACAAATAATCGTCAGGGGGCTGCTTGTATCAGGGAATGTCTTGACTGCGTTTTGTGCTCTATGGAATGGCGCCTGCTTTTTCCTGGCGCTGAAGTTCACGCACTCCCAGCAGTTGGTTCAGATCACAGTCTGCTTCTTTTAAACACTGCGCCAACTCTGAGGGCCACACAACGCTACTTTAAGTATGAAGCGTACTGGAACCAAGAGGCAGAGTGTTAGGAAATTATCAGTTCCTCCTGGAATTCTAATCAGTTGCAAAATGCAGAGATTACAAAGAAAATCCAACCAGTTTCTGGTGCTCTTGCAAGGTGGAGTCGAACTAAATTTTTACATACTCGTCACCATGTGAACGATTTACAGCGACAGTTACAGCAACTCATTAATCAACCGCATGGTTTGTATGACTACTCGGCCGTAATAGCTTTGAAAGATGAGTTACAATTGGTTTGGAGTCGTGAAGAACAGTATTGGGCCATGAGATCTAGATTAAATTGGCTGAAATGGGGTGATAAAAATACCAAGTTTTTTCATGCAACTACTATTCAACGGCGACAGCAAAACAGAATTACTATGTTGCAGGATGAAAATCACAGTTGGGTTCGGGACCCTACCGGATTACAGGAGATGGCGACAACATTCTTTTCGAGCTTATATACCACTGATGGTAGCCGACACTACGACCCTATCTTGACACAATGTTCTACCATGATTACTCAAGAGATGAACGCACGTTTAACTGCCAGTGTCACCTTTGAAGAGGTCCATCAGGCCACTTTTCAACTCGGGGCCACCAAAGCTCCAGGTCCGGATGGTCTTAATGGTTTATTCTATCAGACGCACTGGGATATAATCAAGGTTGATCTTTTCCGAGAGGTAAGCAACTTTTTTACTTCTGGGATTATGCCTCTATCTATAAACCGAACGCTGATTTCTTTGATTCCTAAAGTTCCCCATCCTGAACATCTAGACCAATATCGCCCTATCAGCTTTTGGCAATTATATTTATAAAATTATCTCAAAAATCATGGCCAAATCGTTTGAAACCACTACTGCCAGCACTTATATCAGAAGAACAATATGCTTTTGTTGGGGGTAGGCAGATACATGATAATATCTTACTAGTCCAGGAAGTTCTACACCAGCTTAGGATAAAAAAAGGGAAGCGTACTTTTCGAGCTATTCTTAAAATGGATATGATGAAGGCTTACGACAGGGTTGAATGGGATTTCCTCCATGATTATCTTCTTAAACTGGGTTTTCACCCTATGTGGGTTCAATGGGCTATGCAGTGTATCACCACCCAATCTTCTTGCGTTAAACTTAATGGACAGCATCTTCAGCATTTTCACCCTTCTCGAGGTCTTAGGCAAGGTGATCCCCTGTCCCCATATCTTTTTATCTTGATGGCCAACCTTTTATCAGTCTTAATTAACAATGCTATCAGCATGGGAACCCTTAAAGGCATCAAACTTAATAGGTGGTGTCCTTCTCTATCCCATTTGTTTTTCGTAGACGATGCCATATTCTTCCTTGATGGTACTGTTCGTGAATGTCAGAATTTATCTAATATCTTACATCAGTACTGTGTAGCTACAGGGCAAGCAATTAATCGCAATAAATCGGGCATTTTTTTCGGGAAATCCTGCCCTGTTAGTTTACAACAAAATATGGCCAGCGAACTGCGCGTTCCTATATTGCAGCAGTCCGGGAAACACTTGGGGATCCCTTCTGATTGGGGACGATCAAAGAAAGATATGTTCTCTTGGGTAATGGGGAGAGCAAACAAGAAGTTGGAAGGGTGGAAAGAAACACTGCTATTGAAAGGGGGGAAGGAAATCCTTCTTAAAACTGTCGTCCAAGCTGTACCTTAGTACGCCATGTCCATCTTTAAACTCCCTGTCTTTATTTGCAGATCGATTGAGAAACGAATTGCTAGGTTTTGGTGGCAGACAGATAAGAGTAGATTGGGCATCCATTGGCGGAGTTGGGATGTATTGAAAAAACGAAAGGAAGAAGGGGGTTTGGGTTTCAGAGACCTTTTAAGCTTCAACAAAGCTATGTTGGGCAGACAGGCTTGGCGGTTGTTCACTAACCCTTCCTCGCTATGGAGTAAGGTCTTCAAAGGAATCTACTTTCCCTCAAGATCATTCTATCATGCCGAACGAGGATCTCGTCCATCTTGGGGTTGGCAGAGTATTTTAACTGGGCGAGACGCCATCCTACCCAACATACGTTGGTCGGTGGGGGATGGGCGCTCAATCCGCATTCGTGGTGATCGGTGGCTCCCTATGGGCATCTTAGGAGGACCAACGGTTCGCGAGGAACCCCAATTAGTAGCTGATCTTATTGACCAGCATACTAGTACCTGGAATGTCGCTTTGCTGGACAATTTTTTCGACCAATCGGTGAGGGACCGAATTACTAGCATCCCTATCAGACCTCATTGTGCTAACAATCAACTCATTTGGACTGCTACCAACAATGGCTCTTTCACGGTTAAAACAGCTTATCATACTATTACAGCATCAACAAAAACTCAACAAGCTCCCTCGACTTCAACATCGTATCAGAATCCAAGTTGGTTGTGGCTCTGGAAACTGAAATCCCCCCCAAAAGTAAGAACTTTCATCTGGTCCCTATGTCAGAATGCTCTTGCAACAAGAGCCAATTTATATCAGAGGCGTATTATTGCAACCCCCATTTGTCTGCTTTGCAATCACAATGTACCAGAGACTCTTGAACACCTATTTCTACTATGTCCTTGGGTAATAGAGGTATGGTCTCATCCCCTTTTGAACATACATATCTCTCCTATAGACGTACATCGAATTGATAAATGGATCACCGAGAAAGTTCACAGACATCGTAACTCACCTGGTCTGGAGATCATCGCATCTGTATTGTGGCAGATTTGGCGAGCTCGTAATGGGTTTGTCTTCCGCAACCAAGAGCTTCGTCTTCTCGAGTGGCAGAGGCAGCGATCGCAGGACATCATGCTACTAGTCTCGTAGCTCTTTCCTTCACCAGTAAAGGTCGCTCGCTCCAGCTCGGGGGCGCCCTTTGGAAGCCGCCTGATCGGGGAATTTTAAAAGTTAACATAGATGGATCTCATCAACCAGGATCAACTAAAGGTGCTATGGCTTGCATATGTTGGGATTCCAACGGCAGACTTACCGATGGCTTCTCATCGCACTGTGCAGCAACATCGGCTCTACAGGCGGAGATCCAGGCTTTCACTTTCACTCTTCAGCATCTGCAACGCCAAGGGTTAACCCATGCCCCTCTCCTTATCGAAACTGATAGCTTGACCTTGGTCGACACTCTCAATCGCAGGAGGAAGCCGCCATGGGAAGACCGGTCTCTCTTCCACGAAGCTGCGGCGCTGGCGAGTCATTTCCCTAACCTATCCCTCGTTCATTGCAGACGATAGGCCAATGTGGCCACTGACTGGGCTTCAAAGGCTCATAATCGGGATTCACATTTCAAAAGTTGAGCTGTATTTCCCCCTTTTCCTTTGATGGATATCATATGTGCTGATGCCTTGGCAGCTGGGTGTAATGGACTCTCTTAATCAATATAGCTTCTCTTTTCTGACCAAAAAAAAAAAAAAAAAAAAATCTTATAAAATTGGATTAAGCATCGGATGAATTTTCGAGTCGGTGGTCATTTTGGTTGGACATGCATTAAAAATGTTTAAACGGGTCAATTATACCTACTCTCATTTTGACATGTTGGTTTCCGATATGGGGGTATTAGATAGAGTGCTCATGGTCAACCTGTTGCTGAGTTTAATAATACATGGCATTTAATTGAGGTACCAATTTACGGTTTTTCCATAAACAGAAGGTAAATTTGTTCTATGTGTGCCAATTTGGAATTTTTGTTGTTTAAAAAATTAGTTTAGAATAAATTTGTCATATGTGTATCAGTTTGAGGTTTTTTGGTAGTATTAACTCTTAAAAATTAAATTTTTTTATTATGGATGACATACGAAATTTCTCCCTTTTTTTTGGGTTGAATTACGATATACTAGACACTATTTTTTTTGGGTAGAACACAACACGTGAAACTTGGAAAACGAAATACAAATTACTTTATCCTAAAATACGTAACACCCTAAATTAGAGATTAGCAAATGACGCGTTCCAATAAAAAGACCATTATCGATGACGAGAAGATCCTGACTAATAACCCATTCAACTTGTTATTGTATAGAATAGCCTCATTCTAAACACGTTGCGACTTCTTTATTAGTGAATTCAGCATCCCGAGCTAGTAAACTTTTGGTCTCGAACAATTTACAAGAATGAATCAAGAAATTACTTAAAATTGCAAACCAGGATTTGGATAAGGCACGTTTGATTTCGATGGATTAATTTAAAAACCGCGATATATTTACTGGCGGCGGCATTAGTACGACTAGTCAAGTGTAGGTCTCCGAAAAATAGAAGACAGTGCATGCATTCTTTTGTCTAAAGCACGACTCAAGATGGGTCAACGAATATGGCAAGACAACTAAGGTTTCAAATGGGAATACTTGCAACTTGGCGAGCTGGCAATCTTTTGTCTTATGGGCGACATACGAAGCTTCTCCTTTTTCTTTTTGTTTACTGCAAACCAAGGGTCAAGGTCCACAAAGATGGCGAAGACTATACTAAGCATGTGATTACTACCGCTCTCAGTAGTGATTTAGTTATTTATTAGAGAGAGATCTCTCTTATTACCAATAGCTTCCGAGTTAAAATATAGAGGTAGAACTACTACCCTTTAAAATTACATTAAGTAGTCGTGAAGGCTTGATACTAAAGATTGTTGTGTGTACCCGAAATATGTGATCTCATTTCATCTAGGTAATTAAATAACATGGACATCCACAGATCCAGTTTCTGAGGTGGAATAAACCCAGATGCACCGGATGCATTCAAGACTTGCTCCTTCTTGACGCGCAAACTCCCAACGTTAACGCGTAGAAGGCAACGACTAAGCACGCGCAGACTTAGACTACTAGAAGCGAAAAGGAAAGGACCACTCGGAGGAATTAATGGAATGCTCATTCAACGGATTAATGCCTAGAAGGCAACCACCAAGAACCTTGCTAAGTCCAGGTCAATCCACCAGTTTATTATTCCAATTCCGTCAATTCCATCAATTCTATTGAGGAATTAAGACCACAAGATGGCAATGACTGCAGAATGTATTGGAGTCAATTAACGAGTGCGTACATGAGATATTCAAGATTGGAAGGCTCTCCAGGTTTCCAATATGAACATGGAAATTATACGAAACGACTCACGGATTCTTTTCACTCAATCAAAGCCTATGTGGCCCTTCATCTTCCTGCTTAGCTTCCCGCTGATCCTACTTTTCAACCATTGGGTGCCCCCGTACGTGCTGCCATCCCTTCCAATCCCAGCTTGCATTCTATATGTGTATGATGTAGACCACTATTTACACAATTTTTCTGTTTACTTGTGAAGCGCCAACATCAATCTTGGGATCTAAAGATGAGAGAATCAAGCCCGCCAGTTTGATCAAACATGGAAAGAAAGTGGGTTCATTAGTGGTATCTTGGCAGCAAATCCTCGAATCCTCAATACCGATTGAGATACTGATGCTTTTGGCCTTACCAATTTATTGAAGCTACTAACTTTTATACAAAATTACCAACTGCAATTTAAGTTTTTCAATAACTTGTCTCCGACTGAATTATGAACTAGCTTTTGTTATACGAACTCGTATTCCAGTCACATATCCACTTGTATTTGGTTGTTCGGAAATTATTATGATCATTTGCCATTTTGATTCGTGGATATCAACCTACATGTTCAATTAAATAAATCTTATACATATGAACTATTCAAATAATCTATCCAAGAACTTAGGATGTTCCAACAAGGAAGTTGTCAATCAACTTTATTTTACCAACGATACTAATAGTAACCAACACTTTCACGCACTTACCGGCACGGTAAATCTTACCCTCACAAACTTGCTCTTTCATATGAACAAACTGCACCTATTTGTGAATTTAACCTTGACTATCTTAGAGTTGGAGAAAAAGTACCAAAAAAGTCATAAACCTATTATATTGGTACCAATCTAGTTATAAACTATTCAAATTGATCAATTTTGTCCTAAACATTTTCACATTGTTGTCAGTTCAGTTCATCTGACTAATTTAGGTTAGAAATCGTTGACGTGAACGTCAGCCATCCTATATGACACGGTCGGTACTAACATTGACATTTTTAATAATACTATGTAGGCCAATTAAGAGTGCAAGACATAACATAACATGTTCTCATGCTCTAAGCAAAATTATGACCCCTTGAAAAGTGAACTTCAGGATGGACTACTTGAATGGGATGACCACATTAAGTAGTCTTCACAACGCCGATCGATCATTATAGGGGATGCATTGATCACATTGGACTCTAGAATGGCACTCGTCAATTCCATTGAATGACATTTATTGCAAGTCATATTTATGGTAGTGGAGAAAAAAGGAAACTTAATTCGTGTAGCATCAGGAATTTTGATTAGTCATAAGCCCAAACTTGTTAAGACTCATTAGAAGTCGTGTTATCAATTGGAGTGATGCATTAATTACCAATCGGATGACAAATTAAATTAATAACAACAATCACTAAATTTCCATAAGTTAGCTCTTGCTGTAGCACCACTCTTCACAGACAATTAAACTAAAATTTTCTATAATAGCACGTCCTAAATCACTTTGAGCTTGAGCTCACTTGTGGTTGTTGTTGGATAAATTCTCCTCAATAGGTTTTGAAGTTGACAAAACATTTCTCTCAGCCTAGTCGAAGACTTGCGTACTCTACCGGCAAAGTCTCGAAGATCAAAGTCTCGACGCTAACAAGACTCAAGTTTCAAAGTCTACTCTCATGGACAGATTCCAGGACCGACAAGATAAACGAACTTCTATTCGGATCCTATATGGTTTTTATCTCAATGGTTAAGGAATATCTTTCGACTGGATTCAGCACTACAAGATCTTACATTCTTATCCGAATTGATCTAGATTCTCTAAGATTCGCAACTTAATTGGAAAGTTCTACTTATGGAAACCAAAATCCTGATTGTATGGGCGAGCAGGATTGATGGGCTATCTACACTTACCTTAAAGAGCTCGAGATCTCTCCAAATTGATTCTGTCCAACGGGTTGATTGGAAGAACTTCTTTGGAAGGTGCCAACGGTAATGAAGGCATGAAGAAGCGTATAAAGAGAGACGTTCGAGTTGTTGAAGGGTGCTGGATAGAAGAATTCCAAAGTCTCGAACCTCCATATTTCGTTTGTGATCTTATTCTTCGAGCAATACATGTAATCAAAAGAGTGATCATAGAGTGGTGAGACCTTGAGGAAGTGTAGTAGAAATTCTACATTGTGGACTCAAGAGCGTGAGACCGTAAACACTCTTTTTGATTCTTAGTGAAATCCAGCCGAAGGCTGTCCGTGCGGGAGAGAGTGGACGTAGGCTTGATATAAGCCGAACCACTATAAATGCTGAGTCTTGATTCTCTCTCCTAATCCTTTTATCTTTCGTACTTTCAATTTCTGCGATTGTTGTTTTTAATTCATTAATCTCTTAATCGGATTTGATTGTTAAAATTGCTTTAATAACCTATTCACCCCCCTCTAGGTGCTAATTCTAGTCCTAACAATTGGTATCAGAGCTTGTGTACTCGTTTATAAGAAGTGTCTTTACTTCGAGTAAAAGATCTATGGCTAGTATGTTACCTACGGTTGGTCGAAGGTCAAAGCAATACCCAGCACCTCCATACTTTGATGGAAAAGACTACAAAGATATGGAAGAACAAGATGAAAGCATTCCTAAGATCGAAAGATCCTTTGGAATGGGAAGTGGTTGACAAAGGAATCATTCCCCGCCAGCATCGACGATCCGAGAGAGGAAAAGAAGTTGCCGATCCCACTCTAATGACTCAAGAAGAAATCACCAAGAGACAGACTCTTGACGCTAAAGCCATTTACTCCTTATATTGTGCTTTATCCCCTACCGAGTATAACGTAATATCTTCTTGTGGTACAAAGCAAAAGAAGTCCTGGGATAGGCTTCACATTACCTATGAAGGAACAGATCGAGTGAAAGAGACAAGGATCAACATTCTTTTGGGACAATATGAAGTCTTTAAGATGAGATCGGAGAATCAATAACCGACATGTTTAGTCGCTTTTACTGAAATTGTGAATGGTCTTGAATATCGGGACATCCAATCTCGGGACATATGAAGGTCAACAAACTTCTACGAGGACTCTCCAAAGACTGGAATCACATAAAAACCTCAATAAGAGAGACACGAGGATTGCTCCACTCTCTCGTAGACGAATTGGTTGGGACTCTTCAATCTTATGAAGTAGAGCAAACCAACGAAGAGGAAGATTCAAGAGGTAAGAAATCAATTGCCTTAAAGTCTAATGACTATTCGATGCTACAGATTCAAGAAGATCTAGATGATGAAGAGCTGGCACTTATGATAAAGAGATTCGAAAGTTGAACGAAAAAGGAAGAAAATTCAACTGGAAGAAACAGAGCTCACAAAGATTTCGAACAAATCAACAGAGGAAGATGACTCTAACAAAGAAGTGACTTGCTTTGAATGCAAGAAAAAGGGACACATCGGACCCAACTAACCGTCCTCTCGTTAAAGAAGAGAAAAGGAAAGACTCGAGAAATACGGAAGGCACTCAAAGCGAGACCTGAGTGATACCGAATGTGAAGAAAGTGATGATGACTATGCCAATATCTCGTTTAATGGCAAAATCTGATTCGGACTCGCACCGATTCGATACGTACTCGAACAGTGAACTCGAGGTTAGTAATCTAAGAATTCCTATCAAAGTTTTGAAATACATTGATGAACTTTGTCTTAGTCTAAAAACTTCTCTTAAGAGGATCTCCGAATTGAAAAAGGAAAATTCTACTTTGAAGCAACAGAAAAAAACTTTGGAAAGAGAAATTTGAAAAGTTAGAAAACAACTTTACCGTCTTGAAAGAAAACTCGACTGCTTCCAAAGAAAACAATCTCTTGAAAAATGATATTTCTAATATATCAAAAGATTTTCAAATGGTTCTGAAAAGTTGGATAAGATTCTTTCGATACAAAGACCCTACTTTGATAAGTTAGGTCTTGGTATGACTTCTGAAACTATTCCTCTAATTGATTTTCCAAAGGTGAAGGAAAGAATCAAACAAAGACCAACCAGAATTGCTTATAAAAATCATTTTCAGAAAGTCTTTGTAAAACCTCGTTGGCGTAAAATGCTTTGAAATGTTCCAAGTGTCAAAGCTCGAACATTTTGAGAAAGAATGTCCTTTGGTTTGGAGACCCGTTAAGAGAAATTGGGCAAAGACTGCTTTTTATTGCTCTAACTCTTCGGACCCAAGATGATGTGGGTACCAAAGAAAGCTTGAATTCCTTTCAATTGCGGGTCACTATCAAAAAGAAGATTAAATGGTATTTAGATAGTGGCTGCTCAAGACATATGACAGAGACTCAAGTTGCTTCATAACACTTGACCAGAAAGACGGAGGAAAAGTTTCCTTTGGAGGTAACAACAAAGGAAGAATCATTGGTCGTGGAACAACCAAGATTGGAAGTCTGTCAAATCAATAATGTTTCCTTAGTTGAAGGATTAAATTACAACTTGCTTAGCATAAGTCGGTTGTGTGATACCGGATTCAAGATCAATTTCAAGGAAAGAAAGTGCTCGGGAATCGCAAAGACTCTACTCAATCCTTTACGGGACGAAGACATGGAAATATCTATCTTCTGGATGTAAATCATGAAAGATCACAAAGTGCTTGATATCGCACAAGATGAAGCTAATCTATGGCACGTAAAACTTGGCCATATCAATATGAAGCAAATCAGCAAGATCTCCTCCAAGAAACTTGTTCGAGGATTGCCTATTCTCAATTATTTAAAGTCTGATCCATGCACACCATGCGTACTGGGTAAACAGGTTAGAAACTCTTACAAACCAATAAGTAAAGTTTCTACTAATCGTGTACTGCAGCTTCTGCATATGGATTTATTTGGACCTAGTAGAACGCAAAGCATTGGTGGAAAAAGGTTCTCGCCTAGTAATAGTGGATGATTATTCACGATTTACTTGGGTCTACTTTCTTTCAAGTAAGTCTGAAACTTTCTCTCTCTTTTCAAAGTTTGCTAAGAAGGTGCGAGAATGAGAAAGGTTATACTATCTCTAGTATTCGTACGACCATGGAGGTGAGTTTGAAAATCAAGACTTTACTAAATTCTCGTGATGATTCTGGTTTTCAGCATAAATTCTCCTCTCCATACACACCGAACGAGAATGGGGTTGTGGAAAGGAAAAATAGGTCTTTACAAGAAATGGCAAGAACTCTTTTAATTGAAAGTAATATTTCTTCAAGGTTTTGGGCTGAAGTCAAGTTTCGACTGCTTGTTATATTATTAACAGAGTATTTTTAAGACCAATTCTTGAGAAAACTCCTTATGAAATTTTTAAAGGAAAGAAACCAATTGTTTCTTATTTTCAAGTATTTGGTTGTAAATGCTTTATTCTAAAGAATGCAAATGATCGAGTTGGTAAGTTTGAAGAAAAATCGATGAAGGATTCTTTCTTGGCTACTCATCTACAAGCAAAGCCTATAGAGTATTCAACAAGAAGACTCGGACGTGGAAGAATCAATGAACGTCAAATTTCAAGACTCTCCACAAGTTCAGCCAATACAGATCGAAGAATCGAACTGCTCCAGCACTCGCTAGATCCATCTCCCATAAAGCAGTCCAAAATCCAGATGTAGTACAACAAGTTGTCGATGAAGAATCAACTCAAGAAAATGATCAACAACCCATCAGACCATCCAGTAACTGGAAACACAAGTCCAGTCATCCCGAAGAACTCATTATTGGGAACGTTAATGAGGGAATTCGTACAAGATCCAAAAGGCGAGAAGAGTCTAGTGCAGTTGCTCTTATTTCTGAAATAGAACCCAAAAACATTGAAGAAGCCTTAGCTGATGAAAGCTGGATTGAAGCAATGCAAGAAGAGCTCGGACAATTCAAGATTAAGGACGTTTGGGAATTAACTCCTAAACCAAAAGGTAAATCTGTTATTGGAACTAAATGGGTTTTCGTGGAACAAAGTTGATGAAAAAGGCAAAGTGACAAGAAACAAAGCAAGACTCGTGGCTAAAGGATACACGCAAGAAGAAGGGATAGACTATGATGAGACTTATGCTCCAAAAGAAGTTTAGAAGCAATCGATTACTACTTGCTTTTGCATGTTATAAGAATTTCAGTGTTATTTCAAATGGACGCCAAAAGCGCATTCCTAAATGGATTTATTCAAGAAGAAGTCTATGTGGAACAACCTCCGGATTTGAAGACTCAAAGAAACCAGACTCGGTGTTCGGGACCAAGAAAGCGTTATATGGATTAAAACAAGCTCCTCGAGCTTGGTATGAAAGGCTAAGTAATTTTTTAATTCAAAGTGGTTTCTCTAAAGGAAAGGTAGACACTACTCTTTTTATTAAAAAGGAAGGCAAAAGCTTTCTACTGTTCAGATTTATGTTGATGACATTATTTTCGGATCATCTAATGAGACTTTGTGCAAGAAATTTTCTAAGTCTATGCAGGATGAATTTGAGATGAGCATGATGGGTGAACTATCCTTCTTCCTTGGTCTACAAGTGAAACAACTCAAAGAAGGAATCTTCATTCATCAAGAGAAGTATGCAAAAGAACTTGTTAAAAAGTTCGGTCCGGAGAATTGCAAAAAGACCGACAGTCAATGTCAAGTTCTTTGAAGATAGACAAAGACGAAGCGGGAAGAAAGTCGACCAAAAATTATACAGAGTATCATTGGTTCACTTCTTTATCTTACTGCATCTAGACCTGATATATTATTTAGTGTTTGCATATGTGCTAGGTTTCAATCAGATCCTAAAGAATCACATTTAAGTGCTGCTAAACGTATCATTAAATATGTTGCAACTACTGCTAAGATTGGTCTATGGTATCCCAAAGAAGGAGACTTTACCCTTCTTGGTTATTCAGACGTAGATCTTGCAGGTTGTAGAGTTGAAAGAAAAAGCACTTCAGGAACTTGTCAATTACTTGGTAACAGGGTGGTATCCTGGTTTTCAAGAAAACAAGGTACTGTGGCTCTTTCAACAGCTGAAGTAGAATACGTAGCACTTGGAAGTTGCTGTTCTCAAATACTTTGGATAAAACAACAACTACGAGACTTTGGTATTGAAGACTCTTGCACGAGATCGATGTGACAATACCAGCGCAATTAATCTTACAAAGAATCCTATCCTACATTCAAGAGCCAAACATATTGAGATTCGACATCATTTTATAAGAGATCATGTTCGAACAAAGAAGTCTTGATACAATTTATTGACTCGAAGAATCAACGCGGACATCTTCACAAAGCCACTTGAGAAAAGCTTATTTGAGTCTATTCGCTCAAGACTCAATATTGTATCTCTTGAAGAATGTTGAAGCTCGACTCGTAATCTTAAAGTCCTGACGAGTATCGACTCAAAAGGGTATAGACTGAAAATACCAATCGACACGACTGTAAGTTCACTTATTTACTTAATCTGTTATTTCGAAAAGGTAAGTTTGTCTGTTTATTTATGTATAATCGTGATTATTAAGGCGCTTTATTTTCTAAAGGGTGGTTATCGATTTATTATGGCAGTTATTTTTCAAAAGGAATTTATTTTGTGACGATTCGCTACCACGATTCGATTACCTTTTATACTTCTTCTCCTTCTTCGTTTTAAACTTTACCCGAAACCCTAGTTTTTTCACTGGAATTTCTCTCCTCGATTTCTACTTCTCAAGATTTTGTCTTTCTTGCGACACAAGTGAGAAAGTTTCTCCAAGACAACGACAATGTCTCACCAGAGAAAATCATCAAGGATAGCAAACAGGGGACCACAGGGCTCGGAGAGGGGCCTACGCACTTCGATCTAACAAGAAAGCGACTTTCCAACGAAGCCTCCTCAACGATCTCAACAGCGCTCCTCCTCAACTAGACCTCATGATCGACGCCCTCAACAAGCGTAGAAGTGCTTGAAAATGTTGAACCAAGTAAGAACACTCAAGCCTCGCTTTTGTTTATAGGCTTTACTCGCATTGAAGGAAGGTGGTTCTCGCAATGACCTTCATCGATGAATTTCTGAAAGAAAAAGGCTATAGAAATGAAACGCATTTTCTCACCGTGATGGAAAGATCGTCGTTGTTCCTTGGAACAAAGAGCAAAAGTTTTTGCAAACTTTCCCAAAGGTGACCCTAGGTTTGGTAGTTTCAATCAACCGAGGGAAAGGATGATGATGAGAAAATGTTTTTACATTTTAAACCTTGGATGGGTGTGGCAAAGAAACCTTCGAGGAAAGAAGGATGAACTGTTTCGATCCGATGGACACGGGAAGATGTATGAGAAACTTCCGAAGCGAGGGTGATAAATCCACGAACGGTGGACTTTGATTTTCTGGATTTACCGAGCATCAATCTCGGAGAGAAGTTTGAGAAACTTCAACCGCACAAGTTTTGCACCGAATGTGATGTGGCTCATTCGAATTAACCGCATATTTTTACTCTAATCTCGGTTTCCTTGATGCGAACAGCTTTTCATTTAGCGTGCGAGATAGAGAATATGTTGTTGATACGGACACTCGCGGATGTAATTGGTGTGGAAAGAGGTGCTTTCCAATCAATTTTACGTGTCATGTAAGTTCGCCACTCTTGAACTTGCAAGAGACCGAATTCTTGAAGGTCGTCTCTCCTACTCCGAATGAATGCAACAAATATTCTCGCTTCACAAGATTGTGATCAACGTCTTAGACCAAAATCAACTTCAAAGACAGATGTATCCATCTCAGAGGCAAAGTTGATGTTTGCAATCAAGATTGGCATTAATTTCTCTCTGCCACACACGATCATGTTTCACATGTACATGTCGATGGCAAAAGACAAGGGACAACTCCCTTATGCTGCTCTCATTACACGTCTTTTCAGACATCTGAACATCCAGCCTCCCCACATTCTCTCTGTGAAGACTATTGGTCGAATGGTCATCGGACTGAGGATGATAACAAAGATGCGTCGAAGGAACTCGAAGAAGTCGGAGCAGCTTCAAAGAAAAACCCCTGTTAAGATCGGACCGACTCTTCGCGGCAAAACGAAAAGGAAAGGAACCAAAGGATGGTCATGTCAAGAAAAGGCGGGCAATCATCTTGGAAGAGGAAGATGATGAGGATGATGTGCCTATCTCAGCCTTTGTTTCTCAGTTTTCTGCTCCTGTATCAGCTGTTCCAGAACAACAGTCTGCAGAAGAAACTGAGAAAGGAAACCAGAAAAGGAATCCTTGCGGGGAAGAAGAGAAAGAAGAAGAGAAGGAAGAGAAAGAAGAAGAAGAGAAAGAGAAAGAAGAAGAGGAAGAAGAGAAAGAGAAAGAGGAAGAAAAAGAGAAAGAAGAAGAGAAAGAGGAAGAAAAAGATGAAGAGGAAGAGTCAGCCAGGACAGACTCTCAGCATAAACCAACAGACTCACAAGCAAAGTCGATTCTCCAGCGAAAAGGAGGATCGGCACAATCTTGTCACCGAGGAGACTCCTCGGGAAGAAGAGTTCTTCTCCCCTCCAGAAGGCATGGAAACAGGGGGAGATATCCAAAGAGAAAGCACTCCTCTTCTCCTGACATTTACAAGTGCAAGTGTGAGTAGATCGCCACCTGATGCAAAAGATGTTTATGCTGCTCATCATCCTGAGGGAGAAGCATCATCTCCAAACATTGATCTTCCTTCTGACATTCACACCGGCTTAACTCCACCATCAGACCGAGTTGATGCAAGCACACAGACTGACAATTCAGGAGATTTCAGAAGGGTGCTTGACATCATATTGGAGCTCAAAGGCCAAATCTATGCTATGGGGTGTGACTTTCGGACTCTTCGAATGAGAATCATGCTATGTTCATCTCCTTACACGATCGCCTTAAAGATGTTCGAGTAAGGTTCAAGACACAACAAAAAGGCACGCTCTCGCTGAACTACAAGAAGACTTAAGGAACTTGGAAGGAACCGTCAAGTCTATGGAGGACTTTCAACTTGTTCGCGTTCCTCGTGCTCCTTGATTTTCTTACTTTTTAATGCGACAAAAAGGGGGAGAAGACTTTGCGAAAGCAGATTTTCACTCTATTCTCAAACCAAAACCCAAACCTTACCTTAAACTTTCATTTCTATTTTTTTTTTGATTTAATGGTTTGTTTGTGATTGATATTTTGACTTTATCTTGAATTTTTGAATGATTGCTTACTATTGCATTACCTTAAGCTGTTAAAATTAGATATAGATAGTAAAGTCTGCATTGACTAATGAGGTTTCTGTGGATGCAGATCTGTGTACAGGGTAAGTCTGTGTACAGGACATCTGCATACAGGATATCTTATACTATTCTTATTCTAATGATATCTTTGCAAGCTTAAAAGTTGTTTTGCAGGGCAATAGTATTCAAATCTGCATGAAAGTTTTGTCACCATCAAAAAGGGGGAGATTGTTGGATAAATTCTCCTCAATAGGTTTTGAAGTTGACAAAACATTTCTCTCGCCTAGTCTCGAAGACTTGCGTAGACTCTACTGGGCAAAGTCTGAAGATCAAAGTCTGACGCTAACAAGACTCAAGTTTCAAAGTCTACTCTCATGGACAGATTCCAGACCGACAAGATAAACGAACTTCTATTCAGATCCTATATGGTTTTTATCTCAATGGTTAAGGAATATCTTTCGACTGGATTCAGCACTACAAGATCTTACATTCTTATCCGAATTGATCTAGATTCTCTAAGATTCGCAACTTAATTGGAAAGTTCTACTTATGGAAACCAAAATCCCGATTGTATGGACGAGCGAGATTGATGGGCTATCTACACTTACCTTAAAGAGCTCGAGATCTCTCCAAATTGATTCTGTCCAACGGGTTGATTGGAAGAATTTCTTTGGAAGGTGCCAACGGTAATGAAGGCATGAAGAAGCGTATAAAGAGAGACGTTCGAGTTGTTGAAGGGTGCTGGATAGAAGAATTCCAAAGTCTCGAACCTCCATATTTCGTTTGTGATCTTATTCTTCGAGCAATACATGTAATCAAAAGAGTGATCATAGAGTGGTGAGACCTTGAGGAAGTGTAGTAGAAATTCTACATTGTGGACTCAAGAGCGTGAGACTCGTAAACACTCTTTTTAATTCTTAGTGAAATCCGGCCCGGGAAGGTCGTCGTGTGCGGAGAGTGGACGTAGGCTTGATATAAGCCGAATCACTATAAATCTGAGTCTTGATTCTCTCTCCCTAATCCTTTTATCTTTCGACTTTCAATTGCTGCGATTGTTGTTTTTAATTCATTAATCTCTTAATCGGATTTGATTGTTAAAATTGCTTTAATCACCTATTCACCCCCCTCTAGGTGCTAATTCTAGTCCTAACAGTTGTCACTAGCCAATGTCAACAGAGGAAGGAGGAAAAGAAAAGAAAAGAAAAGACAAGAAAAAAAGAAAAAAAAAAAAAAAAAAAAGAAAAAATATTAAAAATTAATTTTTTAAAAGAACAAAAAATTATTTAAAAGTTCGATTTTTTTTTTTTTTTTTGCATAAGATAAAGTTATGAAATTGAAATAATTTGTTAATAAGATCCAAATATCAAAAAAAAAAATCCATTTTACATTACTAAATAAAGGAAAATTAATTGTTTTTCTATAAAAGGTTTTCCCAAAATATATTTTCTTTTATCATTAAATTTTCCGTGAAATAAGTGCACCCTACATTTGTGTGTATACGTACCGATTGAAGTATCATGACATGCGGCCAAAAGTATGAAGACAGAACTAGAGAGAGAGCTATTACAAGTTGATTCAATCCCTTATTGGGTATTATTTTAGTTCCAAGAGAATCCAATGCGCCAAATTCCCTAGGCTTCCGGCTGGGTTGAGTTTTCATATGTTTCTAGCAATTGAATAGGTCATTAGATTTATATCAATTGGCTTATATACAATATTAATGGAATGCTAAAATATAGTAGAACGGATGTTCTGTACAATTTCCTTACTACGGCATGTTTAATAAATTTTAATACGGAAAAAATATTAATTTGATTAGTAATGTTATAATTACAAATAACATTCATAAGTGATTAATAAATCTCGTGTATATTTAGGTAACTTGATATATATATCTATGTCAATAGATATATTGTGGATGAATTAATTTTTCTAATCATTCAAATAAGAATTCTAAGGGGCACGGGATCATATAAATGTGCAAAGAATTCCAAGGTTCCATTTATTTGAGGGAAAATTATTTTTGAGGATTTTTTTTTCAATATTTTGGTGTTTAGATGATGAAAAATTAATCAATCTACACAAAATAACAAGCTTAGATAAGGGGAAAATGACTTCCCCATTTGGCAAGGATGAAATCATTTTCTTAAACAGCGAAATAAATGAAAACTAATTATCTTTCTAAAAACGGATTTTCATTGTAAACTTTTCTATTTATCGTGAAGTTTGCACGGAAACATCCTAAATTTTGTTTTCACATTCCTCTTCTATCGTCGGGCCTAAATAATGGACGTGGAATTGTAACACCGTGCCGTTGACCTCCTTGTGATAAACGAAGAAAATGGGATGAGCAGATGACAAGAAGAACTGAACCAAAAAGAGGGTACGAAGACTGAGAAAGCTGTTGTGCTCGGGTGGGGAACTTTGTAGTTAGTTATATGGATGTTCTGTACAATTTCCTTACTAAGACATGTTTAATAAATTTTAATACAGAAAAAAATTAAAATTAATTTGATTAGTAATCTTAGACTTACAAATAACACTCATCATGTATATTCAAGTAAGTTGGTATACATACATACGTACATGCATGCATGCATACATACATATACGTCAATAGATTTCTAAATTTTGTTTTCACATGCCCCTTCTATCTTCGTGCCCAAGTAATGGACGAGGACTTAACGTAGCTCACTTGTCCGTTGACCTCCTCCCAATAAACGTAGAAGATGGGATGCGCACGAGCAAATGACAAAAAGTAGGGAAGAAGAATGAAGAAAGCTGTCGTGCTTGGGTGGTGAAGTCAGAGCCTAACCTGACGCGTGCTTTGCAATTTTAATCCATTGGATAAGAAGTGAAGCCGATGAACAACCTGTGGCGAAGGATCGGCAACAGGAAGAGCAGCACTCGATCAACGTCGGACGAAAATGCGACCCAGGACAAGCTGGTGTTGTTGGGGAACCCGGCGAAGAGGTTCGATCTGGCAGATGTTATGAGGGCCAGGAAGCAGCAATTGGGGAAAGGTCTGGTTTACAAGGCTGAACTAGAGGACGGGACCACCACGGTGGTTGTGAAGATGCTCGAGGATGTGGTCTTGTCGGCCGAGGATTTCCGGGACAAGGTTGAAACTATCGGAGCCATGGACCACGAGAACCTGTTCCCTCTGAGGGGTTACTTCTACAGTAAAGACGAAAAGTTCCTCTTGTACGATTACATGCCCCTGGGAAGCTTGTCGGACCAATTGCATCGATACAGAGAGACTCCCCTGAGTTGGGAAGTCAGGCTTTCGATTGCCCTCGGGGCTGCCCGGACCATCGAGCACCTGCATGCCCAGAATAGCCACCACGGGAACATCAAGTCGTCCAACGTCCTCCTCACGCCGTCCTACGAGGCCCGGGTCTCCGATTATGGCCAACCCCACCTCACAAGGCCTGCCCCTGTGACCGGGTCCGACCCGTCAAATGTGGATGTGTATGACTTTGGGATGTTGCTTCTAGAGCTCCTGACTGGGAAGCCGCCCACCCAGACACTCCTCAATGAGGAAGGTCAAAGTGTAGATCTTCCTACATGGGTTCAGTCTGTTGTTTGCGAGAGCCGGCCTACTGAAGTATTCGACAAGGAGCTCGTGGACATTGAAGTGGCGATGGTCGAGCTGTTGGGGTTGGCAGACCGTTGTGTATCCTCGAATTCGCCTATGCGCCCTCGGATGTCTGAAGTTCGGAGGAAGATCGAGGAGTTGTGTAGCCTAGGGGAACAGTTAGATACGGACTCAGAGTCCGACGACGGCGTCTACAAAGAGACCGAGGATGCACTTTCTTGGCGTGTTGATAATGCACAGCTAGACGGGGACTCGCAGCTCAACCAGTTCAGCGAAGTGGACAGTGATATGTATACTCGGTGAGTTGATTTAAAAACTGCCAAAAAAGCTTCGTCGCCTAACTACATCATCATGATGGCATTTAGCAACATGATGAAATCAATTTGATATTTGACATAGTCCTCCAAAGACAAATTAATTACTGAGGAAGTCAATGTCAGACTAAAGAACAGGAGTGGGGGAGGGAGAGAAACATGTGAGTTTCGCATCTTTGACGCAATTAAGAACAGTAAGGAGTTTCAGGGCCATTGATTACTTGGATAGAAGGAAGAACTATTAAGGGTAACTGCCTACTAATAATCTTTCAAGCAATAAGAGAAGGACTGAAAGCTTCCCCTAAAACAAATTTTTGTGTGAAAATCCATAAAAAAGAAAGTGTCAATTAGCTTGGATATATTGAACTAGGATGACTTCTGGTTTTGCCTTCATGATGTGGGTGCTAATCTAGCTCTTTCAAGAAGCTTGACTTAAAGGATTTTGATTTAATGTTGGTGCAAGGAGGCCTTACTCAGTATATACTTTCTCAGGAAACTGCCAGATGGGATTTTGAAAATTTCTGAAAGAATTTACGGTAAGTTTTTTCTATGCTGACTGTTGGTCTCTTGATAATTTGAAAGTGCAACATTGGCAGGGTACTGCATTTTCTGCCTACTTTTGTGTTAGGTTCTGGATTCATTTTAGCTGGTATTAATGGCCTCTACTTATGTATTCTGCCATATACTTCCTGTAGGGACAAACCCACTTCTAGAATTGAAGCTCAACAGGAAGTCTCTTTTGTTCAGCAAAAATTGGTTTAGCTTACTATCATGCTTCTGCTTAAGCATGTGGCATAATACGCCATAGAAATTTAAAGAAGCATTACATTCTTTTTCTTTTTGGTGGTTAATTGGGCTATAGGGCCACAAAAATCAAGGATAGATTTCATAGTTTGGGATAAGAAACAGCAACCTGTTTCCTGCAGAAGTGTAATATCTGATTGGAGCTATACTGAGCTGTTTGCCTAATACAACAAACAATGATTAGCAAGCCAACTTGCACAGGCATTACCTACCAATAAATTGTTTCGTGTTCCCTTGCACTCGCTTTTGATTAACTTGGTCTACCAATTGTGAGTCCAGTTCTAGTATTGCTCATCGGAAACTCATGTACCAGGCAGTGATTAATTCGTACCACAATCCACAGCTCTTCTGTGGCCACTGAGAGTTACCTATTGGAAAGGGGAATTATTCCAAAGTCTACACATGCATTACTCAACAAATCTCTGCCTTGGACTTCTTTTGAGGTCCATGACTAATCAGTTTTACTTACAGTGGGACCCAATAAACATGCATGTTATCCTTTGGAGGAGACTGCTGACTTCTCTGTAGAATAAACTTCCTTGTTAAAGCTGAGGATTTTGTTGGTACAATAAACTTCTGGGAAGAATTACTTCTTGATTGCAAAACTAGCTAGTATATCTAGCATGTCAAGAAATTTAATTTTTTTTTTTTAAATCCTTGTCAGTCTGTATTTATCCTGCATACTCAGGAAATTGTGTTCTTTATTTGATTCATCAGCTCTCAGAAAATATCATTCATTCTTCACCTCTATGCCTAAGGCTTTTTCTTGTCACTCTTTTCATGAACTTGTCTTTTGGTTTGTCCATTACATAATTTTTGAAGAACTGGGTCATGCTAACATGATTTTCCACATATCTTATATGTATATTTCATCTTATGTGATGACTTTGTCTCCAAGAGAGTAAGGCATTCTGTAGCCTCACAAGTTCTTTCTCTGGAAAAGAAAAAAATTTTCTTGCTGATGGACTTCTCCTATTAGCAGAATCAATGTATATGAGTATTCTTATGCATGCAATGATTTGCTGTATGTGGATGCAGTATTTGATTGCTGTCTCACAGTAGATGGGTTGAACGACGAGGATCATCAAATTTTGATTGAAGGAATAGGGGGTAAGGTGCGACAGCATTTTCCTGATGCCTTCATTAAGGTGTTCAATTTCGGAGAGCAAGAGAGCCAAAGCCAAATGTCTGAAGTGTTGTCTTACATGCGTGTGATGAACTACCCAATTCATCATGGCGATTGCCCCATTCTTACCATGGAGATGATCCATCTTTTCCTAAGTTCTGCCGATGCATGGTTGTCACTTGAGGAGCAAAGATGCATGTTGTTAATGCATTGTGAAAAAGGTGGATGGCCAGTTCTGGCGTTCATGTTGGCTGCTCTTCTGTTATATAGGAAGAAGTCCAATGGTGAAGAGGAAACACTCCACTTGATTTACAAGAAAGCTCCTTTTGATCTCTTGCATCTGATTTCACCCTTGAATCCATTGCCCTCCCAGCTGAGATACCTCAACTACATATCCGCATCAAAGGTGGAGTCAGAGGGGTGCCTACCAGATAAGGCTCTTACTTTGGATAGTGTGATACTGAGGTTCATTCCTTGTCTGGATGCTGAAGTGGGATGCCATCTTATGTTTAAGATATCTGGTCAGGACCCCCGTAACCTAACAGATGTAACTCCCATAGTCCTGTTCTCAACACCTGAAAGGGGCAAAGATATCAGGCACTACAAGCAGGTGGATTTAATTTAATTCTGGTTCAAAGCTTCTTTTCCCTAAATTCACATCATTTCATATGTTTTTGTCAGATAAGACTCTGCTTGCTCTCAAGTATGTGGTGGGTCCTCACAGAAAAAGTTTTCACCTTAAGAGTTTGTCAGACTTTGCTGGTCTTGTTACTATGATATTTTTTATATAGAAAATGGTGAAATCGACTACTACCCATGTGAATTGTTCTTAATATAACTGCGGAAAAATGATTCTATGCATCTATCCCAGGCATAGAGTCAATTGTATAAGTTTTCTTTGATCATCAATAGTACCAGAGAGATACGATACTACTCCATAAACTTGCATACGTGCTTATGTGGCTTTTGCAGTCTTGTCAGAAGGATAAGTTGTCAATTTTTTTTTTCTCCAAATCCCATTGGTTGAAACCTTGAAAGTATAAGATTCACTCTGATTGGATTATGTTCCACCTGCTCACTCATGTACCCATACACAAATAAAAGTTTAATGCTATTCCGATGCCCATAATCAAGCTGTTTGTATATGTCATTGCAGGCAGACTGCAAACTGGTTAAAGTGGACATCCATTGCCCTGTTCAAGGCGATGTTGTGCTCGAGTGTATGAGTCTAGATGCTGGTCTTGAACATGGAGAAACAATGTTCCGTGTCATGTTTAATACAGCATACCTTTTGGAAAATGTTCTGATGCTAGGGCTTCATCAAATGGATGTGCCGTGGGATCGCCAGAATCAGTATTCCAGGGAATTCAGGGCAGAGGTACTTCTTCATTGTTATACTAAGCATCTTTAGTGTGACTTGATTTTGCTTGAAAGTAATTCATCTTTGCTTATTTGTGTTTGATTAGATTACTTTCTCGGAAATGAATCCTGCTGCTTCTCTAGTTTCTGTTGATTCATCCAGTGATGAGGAGGAAAAAGAGAATCGATTAGCTAAAGGAGCCAAGAAGATTGAAGCCCAAGAACTGCAGGTAGAAGACCAAGCAGTTTACAGTGCGCTACTATCTCAAGATGCTAATACAAGTCACGAAGATAATGAAGTTCAAGAATGGCCAATCCATTCAGACATTGCTTTGCCCACCTCAATTCTGCTGCCGACGCTTTCCTCACAGTTAGAATCTTCAGTGCATGTGGTTCTGGATGGATCTCTTGCAAGTTCAGACTCTACCTCCTCTTCACTATCTCAAGGTGGATCTCCTGTAGGCTTCATTGCAACGCGTACCAAGAAGAATATTGAACCCCTGCAGTCCCTCAAACAACAGCTGGTCTCTTCTCTGGAACCATCTCAAGATGTTCACTCTGGTAGCACATTCTCAGTAGAAGCTTATTCTGTATGCTTTAGAATCATGATAAAAGTTTTCACATCGATTTCATGTTGGCCAGAGAATTTGGTGAAACTTTCTAACTTAAAAATGTGCTGCTTCTCTAGTTTCTGTGTATTCACTTGGTGATGAGGAGCAAACAGAGATTCAAATAGCAAAAAGAGAAAAGAAGACTGAAGCCCAAGAACTGCAGGTTGAAGACCAAGCAGTGTACAGCGTGCTACTATCTCGAGATGCAAATACAAGTCACGAAGAGAATGAAGTTCGAGAATGGCCAATCCAGTCCAATACTGCCTTTTCGACCTCAATTCTGCTGCCAACGCTTTCCTCCCAGTTAGACGCTTCAGTGCATTCAGCTCTTGATGGATCTCTTATAAGTTCAGACTCAGCCTCCTCTTCACTATCTCAAGATGGATCTCCTGCATGCTTCAATGCAACCCTTACCAAAAAGAATATTGAACCTCTGCAGTCTACCAAACAGCAGCTGGTCTCTTCTCTGGAACTATCTCAAGATGTTCACTCTGGTAACACATTATCACTAGAAGTTTATTCTGTATGCTTTAGAATCATGGTAAAAGTTTGCACATTGATTTCATGATGGTTAGAGAATTTGGTGAAACTATCTAACTTAACAATATTTTGCTTCTGTAGTTTCTGTTGATTCACCTGGTGATGAGGAGCAAACAGAGATTCAAATAGCAAAAAGAGACAAGAAGCTTGATGCCCAAGAACTGCAGGTTGAAGACAAAGCAGTTTACAGTGCACTACTGTCTCAAGATGCTAATACAAGTCACCAAGAGAATGAAGTTCGAGAATGGCCAGATCAGTCCAATGCTGTTTTTACGACCCCAATTCTGCTGCCAATGCTTCCTTCACAGTTAGAAGCTACAGGGCATTCAGCTCTTGATGGATCTCTTGCAAGTTCAGACTCTGCCTCCTCTTCATTATCTCAAGATGGATCTCCTGGGGCAATGCTTACCAAAAAGAATATTGAACCTCTGCAGTCCCCCAAACAACAGTTGGTCTCTTCTCTGGAACTGTCTCAAGATATTCACTCTGGTAATACATTCTCACTAGAAGCTTATTTTGTATGCTTTCGAATCAAGGTAGGAGGCTCCACATCGATTTCACGCTGGCCATAGAATTTGGTGAAACTTTCTAAGTTAAAAATATGCTAGCTCCTGAACAGTGACTGAACTATCTTTACTTGAGCGATTTCTCAAATTTATGCGTTCAAACTTCAATCCCACTCTCCGACTATATCATCCATCCCTTAAAAGAAGTTAACCAGTCAGTTAGAGGTAAAACACAACACAAACTTGGAACAGACAGATCACTTCTTGATGAGTTCACTGTTCTGGTTAGTGCTACCATGAGATGCTTCCATAATAATTACCAGATAATCTTCCGTCTTTCTTGGATTTTGATGGGTAAAAACTCTTTGGAACATTTACATCACTTTTTGGCAACATTTCACAAAATTGTACCAGGAGTCCTCACAATCCAAGAATTTTCGTGGGCAAGTCCAACTTAGAGTATAGCTTATCTGCCAATCTATAGTGGGCATTTTTGAAATTTTGATGGCAAACTCATTTGGGATTTATCAAATGAATTGAGCAATTATGGGCCATAACCCATTGACTGTAGAGCTTCATGACTACATGATTGGAGCATTTTCATCCATCGGCTCACATTTTTTTTCTTACTAACTATTGTTAAGTCAAGTCAATGAACTTGGGAGATATTTTTTATAGTTAGTGCAACTCTCCCAATAGGATTTGATGACATTCTCTTCCTAAACAGCAAAGTCCTACTAATGATACCCGTAATCCAATATTTGTAACAATAGTTTATATCATATTGCCTATTTTGCAAATATGACAAAGATTCTCTTATGGCCTTTCCGGTATAATATTTCATGAAAAAACAGGTGAGTGCATTCAATTTCACAGGTGGAAAGAAGGAATAGCAGCTGCAACAGCAAACAATTTTGAGATAACTTCTGGTAGAAAATGTGCATCCTTGTCAGCTGTTAGCAGTGACAGTGTAGAAGCCGCTAAGGAGCTTGTCCATAATTCAGCACAAATCCTTGAAATGATGATGCCGCAAGAAGAAAAATATTGCCAGCTTGATTGCCTCACATCGTCAACCTCCATGTCATCTGGATCCGACTATGATGTTTTCTTGAGTTTTAGAGGACTTGATACTCGCTCGGGCATTACGGATTTTCTCTATACTAGCTTGTTAGCTGCCGGAATCCGCACATATAGAGATGACGACGAGCTGAGAATTGGAGAAGAAATTGGTCCTGAGTTACTCAAAGCGATCAACCATTCAAAAATTTCAATTCCCATATTTTCCAAGGGATATGCCTTTAGTAAATGGTGTCTTAATGAGTTGGTCCAAATGGTAGAGTGTAGGAAATCAAGAAGACAGAAGATCATGCCCATTTTTTATGATGTTACACCCTCTGAGGTTCGTCATCAAACTGGGTCCTATGAAGATGCCTTTGTTTGGCATGAAAAGCAATTTGACAATAAGGTTATCAGCAAGTGGAAGGCTGCTCTCAAGGTGGTTGGCGATCTAAAAGGGTGGGACATTGATTCAATGATTACAAGGTACCTAGTTTAGTGGTTTCTACTTTTCGGATTGATCTTAGCTTCTATGTAACGTTTAACGTACCTTTTTATTCATACTTCTAATTCTTTTGCTTTTTTGCTTTCACGATATAAGACGAGAAGGAGAGCTTGTAAAACATATTGTCCAGAAGGTTATAGCTGAGTTGAAAAAGGCTTATCTGCTGGTAACTGACTGCTTGGTTGGCATTGAACATCACGTGAAGGAAATCAATAGAATAATATGTAGTGATTCAGAGGACATACAAATTCTCGGAATCCATGGTATGGGGGGTGTGGGAAAGACTACTCTCGCCAAAATAATATACAACCACCTCTCACATCATTTTGAAGATTGTTGCTTTATTTCCAATGTCAGAGAAACTTCACAGCTAAAGGGCATTGAGTCTTTGCAGAATCAGCTGCTCTCTGATATCCTCAAAAGAAACTGGTCAAGCGTCAGTAATGTTGATGATGGAATTAAGACAATAAAAGAAAGGTTGTGTGGCAAAAAGGTTCTAGTTCTACTTGATGATGTTGATAAAAAGATTCATTTGAATGCACTTATGGGAAGGCCAGTGTGGTTTGGTTTAGGAAGTAGGATAATTATCACCAGTAGAAACACAGATGTCTTCAATGTGCCTGAGGTCTGTTTTACTTATGAGCTTATGGGATTGGACTACAGTCAATCTCTTCAACTATTTTGCAAACATGCTTTTGGAAGAGATCATCCTTCAGATGAGTATGCTGCTTCCTCCGATGAAGTGGTGAAAATGACTGGAGGACTTCCTCTTGCTCTTGAGGTTATAGGTTCGCTACTATCGGGTAAGGGGAAAGATGTTTGGGATGTTACATTGGAGAAGTTGGAAAAGGTTCCAAATGAGGAAGTTAAGAGAAAGTTGAAAATATCTTATGACGCTTTGGATAAACGTCAACAGCAGATTTTTCTTGATATAGCTTGTCTTTTTATTGGATTTGATAAAAGGGTTGTGTTTCACATATGGAATGATTTCGAACTCTTCCCAGGTGAAGGTCTTCAAACCCTTCAGCAGATGTCTTTGATAAAAATTGGAAAAGACAATAAGCTGTGGATGCACAATCAGCTAGGAGACTTTGGTAGAGACATTGTTCACCAAAAATGTAACATGCAACTAGAGAAACAGACCATATTATGGAATCCTAAGGAAGCTTCTGAGGTTGTTATTGGAAAGAAGGTAAAATTGCACTTGCATGTTCTTTCCCATCAATTGGACACATTTTATGCGTTTTCACATTGTTTGTTCGCTTAAAATAAGGGGAGTTATTCTAACGTCTTGTCGACCAATTGCTCTAGGGACATTTATCTATAAGTAATGCTCATATTAGTTCATGTTTGAATGGAAGACTATTTGTTGCTTAAATATCATTTACCTGTCTCTCTTTTTATTAAATATTATTTACTTGTCTCTTTTCTTCCCTTATAGGGAACCAAAAAAGTGGAAGCTCTTTGTCTGAAGTTCGACCATCGGTTGCAGCAGTCTTTTTCTAATGAAGAGTTAGGGAGTCTATCAAACCTGAGATACCTAGAAGTGAGGCCTGTCCTGGATAATAGGCCTCCCAGTGGCTTTCCAACAAATGTACTCCCCATGAATCCACCCATCCTATCTGAGCTAAGATGGCTTTCATGGCATAATTTTCCTCCAGTACCTACCCTGACCGCTT